>JAKSZP010014576.1:0-180697 GCA_022478985.1 Massospora cicadina
ATAGCTCCATACATCTTTGTACAAGTGTCAATGCCTCTGGCATTCTGGCTTGCTTTTTGGTGCTCACGAGCCCATCTGGCAGGCCAGTCTAAACTTCTTATTCCGTTTTCATGACACATTGAGTAAATTATTTTGACAGGTGCTTTAAACAAGTTAAGGACAAGATTAACCAATTCATCAACTTCCTCTAAACAGTAACAAGGACGTTGGTTGTAGATGATTGGTTTTTCAGCATATAAATGTGTTGGGGTGTCTGCTGTGTGATCTTTTTGATAATAACTGTGGTCCAATCAGGCCCTAATTGGTTGATATAGGGAAAGGGGTTTGGAGATATAGCTCCTGATTGGTTAAGACAAATGTAACTGCAGCTACATCATTGAAGTAGGAGGAGGAAGGATTGTGTCTCATTTGAAGACTGTTGTAGGGTCATCAAGGAATCATAATGAGAGGAATTGGGTGCTTTATCTTCAGTTTGGACAATAGATGAAAAGCACTATTTTAAATGGTCCAGATCAAAACAGATGAGGCAGAAAGTGCGTCCACCATACACTTGGGCTCTGAAAGGATGGTTAGGTGCAAAAGGGACAACAGTGCAAGGAGGGGGTTTAAAATGTCAATTTCAGTTGAAGATGAGCAGATGGCCATAAAGACGCAAGGGTCCACAAGTCAAGTGGCTCTCTTGGAGACCAAAAATTCAGAACGGGGTCAGAACCATATACTGACAACTGGTTATTGATCTTTTATATAATATGTCATGTGAGAGGTGGGTGGGAAGCCCAATATTAAACCACAAGGGTGGCATCAGCAAGAAACTTTGTTAAGTGGTGGAGAGGGGGCGCCCTAGAATACAAAGGGAATGGTAGATGAAATTGCAGCATTGGCTTTTCTTGTAAAACCAATGGCAAAATTCCACTTTTGGGTGCAGAAGTTAATAAAGTTTGCAGGCTGCATAAGTTCTGGGCTAGTTCAATGATTTGTTTGTCATTGTATGGGGACACTTTGCTACATTCAGCTCAAAGGCCAAATCACATATTGCTCCAATGGAGCATAAGAGGGCTATGAGACACTGATCATGCCATGTGGAGAGCGAGACAGTCCAGAGGAACATATTGACCTAAGGAGTTGAGGAATGGACAAATTTTTTAAACGCATTTTATTGTATGGAAACACTAGGAGACTGTTTTCCGCTGCCACATACTAAAGCAGTGGGAGATGGTCCATGAACATTGTGTCTGTATGGTGTGTCAGTACTGTGAAGTAGCTTATTTCTGCTTTCTTTTGAAAATTCGCTGAAAGTGTTATTGAGAAGAAAGAAAAAACCTTGCAATCCAATAGTACTTTTAAAATTATTTTATTAACTCTTTTCATACTAATTTCTTTTTCTTTTAGGGTGACATCAAACTTCCATTCTGGTGGACATTTAAGCCTCCTATACTTTCATTGACAAAAACTAAGCACATTACCTGAACTTACACTCCTTGCCTGGTGGCGTACTAAAGGCTGGTGCTTCACAGGACATTCCATCAACGTGAATTTAGGATGAGTTAAAAAATTCCAAATAGAAAGTATGAACTAAATAACCACTCCTTTTAAGTATCTAATCTTCTGTGCCTTGTTATAATAGAGTAAGTTTATGGCGCGAGTTTGAAGAAAACTGTATTCAGCCAATAATCAGAACTTGATTTTAAAAAAGTGGTGAGGAGATAGCTATCACCTGAAAGCTGAAAACTGTTAACCGAATTATCACAATGGATACATGTGAAGTTTTATTCATGCGATTCTAATCATTCCAACTCTAAATAATTCTTTGATTTTAAACTTAGAAGGATCAATAAATGCTTTGATGTGGCTACAACAAATGATTTACCAGACCATTATATGTTTAACTGTGATAAAAAGCTGATGGGAAACCTGAATCAAATCTTTTTAAATACTAACCTTAACACCCAGAGAAGAGGTTGCACTAAATATTTGGGATAAGAAACAAAAAACAAGGGTTTTTACTCTCAATTAAGCCTCTTTGTCATTGAATACTCCTGTGTATATGAAGCATATGGTACTCTTTGGCCTAGGTTAGCTATAGTACTGTAACATTATACCATCACAATCTGCATCTCATCCCTATTGAAGCTCAATTTACCATTTATTGACTAGGTTAATCCAATTGTTGACTTTTAATTTAGGTTTAATTTTTTTAATTTTGATTTAAATCGGTTATGATCTTTTTTGGTTCGGGTTCAGTATGTGCTATTTGCTGTGCCTCATCTGAGCCATACTTGAGGCTCACAAGAGCTTGAAGAATGTTGCGGTATAGGCACCCCAGATTGGCGCCTTTTAAAGGTTGAGCCCGCACATTTTAAGCTTCAGTTTGTAATTTTTTCTATGAAGTTTCACCCTGGGCATATGTTAGTCCTGTGGCCTTAAGGCCACCCTTACCTTGTCTTACAGCGGAACGTGACACATCAAGTTTTTGTCATTTGAACAATAACTTGGATTTTCAGAGCTTGATCTTACCCAATTACTCTTTCTCTTTCCTTTGCGTTCTTGCAGTGCCAATTATTGGGATTCAGTTTGTTTGTGACACTTTTAATATGATAATAATATAAATTAAGTGATATTGGGGTTTGAAATCTTTTTTACCTATTTTTTCCTTTTTCTCACTTTGTGTTTCCCTAATTCTTAGGTTTGGTCTAATTAGTGGCATAAGGCACATACAATTTCCTTGATAGTCCAACCTCACGTTGTACATTTACTTAGCGTCAAAGATTTGCATCAAAAAAGGCAAGATGACGATCAGAAAAGTGACTTCTATAACTATTACATAATTTTTAAACTTAATTGTGCATTCAGCACACCGTCACTCTCAAGTTCAGCTGACCTCAGTGATCACATCAGTCCCAGTTGTTGAGCAACCTACACTGGTGGGAGCTGGTGATTGATAGTCAACCCTAGACCTGAAGTAATCTTCTGTGCAAAATCCTGGTGGGGCATCCCCATCATTGGGGATTGGTTGGCGCCCAGGGGACTTGTCCCAGCAGGGTTCCCTCACCACTGGAATATTCACCCAACAAGTTGACAGTCATCCATCTGCCTTATACCATGTTTCCCAACATGTTTCTGTTGGGTAGAGCGCCATACTTGGTGATATGTGGAGACTAATGCCAACATAAGCGTGAGAAGGGAGAGTACCCCGCTAAGCTCTGGAAGTGCTTCCCAACACTGGTTGGTCTGATTCCAGCAGCCCAGTCCTGAATTGTCCTCGCTGTTTTCTCTCACCACAAGGGACCTGGAATTTACTCTTGGAAAGTTTTCCTGGGGCTCAAGGTAACTCGCCCCTGGAAGGCCTCATGGTGGCGGCCTTCAGCTTTGGGGCACCCTCTTCTGGAGATCTTACCTAGTAAGGTAATGTAACAATCAGGATTAATCTAATTGTTGCGTTTTGACTAAGGCTCATATTTTTCAGATCCCTAATTGAATTAAGAGGGTTTTTATTTTAATTGCTTTAGGCGCAGGTAAGTGCCTCACCTGAGAATATCTTTAGGATCGCAAGAGATTAAAGAATGGTGATAAAGAGGAACCCAAATTGATGACCATTACTGGTTGAGCTCAAATATTTAAAGCTTAAATTAAGAAGTTTTTATGAAGTTTTCACCATGAGCGTGGATACTCCTGTAGTCTTAAGGCCAACCTTAACTTGTCTTAAAATGGGTATTGACGCATCAAGTTTTTTGCATAAACAATAACTTGGGTTTTTGTGGCTAGATCTTCCCCTGATTACTCTGTACATTCCCAGGTGTGCTTGTGGTGCCAGTTATTGGGATCCTTTTCGTTTATGACAGTTTTGTATAATAAGAAGATAAATTATGTTGATTTTGGGATTTGCAACCTCACTTATCTATTTCATTTTTTTCTTGATTTTCTTTACATAATTCTGAGGTTTAATGATCTAGTTGTTTGATTCATTAAACTTAACTTTAGAGCTTACACTCACGTTGTATATTTTTTCTGCGTCAAGATATGCGTTAAACTAAAGGAAATATATCAAATTTAACTTGGTTTTTTATGACCGTTACATTAACTGTAAGGGAATTTTAGCACAGGTGATGCAGTATACAAAGTTGTATCTTGTGTGCAACATTATAAGACCAAGTCGTCAGCCCCTACCGGCTTGTTAGTCTTGTTACAAAAAGTAGAGGGGCCCTGGATTTTCTTTAATTGAATTAAATTGTTCAACCCCTCTAAAGTTGGTATGAAGTCAAAATGGTAGCCTTGGATTTGTTTCCCAGCTTTTCATACTTAAATAATGCCACACTAAGGTGACAGCTGCCTAAATGAGAAATATCTTTGTCTCTCACATATTTTTCAGTCCATTATGTCCCTCAAGAGATTATTAGAAATTAGGATCCAAGTTCACTTATATATTATTTTAGGATGTCTTAAAGTCTTCAGATTTGCCCATATCAAGCTACTGCCTTTTAACCATCTAGTACTAAAAAAAGCTACTGCCTTTTACTCACAATAAGGTGGGCAGACTTAAATAGTGAAACAAAGCCTGAAAATACATGATATGTTTAAATTTATTGCGGGGAAGGCTGACCATGGGACGGACACTTCCGAATATGACTCAGACGAGACAAAACTCAGTACCAGGCGAGGCACCCCAGAGAAGCGATGCTATCTCTTGTTGCCAGCGGGAACGCCACTTATGGGAAGGGGAGGGAACGTGTGTAGGGGCGTAGCCACTATTGAGCACGTGTGGAGGAAGGGGTCTGATTTGATGAACCAGACTGAAAACCAGGAGGAGACCAGCTGCTGGCGACGTGGTGGGAGATATCCAAACATCCACGCTTGAAAGTGATCCACCAAATGAGACCGGAATCTGTGGACAGCTTCAGGGAGGGTGGGGATGGATCCGGCGATGGCATCCAAGACAATCGTGTGGATAGTCCACATGGCGATTGCAACCACCAGAGCACGAAGGGGAGGGTGGGAGGGGGAGGCCATTGATGAAGCAAACATATCTCTTGACAGACTGAAGGGATGTGTTTGATCCTGGCCTACAGCAGCCGTTGGACTTCGCGCCATATTACTTTAGAGGTGGGGCACTTCTCCAGGCGGTGAAACAGCGTTCCATACTGGCCACACACGACACAGGATGAGTGTAAAGCATTAGAGCGCTCAGCTGTACGATACACCTGCCTCAGGCAGCGCCACACATGGGAGCGGACTTGAGGCTGCAACAGAGGATGGTGTGCGTATTTCCAGATAGTCTTTTGGGTCTCAGTGGAATAAGGGATGTCCATCATGTCCAGGTAGTCCACCCTGGATAGGACTTGGGGTCGAATGGGGATCACGCCATCATGGATGGGTAGCCCCTGTACCTCTTGTGTGAACTGAAGAGAGAGGGGCGGCCTCTTCGGGTTGTATGTCCACTAATACAAATTCTCCACTTTGCGCTTCGCATGGAGAGTAGGATTCGTTTGTAGTGGGTTTTGGTCCCGTGAGGACCTGTGGCTGATGTGTGTGATGCGAGGTATTTCATCAGGGAGTGGGGGTTTGATGGATTGTTGAGGCCCAAGGCTTGGGAGAAGTTGGAGCAGGCCGCGCGGGACCAGTGTTGGGATGGGAGTGTAGGAGCAGTGACGGCCGCAATCCAGGTGCCTAGGATCTTGGCGGCATGGGCTTTGAAGTCAAGTAGGCCCATGCCACCATGATGATGAGGGCCAAACATGACCTCTAGCCGTACTGGTGGAGGGCGGCCTGACCAAAGCCAACCTTGTAGCAAAGCATACAGGGATTTGAAGAAGCTTGGGGAGAAGGGGATGGCGTGGGCTCCAAACCAGACTTTGGATAGGAGCATAGAGTTGGCAAGAACAACCCTGCCAGTGAGGGTAGTAGGGTGGGCTCTGAGAGAGGCGATTCGCTTCGTCACGTTGTCCAGTATATGGCCCTCCATTACTGCTGACGCGTATCCTCCTGCCTCCAACCACACGCCCAGATGGCGTACCGGTCCTATGGTAGGTCGCGGCACAAAGGGGAGCACCAGTGGAGCGGTGTGTTTTGAGTTAGTAAGGCGTGGACTTGGGCGAGCAGCTGGGCTGGGTTGGGAACTACTTGCTGGGGCCCAGCAGTCCTGAAACCGACCAAGGAGGATGATTTCGGTTTTGGAGGCGTTCAGTGCCGCGTTGCTTACCCGGGAATATTCCTGGATGAGGGCTTCAAGCGCGCGTGCATCTTTATTATTAGACACCCCCACCACGCAATCATCTGCAAATGCCATCATCTTGACTGGGGTTTGGCCTGGCACATGGACCCCAGTGAGTTGGGCATTCACATTTCGCAGTAGTGGGTCAAGGCTGAAGTTGTATAAGAGTGGGCTCAGGGGGTCCCCTTGTCGCAGGCCCCTTTGAGGATGGACTACTTCCGTTAGGAAACCTGGGCCGCGCACAGCCATTGTTGCAGATTCTGTGAGCAGATCACCCAGTTAATGAAGCGGGGAGTTAGGCGGAATTGTTGGAGGCAGGCCCTAAGGTATTCCCAGTTTACTCTATCATAGGCCTTTTGTTGGTCCAAGAATACAAGTGCCCCAGAGGCTGTGGACTGACACACATTAGCCACAGAGTGCACGTTATCCCAAATCGACCTTCTGGGGATGAAACCGAATTGTTCTGGAGAGATGGTGGCAGATGCTACAGTCCCTAAACGGTTAGCCATGATTTTTGTTAAAATTTTGGTGTCTGTGTTTGTTAGAGAAATGGGGCGCCAGTTGGCTAAGTCTAGCCTATCCCCTTTCTTGAAGAGTGTGACTGTAAAAGCCTCATGTCCTCCTGGTAGGAGGCGCGTTTCCAACAGGCTTTGGTTGAGTGAGGCTAGCAGCAATGGGGATATATATTTAAAATATTTTTTGTAGAACTCATATGGAATGCCATCTGGGCCTGGGCATTTTGGTTTGGCGCACCACAAATGGTAGTCCATAATTCGTTTGGAGTAATTAAATTCATTATTTCCGGGTATTGGAAAATAGTGCAGATATGAGCTCTGTCAAGAAATTCCGCCATTTAGGCCGGCTGAATTGGTTTGGCTTGATATAACTTGGAGTAATATCTTTGCATTTCGATTGCCACTTTGGCCAGTGTGTCCACAATAGAATTATCTGATCTTTGCACCTGTGTGCAGGCTACGCTCTGGCATGGTGCAAAAATTTTTTGAAGAAGTATGCAGTGCACTTGTCGCCTTTAGTGATGCGTGTGGCCCTGTATTGGACACAAACCCAATGTTTGTGTTGCCTTTCAAGTGCGTTGAGGTGGGCTGCTGCCTCCACCCACTTCTGGCCCCATGCAGGGCTATATCCTGAGGCTGGAATGTTGGACTCTAAGTGGGCCAATTCCGCCAGCACGCGCGATATAACCGCCAATGTGGCTTGTGAGCATCTGGATGAGAGATGGCGATAGTGGCGGATGGTGTCTTTTTTGAAAGTTACCCATGTGGAAATGGGGTCCGCGCAAAATGGTGCAACAAACGATTTTGCCAAATTTGCCTCTTCCACCCATGTGGAAAATCCTGGCGACGCAAGCTCTGGGGGGCGGATTTTGCACCAATGTGGGGCCTTTGCAACTGTGACGGGTAAGTGGTATGTTATTGAGACCAGTTGGTGGTTGGAGAATTCCATTTTCGTTGTTTTGAAGTGGGAGATGTGAGGTTAGAATTTCGCCAGCGCTAGAATAAGGTCAATGCGGGTCATGGACCTTAATTGGCCGTTGTGGATGTGGGGACGCATCATGTTTTCGAGCAGTGGGGCATGTCACGGCAGTGCATCCATTAACCCAAGGGTGGCTTTTAGAATGTGTAGTTCTACGTGACCCTGTGGGGCGTGGGGTGAGGGCGGCCACCGGTCCATTGGTGAGGTTAGCCAACAGTTCATGTCACCAATTAGGAAAGAATTGGGGGGTAGCGGGAGGGATTTGACCAATGAGAAAAATTCCTGACGCTCTTGTGCACCGTTTGGGGCATAAATGTTGACGATTGTGTGTGCAACATCAGCCCATGAGAAGGTGACAACGAGCACTTGGTCATTTAGGAATGTTTCTGAAGATGTAAATTTGAAAAAATTGTTTTTCCAAATTAGCACCCCACAGTGCTTCAACCAAAAGGATAGGGATGGTAGGAGCATTATTTTCCAAGCATCCTCAGAACCTTGTGGACAGTGGGTTTCCTGGATGGCCAGGATATCCATGGGTAAATTATTTTGTAAAAAACTCAGTTTCCTAGCCTGGGACGGGGAGGCCTTGAGTCCGGCGATATTCAGCATCCCTAGAGTGAAGGTTTCCCCCATCGCACCTTAGGTGCAAGGGGGTGGGCCCCTGGCCCACCAGCCTCTTCCAGGTCCCCACGGGCTTTCACAGCAGCGCGGGTATTAGCAGCAACACTATGGGGGTTTTTGTTAATTTTTGCAGAAAGAGTTGCATTGGCTTTGGCCTTCGCTTTTTGTTTTCCCGATGTCGGACGAATTTTTTGCGGTGCGGATAAGTTCGGTGCACCGTCGAGTGGGGCAAAAAAAATTTTTTGGTTGGGATAGGTCCCAAGTCAGTTTCAACCGGGGCTTGGGTGCAGCGATTGGGTGAGATTGAATCTCCCATCAGATCCTCAGATTGAGTGGCCCATTTGGCTTGGGCCTCCCAATCTGATTGGGTGATGGATTCCCGAGTTGCTTCTGCTGCGAAGGTCTCCATGTCCTCCTGGCATTGTGAGTGTGGGATGGTGGTGGTGACCTTGGCCGCTTCCTTGGCCGCAGTCCTATGGGCCTGCTTGGCCTTCTTCCGCTCCTGCAGGGAGATGGGCTTTACCAATAGGTAACAGCCTTGTGCTCCCCACGGGAAAGCCTCTTTGGTGCTTGCGGTTGGTTCATAGTGCGCCTCTCCGCTGGCCATGGCCACCGAGGGGTGCTCTTGGAATGTAATGCCCTCTTTAATGGGGCACACGTGTGCCTTATGGCTGAACGTGTCACAGTGGGTGCAAATGGGGGGCGCGCTGTCCACGGTTACCCGGAATGGGTGGGTGGTGTGCCCTGCAATGTCAATAAAGGTGGAGTGCAGGATCTGGGTTAGGTCCTTTGTGATCTCCTCAGTTGGGGTCAGAACTGCGATGGCTTTGCTGGTGAACAGGTGTGGCATCAGCGTGAAATGTTGTATTTTGAAAGATTGTAATTCGCTGTATATGGCGAGACCATCTTTCAGGTGTTGCTCCAAAATGTCACGCTTTACCGTAGTAGGCAAAAAGTCAAATGTGAGGAAAATTTGGTTTGATTTTGTCCATCTGGTGCATTTAGTTTCGATGACCCATTGCCCTTTGGGGAGGTCGACCACTACGCGCGCCACTGCAGCCTCGTCTGCTGCTATTTTGCTTTCAAAACCTAGGTCCAGCCAACTGCGCGACATGGAGTGAGGTGCAACGTACACTGCGGTTGGGAAAATTTTGTGTACATCTTCACAAAATGTTTCCCATAGGGCCGTTTTTTGGATGTCCAGATACACATGGACTCCGAATTCCACCAATGAAAGTGGCTGGGAATGTGGCGTATTGATGTACTGGTTGCATCGTGCTTGCCACGCGAGTATCTCCGGGGAAATTGTGACTGCCAGTTTTTTAGATTTTTTCTATTCCGCCAGATTCTCCAGGGTGTTTTTGAACGTTAGAGGCCGCGGGCCTTCCGCCTGCTCCCCTTGCCTTGCTTGCCCAACTGCTCCCTGATGTGGGCGCAGACTAATCCCTCTATGAGATTATCAAACTAGATTTAGTCTTGAATTGAATGGGTTGCAAAAGTGTTTGCAACGAGAAAGAAAAGTTGAAAATACATGATATGTTATATTGCTGCATAGCACTAAAATCTGGATTCATACCTGCCTTTAACTTAATTTTGTTAAAATAACTCCCAACACTTTTCAATTGTCTGTTCCCATTTTTTTCCATTTTACTTTTATCCTTTTCTTTTTTATAAATCTCAGGTTTGTTAAAGGTTAATGCTGTGGTGGAATTTTTCAAAGTTTATAAATAAATTACACTGGCTGTTAACAAACAATCTGGATGCTGCCATAAAGACCTATAAAGTTAACACTGATGTTAAAGGAAGAATGGAACCACAATAAAAGATGGATGCCCTCATTATAATGACATATAAAGACATCAATCAACCAGATTGCAAGAGTTTGATATTCAAGTAGATAGACACATATTAGTCAAGCAAAAATTGGAACACGCTCTACCATCAGGATCTACCTAACTGATTATAATCTTTGCGACCTTCCATGAGAAAGAAAGAAAATCCCCTTGAGGATCACCTACTGAGAATTCTGAGTTTTTCCTAGTAGAGAGGATACCCAAATGGGAAGTAAAATAGATTGTTGTTATGCAAGGAGTAATAACGGCTTTTTTAGCTGATATCTTGAATTTTTTTGAAAATAGAGAGGATAGATAGGCTCTTTAAAAAGACTTTCCCTTTTCCAGGAGTTAATTTCTGTTTTACACACATTTTTTCCAAAAGCAGCTGAACTTAGTCAACTCCAGTAAATGATATAATTTTGTGGCTCTTAACATGAACTTCTCCCTGAATAATTTTCCTTAAGGGTGGTGATGCCTTAAAGACCAGAGAGTAACTTATTTAGGAATAACAAATATTCAGGAATACAGTTGGGACCATCTAGTACTAAAAAATATTCAGGAATACTTTTACAACAATGATAAAGATTCAAAGTAAAACTATGTTGTTGGCAATCTTACATGATATTAAGTAAACTCTAAACCAACATTGATTAAGGGCTATTTAATCCTGGTGTAATAAAGGAGTAAAATCATGGTTAATCAATTAAGGGAATTGACAGTTTATAAATTAACTAAATTAGGTGATCAAAAATTATTGTTAGATTTAATTTTCTTACATATTCTATTGAATAAAAAATTATCTCTCAAAGCTTTAATCAATATGCCTCTAGTCTCAAGTTTGAGTTCACCCATACTTTATTTATTGCACACACATAAAGGATAAATTTTGATCTCATATTAATATAATTAAAGTACAAAATTTGAGATTAAGACTTAACCTTAACTACTTTGTAAATTAGATCAATTTAAACTTTTTAGTTTACTTCAAGGGTTCCGTAATTGAGAACCTAGATAAAGGAGAGTGCTAATTTTATGAAGGCAAATATCCAGTTGAGTCTCTTACATTTGGTTTCAACTCACTCACTTATCCTCTTACAGGAAAGTCAGATCCACCTCACTTCAAGTGACTTGAGAAAATATAAGGGCAAATGATCCCTTCAACTCTTCCAAAGAAGTAAAAATATAACAGATTACTTTCTAATCTCTCAAATAGTTAAAAAATAAAGGGTTTTAAAAAAGGAAGTTTGGTGATCAACTTTTAAGGCTGAAACCTTAAAAAAATGAAATCATTTGGCGTCAAAATTAAACTGAAAAATTTGCATCAGTGATAAGTAATTCATATGCTTATTCATTCCACTTAATCAACATCCACCACGTAGTAGATTATGGCCCTCCATGGTCTAGTCTACAAAGTATCTTGTCCTAACACCTTTAACCAATCCCAGTAGATTAGCCTTATAAGGTAGCGGCTGTGCTTAGGTAAATAAATTATTTATCCATTTACAATAGTTCACATCTCCCAAACTAACATACAAGTTACTGCCATGAAAAGCGTTGACAACGCTTTAGTAACTCCAACAACTACTCTTATTTAATTAGTTGCACAGTCCAATTGATTGATATAAGAAATTAAATTATTGATATCAAAACCACCAACAAATTTCACTTATAAACGTTGCTGATGTTTAAGACTGACAAGCCATTAAGAGTAATCAAGATCAGAATTATATCCTAAAATAAGCTTAACATATGTCCCATAGGAAATCATCTCAAAATGATAATTATTAATTATCAAAGATCTCAACATCCATTAAGGATTCTTAATATTAAAGCCAACCAAAGTTGAGTAAGATAAGCCAAAATAGGTATCTGTTATAACTAAAAAATGTGGTATGCAAATTATCAATAAATAACTTTTTTGCCGTCCAACTTCAAAATTAAAAATTGAACCCTTGAAAAATCATACTGTGTTTATAAATCTTTGTTAGATCAAGCTGCGGAGTCCTAAAAGAGATCTTGTGCAGTTATATATTTTAAACCTTTAGTCTACTGGAGTTATGAACCCTCCTTCCACTGATTTTAAGACATTATGATTGAATTATCTCATTATCAGACTGAAATGAAAACCAGCTGCTCATGAACTCTCTTTTTAGTATCTCATAATGGCAAATTGAAGAGTTAAAGAGACTCTTATGATAGTCCAGCCCATTAGGGGAGCGGAACTGGGTAAAGGCCATTCCAATTCTATGGTAAAGTGGTGGTTCGCCCAGGTGATGAAAATTCAATGTGCCAGTTGAACCACCCATGCCAAGAGCCAAGATGGTTTAAAGGTTCCATTTGGACCACTTGGGCCAAGAGAGTTAAGAAGGTTTCAAGGTACCAGCCTCTATAGACCCTGTTAATGTGGTAGCTTGGTTATTGAGACGTTGCTCTAAGGTAGTTAGGCTTGCTTTTGGGGATTGTTCTCATGAACTGGTACTAAGGGATGGTGGATTACAAGAGTTGTTGATCAAGATCCAGTGATCTTTATACCATCAGTATGGCGCATCAGAAGAGAAGTACAAATGGTGTATTTACCACAAATATAATTAGGATTATATTATCATAATTTTTTTATTAACTCATAAAATGTTGTTGGGATTTTTCCCCACCTTCAAGCTTCCTGTTATCTGCTGATTCACTAGCCAATAAGTCTTTCTAGCAAATAAATCAGATATTGGTTGACCTCAATTTTTGAATCAGTAATTGTCAAGGTTTTTGGTAATTCGCTGGGTTTGGATACATTGAGGATCAATCCAAGCAAATGCTTAAGATCTCATTGGGAAGAGTTACCAGCGGAATTGAGGATCTTATAGTTGATTGTTGATTAACAATTAGGTTCACCAATTGGGATTGGTTGCTTTTCATCAACAACTGATTGGGAATTTAATCAGCAGTTGTGAGGCGAGTGATGCCACCTGTAATAAGCAGCTTTGATCATATTGTTTGCGACCTGCTATGATGGTTAAAGAGTCCCATTACCTAATCAGGTTGCTATCTAAATGTGGTTGGTTTTTTATGATCGATCAGGAATGTTAGTGAAGCATTTTTTGTATCTTTCTAATTTTTAGGTCTCTGGGATGTCAAATGGAGGAATCCTTAGCCCAATGGAGAAGACCATCACTTGAAGAGACTTTACAGGGAAATTAATGGCAATAGCTTCTGTTTCATGGCTGAGGCACCAACCAAAGAGTTGAGCAACGAATTCTCCCTATAAATTCTTTACCATTTTGGCATAATAAAGCTGATTTGTTAATATTGCAAATAGAATTAATTTTTTCTTGTCATCTTCAGTTAATTATAGTTGTAGTACCATAATTGTGGATTCTTTAGGTGTGGATAAAGAAAAAGGATCAAAATTTAGAAGAGAAGCAAACCTTATACAACAGATCTCCTCCAACTCAGAATGACATGAATTAAGTTTGAAAACCCCTAAATATGAGAGTGGATTAAGTTCAGGCGGAAGAGGGAAAAAGTCCCAAATTGTCGACCTAATCAATATTTTTTGGATTATTCCAAGTTTAGTGTTGGACCACCAATTAACTGGGTATATTAAACAACTTTGGATAATAAACTTCATACTATTATCGCCCACCTATAAAATACTATCAAGAAAAACAAATTATGAACATTACAAATCTGTGCAATTAATCTCTGGGAACAATTGTCAATAGAGCTAGACTTTACAATTGTACTCTTTCCAAAAGAAGTAAAGTAGCCAACGGTTCCCAGATTTTAACAAATGGGGATTAAACAAGGGTATAAATTTCTTTTTTAAACAAAATAAATTTTATGAGGGCATAAGAATTTTTCCAAAGCTTGCAAAATTTAAGCAGCACATAACTATTTAATTCCTTATGCACCATAAGTCGTTAATTAATATTTTCCATTTTTTGTATACAAAACCTTTTATAATAAACTGATATTTTAGTTGTTTCCGTGATTTACTTTGCGCCTTCAATACTAAAAGGATGGAGCAAATTATTCTCTTATCATTTTAAATGTTTAATAGAGTAATAAATAAACTTTAATTATTTGTAATACTTCAAATTTAGATTTCTATACTTCTTCTGAGCAATAACATATTAAGTAACTTTACATTTGATTTTTGATTTAATTATTTATTTAACCAGCTCAGGTGACTTGCAAAACTATAGCTAATTTTAGTTTAAAGTCTGACAAAGAAGAGAGTTATTTATATAGTCGCCATAATGTTCATGAAAATTTTTAATGATTTTTAGGAACCTAGATCAAACAACCAAACAAATTTACATTACTAGTATTTATTTCAATCTCACTTAAACTTTCTGATTATTATTAAAACCATTATTTGTTTGCAAAACATTATAAAATAAATTAGTTAATCTGAACAGTACTACTTGTACATATGTCCTTCTAAGATACAAATAAATTTTTAAAACCTTCAAATAAAGACTTCTTTTGTAACAAATTTCTATATAGTTAGCATAAATTTCTTTTCAATTCCTAAACCTCAGCTTCAGATACTTATTTTGCCTCTTTTTTATATTAGCATTGAATTTACATAATGATAAACTTTATCTTAGCATTACAAAGATAAAAAAGTAAAATTGTTTATCTAATCTATAGTTTATATTAATAAATTACAATAGGGAAAATTAATTTTTTTTCTTAACTGCATTTATTACTTATTATAAGATAAAGTTACTTACCAATGATCAGGTTTAGGTCAAAAGCATAAAAATGTATTTTTAGTGCTCAACACATAATTTTTATATTTATTTGAGGCAAGCTGACCAGGGGACGGACATTACCAAAGCTAAAACTAGACTAAAAAACTAATGTAACTACTTGGTTAAAACGAAACGCCCTAATGAGTGGATTAAGTGAAATGCTTCAAAAACCAACCAACCAGGTGGGCAGCGGAAACCGCTTATCCCTCCATGGTGAAAAGGGGGTTGAGGGGCTCATCTTCAGCAGCCTCTAAGGCAGCAGCTTCTTCCTCCCATTGTAGGGTGCATGTCATGGCAGACAGTAATGGCATTGTGGCATCTGCAGCATGGGGTTTGATATCTCTTTTAATTACAATTTCTCGGAAATTGCCAGCTAGGTAAATGGCACTGAGATACTAGGTTAAAGCTTTTTCAGCTTTGATGCGGGCATATGGGAGTTTAATGAACGTGGCAATGTTGGTTCAGGTTATTTTTGCTTTTGGATTCCGTACTATAGTTGCCATGTTCTTGATAGCATCATTTACGTTTTTAAGTAGCTGGTTCACTGTGATTTTTAATTTTTGGGGTTAAGGTTACAGAGACAACAGGATGTGGACTTCCTTCTGTTCGCATCACTACTGATTTAGTGACAGCTTTAAGCAGGGGATGATAATCTGGTGTTAGGCTCTTTCAACTGCAAGCTGGTGATCACTGTGAAACGATTTGGCATTTGGCTGTGAGGTATATAGTCAAGGGGGGTATCTGGCGTCCCATTCTGCATTAACAAACTGCTCGATTTGCAGAGATGGTTCTTCAATAAACTTACCTGATTCATCAACTCCAGCCAAAAATTCCCATGAGTTTTAGTTGAATTGGATTGGGTAATCAGCTTACAGTTGAGGTTTGGTTGATTCATTTGAGAAAGCATGGGATTGAACTGGGATCTAATCTGATGCTTGATTGGTGGAATTATTTATGGCATTGGGGTGAGGAGGAGGCTAATTGGGGGCTGCAGGTGCAGCTGCAGGCTTTGGAGTGGGGGTAGGATTGTGCCCCATACTGGAAATTGTACAGGGTGGGCAGCAGGTTGGAGGTCAGCGGATGAGTCATCTAATCCGCCAGAAGTAGTTGATGAGGGGCACTTGCATTTTGAGTGGTCTAACTCAAAACATGATGGACAGATCATCAGCCTGCCCTCAACGCGGGCCTAAAATGGATGGTCAGGCGCTGAGGGAATATGGTGCGCAGTGGAATTGACACCGCGATTTTAAAAGATTCAGGGCTGATAGTGGCATATGCCTGAGGCCCAGCGAGTTGTGTGGCCCCATTTGGGACCACAAATTGTAAGATGGGGTTGGAGCCATAGGATGCCAAACTGTCCATCAGCTCCTGGTGGAGCACTTAAGGGGGAGGTGGGTGGGCAATCCAGCAAACTGAACCACCAAGGTGGTGTCCACTGGGAGCTGGGTCTGAGTTGTGGGGAGAGGGGTGCCCTGGAATACCAGGGGCACAGTTGTTGCAGTGGCAGCGTCAGTTTCTCAGATGAAGCTGAGGTCATAATATTCTTGTAGGGGCAGAAATCTATGAAACTGGCGGGTGTCATTACCGCCTGTGTCATTTTGATAATGGCTTGGTCATGGTATGGGAATAGTTTCCTATATTTGACTCTTAGGCCATAAAGCATGTTGCTCTGGGGGAGCACTAGGGGGCAGTGAGGTACCACTTGGGTATGAACAAGGTGGGCGTCAAGGTCCTTGGGCAGAAGGAATTGACCCATGGGTTTAGAGTGACTGGGTGAACCAGTCCTAGCGCGTTTTCCTGCCAGATGGAAAATGGTGGGGGGAGTTCGCCGCTGCCCTACACTGGAGCAGCCGCCGGAGAATCTGAGGACATTGGAGAAAAACTACTACATGCGAATCCAATTTGTTTTTTAATTTGTGTAATTTTGCTCAGAAAGTTACGCTGAGCGGAAAGAGAGGACTCAACACATAATTCTTAATAAAAAAGTATGAAAAGCCACAAGTAACAATGCTTTTTAATATTAGCTGTTAGGCTTAACTCTAAAGGCAATGAGCCAAGTAGGTTCTGCTACATCTTTCTTAAAATTATTTTTTATTTAATTCCCACCATTCCTAGCTGCTTGTATGTCAAGAGGATTAAGCTTTTATAGAGAAATCACTCAACTACATAGTCAGAATATAAGTTCTTACTCCAGTTAAAGTTTCCCATACTGCTACTCAATTTCCTTTAGTTTTTCCCATTTCAGAAAAACCTCAATTTCCAAAGTGTGCTCCCCTTTTTTATTTTCACAGTACTTCTTTACAATTACACTATGAATTTAATTCTCTGTTCACCAATATTGCTTTTTATTTTTAATAGCTGCTAAACATTTCCTTTTCTAACTTTCCTTGACTAATTAAATACTGGGCCGCCATGGCTGGGGCACATCTCAGTTTGAAAAGAATTTGAGAAAGTGTTAGGATTTTTGCCCATATTCCCAGCTGACTAGATTACCGGGGTTTGTAAGACTTTTTAATGTGAAGTAAATTGGATATTGGTTGACCCTGATTTTAGGGTAACTATGTCTTGGGGATTTTAGGTATTCAACTGGATAATATCCATCAGGGATCAATCTGGATATATGCTTAAGATCTCTGTGGGCAGAGTTGCTGACAAAATAAGGGCATCTGATAGTTGATTAATTATCAGGTATACTAATTGGGATCAGTCAGGCTTTATCACTGACCAATTGGGAATTAAGGATTAAGCTGTGAGGTAAGTGATGCTTCCTGCAACTAGAAAACTGATTAGTTGGTTTATGACATGCCTTAATGAGTAACAAGTCCCATTACCTATGCAGGTTGCTTGAAAAATATAGTTAGTTTGCTTGGACGAAGAGGAAAATGTTAAGGAGACATTTTATGACTCAAACCATTTCAGGTCTTAGAAATGTCCAATGATGGAATACTAGCCAGGATGGGAAAGACCATTGCTGCTGAGACGAGGATGGGTAATTAATAGTAATGGCTGCCAATTCATAGAGGACCTGCCAACTGAGGGTTGGGCAACAAATTCCGCACTATAAATTACCTAAAGTATTCACTAATAAAAAACCATCATTTTCAGAACAAATTTAGGGTAGAGATAAAGGTTAGATTGACTCTCCATTTGGGTTTAACATCCTGTGGTTGATACAGGTGATAAGGAATTAATTGGCCAGGTAGACTGAGATCCTTGTATGGCAGAAATTCAAAAGACCACTTTATTAGAATCCATATTAAGCTCTATTTTTTAAGGAAATTATAGCTGTTTGCTCTAATATGGAAACACTTTAGGATAAAGAGTAAGTATCTGAGTGGGGATCTAGAGAAGAAGCTGAATTGAATCAAGAATTTCTGCCAATTGTGTGTCATAGAGAAACTGTAAACAGGGATCTGAGCATAGATCAAGTTAGGTGGTAACAGGTAACAAATCCTATTCAGGACATCATAAGTATTTCAAGAGGAAATACTGGCTCAGCGTTGGACCAATTTCTAGTACTACAATTCAACTACGGATAATAGTCGCCATACTACTATCAATAATTTTATTTCGCTATCAATCAACGTGGAGAATTTCACAAAACCTGAACCTCTGCAGTTAATATATTTATAGTGGTTATTAATCAAGAATAATCAGAAAACCTATAATTTTTCTAACAGAAAGTTTTCTTTGTTAATTAGGAAACAGCTAATTATGGCATTCCCCATCAACTTCCCAGCCCAAATTCTAAAAATGATTTTTAATTTCAACCCTTTCCCATGAGTGAGCTCATGAATAAACCAAAGCTGGAGAAATTACATTAGGTTGAGGTAACATAAGGACAGTGAAACCACCCCTTGATGCTCAACACTCCTAGATGACAGAACCCATACTTGAGAGAGTACTTTCCTATTTGGTTATCTCCTCTTCCCGTGTTTTTTATAAAAAATTTAGTAACAACTTTTGAGTTCTCAATTTTTTGATTTAATCCTTTAAAGAACATGGCATGATCTTTAAAGAAATTGCTCTCACTGAAACGGCAGACCTCTAACAGGATAGAGGGCATTGGAGCCATTATACAACTTTTTTCTTGAAGCATCAGCTGGTTCCATGAGAACTGTGAAGTAAACTACAAAGCAAAATTTGGCCCCCCTGAACCTCACATTAACTTTTGGCTTTAGGTATTGTTAAGACATAAATTTAAAAACTCTGTTGGGCTCCTTATGTAATTGAGTACTTATGTTTTGTGCATTAATGAAGATTATAATTTATTTGATGCAAGGAAACCAAGGTACAGAGATTACAAAAGGCTCAAAAAATATCAAAATTAAGGTAAAATAATATTTAATAAGATGAATTAGGATCAAAAACAACTAAAGCAAGCAAACGGAAATATAATTAAAGGTGCCAAGGCCTACCAAACAGGAATTAGCAATCCACTATCTGACCATGATGGTTAGGGATGGTGGATAAGGAGGCGTTTCTTTGGCATTAATAGCAAAACGTAATGTGTGAGTAAATTTCTAAGATTTAGGGGATGAAGGCATCAACGGTGTGTGGATTAGATTACATAAGGGAGGAAAAGTAAAAAAGGCGAGCATGGATAAGTCCATTAACACTATGCAAGGTTGCAATTTGGACCAAATAAGGTGTTGAAAAGCTTGATAAAGGTGCTATGTTTGTAGGTGTTTTATTTTTGGTTCATGCTAAGGCCACAATCTCAGGATGTATTTTTGGATTTTTGGTGCATTTTTAGGAGATTGTGCGCGCCAACTGAGGCAAAGCCAGAAGGGATGGTGAGGGGAGCTAGACTCTCTACATGCATCACAATAGACTTAGTGACAGCTTTTCAGAGGGAGCAATGATGGGGTAAGAAGCCTCTTTGACAGCAAGCTGATGGGCACTCAGATTAGTTCAGAATTAGTTTAAGAGGTATAGTAGCAAGGGAATCAATCAAAATAGTTAGCTTTTATAAATGCTTGAGATAAATGTTCAGACTATGGGTTCTGCTGTTTCAAAAATATCATCCAATAGGTCCAAGTACCTTGGCATAATGGATTGGGGCACGCTCAGAAGGTTGAGAGTTGATGGGTGATGGGATGATGCATATTTACCTGGATCAAGCCTCCTTAAGGTTAGCTGGAGTATCACAAAAGGCTCTGGTTGTGTTGAGGCATTGGATGAAGCATGTTTGGGACATTGGCCTGACATATGATCAGGATGGGGATGGCAGTAAGGAACACAAAAATACTCTGCCAAAGTGAATTGAGGTCAGAGTGGTATTGGAAGAAAGTTCAGAAGTATGTTGAAAATACTTTTTGGAGTTGGTTAAATCTAACCTAAAGTGAACTTTTCTGGCAGACATTGTTAATTTGACTTATAATAAGTGCTCAAGCGCAGAGGCAACATGTGTTCATGGTGGGTTGTTTTCCTATTAGATGAGTGATGAAAGTTAATTGTAGCAGTAGCTTAGGTCTGAAAGACGCTTAGAACTTCTGGGGACAATGATGTTTGTGATGAGAGTTGAGCCATAGACAGAAAGCCTCAACTTCAAAACCCTCCTAATATTTAAGTGAGAAATGGGAAGGTTTTCTGTAGATGACACTATAATCATGGTGTCAGTGAGAAGTCAAATATGAGTCATAGTAATTGGAGTGTTTTTGTAGAAAGAAAGAAGATGCGCCACCACAGCATCCTCCTACACATAAAGAAAAACTGACTTTAGATAGCCTAAAAAAGGTGGAATAATACAAATAGAACAGTGATAAAGAAGCACTAAAGCGATTGCTTATTGTTTTGTTGCGAATAGAAAAAGCTTGTGGTTTATTAAGTAGCAAAGAGTGAATGCTAGATGAGGAAGGGCGAGAAGATGGGGGTGATTTGGGTGGATGCGCGTAAGATGGAGTGCTAAGTCCCTTGTATGGACATATTGTTTGGTTAAGCTCAATTACTAATTAAACAGTACAAACGCATTTCCTCACATGGCGGAAAATGCTTGTTATTGAAACAGAAGGTAGAGGCGCTGAAGACAAAACAGTGAGTAATGTATCCATGCTATGATGATGTAGATTACAAAAAATTAATTTTGTCAGTAATTTAGGCAGAAATGAAAAGGAATTTTTTAATTAGAAACTGATAAAATTTTGATGCCTTTTTAACAATTAAATATTACAATTTTTCTAACAAATCTCTCATTATCTGAAATATTTTAAAACAAAGCAAAATAAATGAATATCTGGAAAATAGTTGATAACTTTTAATGATAATCCTCTAGTAGAATATCTTTTTTGGTTCTCAACATCACTTTTCAGCATTTTTAAAAAACACAGTCAAATTTCCACCACCGCCTCACTGCATCAATTTCCCAATTAATGTCCTCAGCTCCACCACCTGCTACACCAGTGTGGGAAGCGGTGCTCCACTGACTAACGTCTACTATCCAGCAGGCAAACGTATATGGACTTGCTCATCTAGTCCACCAAATACATCCAGCTACTATGTCCCTCCAAGGGACGTAGCAAACCACCTGCATGAGTCCAGAAAACCATTTCCATTCCTTGCCCTACCTCAATTTACTATCCAGTATTTCCTCCATGTTAAATATGGACATCTCTTCCCATATGCTGAAAAAGCAATAAGTGATCCAGAAACTGCCGCCTTTGCATTGGAAGGATTTATATATACTTCCGCCCCTACAAGGGCTATTTTGATATAGGCTTCCCCACTGAAGAGTACGCGCCGCTGCAGCAGCTACGCCCTTAATATACAAAAACACTTTAATAACCACCACCCAAATATCTCCCAGACAATATCACACTCATGGTGACCTTTGCGAACCCCCCTCACACCTTCCCCCAGACACTCTATGAGGAGTTGATGTAAGGGCTGTCCACTTAATGCAAAGCCCTCATACTCCACTTCCTAGTCCCAAGTAGTGATGAGCACCTTGCGGCACCTTAGGCAATGGCCACCATTACCCCCAACAGCTGAACATGGCTCAGAACATCCCACCGCATGCCTACATCCCATCCACACCCAACCATTTCTTTTGGGCTCGCATTGACAATGGCTGCACAGTTTTCCGCTTCTTCCATGAATTGGACTTTACCAAAAGTCATCTCAATACAATTCAAACACTATGGAAACTACTGCCCCACCCATGATGCCACACCAACAGCGCTTGAGTGGGAATTTTAGCTGCTCCCACCCCCAGGTTGTGTGCTTGATGAATCAGCAGCAAAATTTAGCAACTCAAATCCAAGCCGGCCAATTTACACCCATGCCAACCAATTGGGATCCAGTTTGTACCCATCATACAATCCAAAATAATACCCATCCCAAAACTTACCCAACCGCAGCCACCTATCACCAAATCAAATTAAGTCAACCAAAATCTCTGGGTCTTGTTGGATGAAGTGACCAAATCTGGTGAATTTGTCCCAGCAACGGATCATCCAACTGATTTAGTACCTTATCTGAATTCAGACTTAGATGCCTCAGCTCCGCCCAACTAATATGTCCCCAAACCCAATGCTATCCTGTACCATAAATAATCACCTGCTTTCTGAGGCCTCGGTGGCCTCACCCAAAAATTGCCATCTTTGTGAAGCCATGGCAAAATTCATCACTAAATATAAAATAGGGCTGCACCCCCTTATTCCCCCCTCCCCAATTTTCCTCCTATTGCAAAAGAAAAAATCAAACGCCTCTACAAAACTGCACCCACCGCTGTTAAACATGTCACTGAAATGGCAGATTTTTCCCCATTCACACATTATACCAGAGCCAACATTGGGAAATTAGCGCAACTTCATGTAGCCCAAATCCAAGCTGAACACCATGTTGCCAAACTCATGGAGTTTTTGATCCTGGCCCAGATTGTAAGTAACAATCTCAACAATTATCTGCTTCACTTTGACCTTGATCCTGCAGACGCCCCAACTCCCTTGCTATCAACATTGATCCGCTTCTTCAATTCTGAACCTGAGGATAATCCGCCTGATCCTCCTTCCCCTCATCCATGATAAATAAGCAGCTCGCCACTGTGCCAACAGTAGGTTGTTTTCTCTTTTCTTTTGTGTTTTCCACTGCTCATTTAGGGCGATCAGATAATCTTTTGGTTGTTTTAGTTTTGGAGTTCCGTTTAGGTATCATCTGTCCCCTTGTCAGCTTGCCTCAATTAAATAAAAATAGTTTCTATACAAAATAGTGGATAATTTTGTTATTCAACAACTATGAACATAGAAAAGTTACACTGAGAATTTTGATAGTTTCTGAGATCAATATGGACAATTGTAATCTACCTAGATATCTATTATATAGATATTTATAAATTTAACAAATTGAGATTAAGTTTTTCTTTAATCTTTAACTTTGAGAATGTCATAAATTTTTTGTGACTTTAATCTATATATGGTTAAAACCTGTTGGAAATGTTGACTATATAAGTGATCCAACCCACTCTAAAAAATTTTATCTGAAGCAAACGCTCTATATTTATTCTATAATTAGGTTTGATTTAAAGCACTAATGTTAATAACTTAATATGAAGGTATTAAATGTAAATGCAGCTATTGGAATAGGAGAACAAGCAACCAACATTTAGATAGATTTAGCATCCTTAAGAAATTATATTGAAGCTATTGCTTATGTTTATTACCCTTGAAAATCATCTAAGCTTTTCACATTATTGGAACATCAAAAATTACCAGTTTCTTGACTCCCTTTCCATATTATTAACAGTCTTGATAATTATAGTTAAACCTTTACTTAAATTATCACTTCAAGGACCCCAGCCCACTCACACACATCATTGGCACACCTGAAGTCACTGTCATTGATTCCTGATGATTTTGTACATTGATGAATCATAAAAGATATTAGATAGTTGCTATAATACCTAAATTATTTATCAAACAAGCTATTAAATTTAGAGTTCTTCTGATTTTTAATGAATAACAACACCTAATTGATAACTGCACAGGTTAGTATGTGCAAACTTTGCGTTGTCTGATAAAATATGATATTTGATTGATAGTATGAAGACTATTATCCATAATTGAATAGATAACCAGTTCTGGTCCAACACTTAACCTGTATTTCTCCATGAAATACTCTTGATGTCTTCAGTAGGGATTTATACCCTTATCCGCCTAACTTGATCCACGCTCAGATTCCTAGTTTATGGCCTTTCCTATGGTGACATGAAGTTAGCAATTCCCATATAAACTCAACTTCTCTTTTAAGGATCCTCAATCCTTACTCTTTATCATTCTAAAGAGTCCCCAAAATAAAGCACACAAGCAATAATTTCCTGAAGATGAATAGATCTAAAACCAATAACAATATCTGTTAAAGTCAATTTTTTAAAAGGGAATTTTCAGGTAATTTATAGAGGTATTTTGGCGCCCAACTCTTGATTGGCGCCTCAGCCATGAAACAGCAGCTTTTGCCGTTGATTTCTCTTCATCATCTCATCAGCAATGGTCTTCACCATACTGGTTAATATTCCTTCATTGAACATTTCTTAGACCTAAAAGGGAAAGAGTCAGAAAAAGTTTTATAACGTTTTCCATTAAATCCCAGCAAATTAACTATACATGGCGAGTGACTTTCTTAGGTAATGGGACTTGTTACCCATTATGGCAGGTCACAAGCCAAATGATTGATTAATTAGTTTCAGGTGGCATAAATTGCCTTGATTTTGTTCAAAAAATTCCCAATTGGTTGGTGAAGAAATATGATTAATTTTAATTGGTACACCTTTTAGTTAATTATTAATCACCTATCAGATGCCCTTATTTTGTCAACAATTTTTCCCAACAAAATCTTAAACATTCACCTAGATTGATCCCTGATTGATTCAATCTTGGCATATAACCTAAAGTCCCCTGAACCATTATTAACCCAAAATCAGGTTCAACTGATATCTAATTCACTCGCCATTTAAATTCCCTTATCAATCCATGGTAATCTAGACGGCTGTAAAGGTGGGCAAAAAACATAACACATTCCCCCTCTTGCCTAGATTTCCGGCGAGTTTATGATTAAGACAGGAGAATACCACCTCAGACACCAGGTCAAATATTTTATAGGTTCTACCGGAGCACATTTGATCTGTACTCAACACTTCTCAGGAAAATCTTTAGCATGTAATTATCTTCCTCTTTTTCCTCTCTAGCACCTCTCAGAGCACAGTCCCCACAACCCTCTATTGTGCTGGACTGATCAATTTACTCATGATGATACTAATCCCAGGATCCAGTCCTCCCATCAGGGTATATAATTTGCTGTCATATTCAAGAAACTTGGTCTGGTGTCCTCATTTCATGATCTTCCTCCTTGACCTCGACAGGAAGTAATTGCCATCAATGTTTGTTTTGTGGCATAATTAGTAATGCTCATTTATATTTTCTCCATCTATTTTCATATAACTTTTTATTGGCTCATATCTTTCTTAATCCTTTCCTGCAGAGAAAATCTTATAAATTTTTTGATATTAATCTCTAAGAATTAGAGCTTAATTAATTCTGAAGTGCATATTGTCAATTATTATAAAAGTCCAACATCCCCCTCTTGTCCAGCTCATACGTTGAATTTGGAATCTCATTACCAACAACTGCTTGACAGCATGTCTGAAAAATGTGTTTGGCTCTTCCAGTTGATGAGTCAATCTGCGCAGTGAAACCTCTTCTATGGTCCCCCTAGGACTCATACTCCTATCCAAGTACCCATAGCCAATCCTTCCATGGTATTTACTAGAAATGTTTAAACCATGATGAAACCAAGTTTATCAATAATCTCAAACAACTTTTAACCAATCCTCCCTCTGTCATCAATTCCCAAATTAGATTTCAAAGCTCTCCTGGATTCAGATCCATTTGTAGATACTCCTACATTCATCATTAAACCTCTTGAATAAATGCCCTCCTCTCTTGATCACTCATTCCTTTCTGGATCAGACATGCTTCAGGAGTACCTTTTTCTGAGTTGGACAGCTTTACAATTGAGCTTTTCTGTCAACCAAACTAGTCATCATAAGCTGCGTACATTTTAGACTCCCCTACACAGAATTTAGGACCCAAGTAACCAAAGCTCTATCCATAGCTCTGAACCCCTCCTATCTTGAAACCATCCTAGATCAAGATGTTTCAGTCTATGTCCTTCGCTTTGCCAGCCAAGTTTTCTTAGTTGGGCCAAAAAGGTTCCAGCCTCTTCTGGCTTCCATCGCTCATTCTACTATTGCTTCCAAGATGGTCATAGTAATTGTCTTCAGGATGACATATGCTCCCTGCATGACTATCTCATTTCTGGCGCATCTCATTAGTATCTTCCCCTGATGACTTTAATTTGGAACATGATTTGGCAACCCCACCTGATATCCCTTGCTCCATGCCGGCTCATATGTCCAATGTTCTTGACAAAGCCCATCAGTAAGTGCTCAAGACCAATCTTCCAGCTCCGGTGCTATATCAGAATTACTTAGGGTTATTCATTGACTGCCTCTTCTTGTTCTGTTGTTTCTCTCCATGATCTAAGGTATTGCATTTGGCAAGTACTGATATTTTCATCTCTCTTCCCCTAATTGAATTCTCACAGACGTCAGCCTCTACTCAACGAACTTGGCTTTGAGTAGGTCTAGCCCTTGCTAGCGTTTGATCTCACATAGATTTTGACAGGTTATTTACTTCTACTGCGATCCATCCACTCTTCCCCAAGAGGTGATATAGGCGGAATCATCCCTGAGTTGAGGACATTTGTTACAATATTTATAAAATTCTATATTTTGTGAATTTTTAATGTTTTTTCACTGTATTTTTATCAATCTTTTATTTTTTTGTTCTTCCTTTTATTATGGAACATGACCTTCAATTGGCTCAGTGGTCCATATTTTTTATTTATTCCCCCAAACTGGTTCTGAGGTATACTTTGACCTACCAGTTTTCTATGGTTTAGAGGTCTTATTTTTTGAGACTCAAATATCTATTTTGGTTGAGCGGTCCTTTTTTGGAATTAAATCATTAGGACATAATCATCTTAATGGTTCTGAAGTCCTTTGGGAACACTCTTTATATCATTTTTCTTGGATCTACTGCCTCAAATATTTAGCATGGACACGATTCACAATCCTTAATCTAAGAGGTTCTTGATGGTATAGGCGTCCACCGCCATCTTAATGATAATCTAAAATGGAACTGACCACGGTGCATCTAACTTGTTTCTTCTCCCAAAACCATGCACAATACAATAGACGTCTTTTTCACATATTTGGTATTATGATAAGGCCAGATAGTTCTTACCATCTGTCAGTTTTTCCTTGCTCCTTTTTTTCAAGGTCATATCAAATGCTTGCAATTGCATCTCAATCAGGATGTTTGACAATCAGATCAGGTACTTCTTGGCACTCATAACTTATGTTGGTTCCACCACAAAATAATTGCTGGTAATTCGGCCTTCCTTCCTTTATAGTAACTCAAATAGCATTTTTCCTTTTGCTATATGATGACTTATGTTATGTGAATTCACTGAACTCAGGTAAATTCCCTATGCAGAAGTTCTCCCTGCGACCAGCTTTCTCAGTGTCATGGCCAGTGTTCCATTGGCCCATTATACTAGCCCAATTGTCTCCAGCTGGTAAGGTACTGACACAACTCCTTGAATGTCCATTATATCATTCAATATTGAGATCATGTGAGACTTGAAATTCGTTCCATTGTCACTAAACAAGACTTGCGGGCATCCATGGTGGTATACTAATGGTTCATGATAAACCCTGCAGTGCTTGTAGCATTTACTTTCTCCAGTGCCTTTGTTTTGATCCATCTAGTATGATGGTCAAATGCAACTAAGATGTATTTTAATCCCCCAGTAAACATGGCTAATAGTCCCATCAAATCAATGGACACCATATGCCAAGAAAATCTAGAGCAGATCAGTCAATATCCTGTCATGTTCTTGTAGGGTTTGTGCAACTTGCGCTCCACACATAACAAGTCAGATAATCTGCTACAACATAGTTGATAAATTTCCAGTAATAGTACTAGAAGTTATAATTGGACATCTTCTGTAGGCCCCTATTCCCAACAACCTTATGTGCGTTTTGAACGATAACCGTTAATTCCAAAGCTTTTGAAAACAGTAAACATTTTCTTCCAATTGTCTAGAAAACTTTTCCATCCTAGGTCTCAGTGTTTTTCATTGATTTTGTTTCGTACCTTGGATTTCTTGAGGCTTGTTCCCAATTTATCCTTTGACCATTCTCTGGAATAGCTCATCCGCTTGCTGTTATACCACTTGGACCATTAATAACCTTGATAAGCCATCCACATTATGATGGTAAGCTCCATCTCGGTGGACTATCTCATTATCACAAGCCTGTAGCTTTAATGCCCTTCAGAAAAGTTGTCCTTCTGGTTCACTTAAATTGTGTAGCCAATGCAACAAGGAGTGGTCCATCACCACTTTAAAGTAAATTACATGATTATACACCTGAAACTTTTTACATGCATAAATTACTGCACGGCATAAAACTCAGTCACGGTTTAATTCCTCTCAGCTGCTGAGAGAGTCCAGCTCACATATGCTACCAGATATTTGTCCCCAAGATCACCCAATTAAATCAGCATGGCGCTGATCACTGTTAATGAAGCATTGGTATTTATTAATTTGATCAAAATCAGATATTTCAATATTGGTGAAATTATCAAATACCAGCGTAATTCCTTATAAAACTCTGTGACTCTTCATTCTAAACAAATTCTATCATCAGATCCTTTAGCAAATGAAAGATGGGCTTGGTAATTCTTGCAAAATACCATATGAATCTTTGATAGTATCTGACCATTCCAAAAAACACTTGGATATCTTGGACACATCTTGGAACAGCTGTTTGCTCTATGGACTCAATTTTATGGGCTTGCGGCTGCAGTCAACTATAGTTGATAATGATCCCAGATATTACAACTCTTTCTTGAAGAAGTTGCACTTTTTTCAGCTTAATCTCAAGGTTACTGCTGCCAGTCTCTTGAAGACTTCTTTTAAATAGCGTAAATGGTCAGCAAATGTCCTTCTGAACACATTTATATCGTCCAATTACATCAGGACGCATGACAACTTCAGATCATTTAAGATGGAATCCATGGACCTTTGGAAGTTTGCAGGCACATTACATTGACCTTGGGGCATCCTCATCAGTTGATACAGTCCTTACACAATGATATTCGCGCATTTCTCCTGGTCTTCTGTTGAGTAATTATTTTGCCAATATCCCAATATTAGATCAATTGTGGAGAAATACTACGCTTATACATTGATCTAGATCATCATCAATCCATGGTAGTAGATATGAAGCCTTCTTTGTTATCTTATTCAGCTTCTTAAAATTAATCACCACCGGATTAGAGCCATCCTTCTTAATCACAATTAGGATAGGGCTCGCCATGGAGTTGATGATGGAAAAAGAAGCACATGATTCACTAGTTTACTGATCTTTTTTCCATTAATGCTTTGGCCTTCAACCATCAAATTGGTCTCATCCTTATTGCTAAATTATACCCAATGTCAACTTTGTAATTATATTCCTTGTGCATCCCAAATTGTGGATGTCCTGGGAGAATACTTCCCAATACTTGTCAAAAAATTTATAGCAACTCATCCTGCTGTCTGTCCATCAGATCAGTGAGTTGCTATTGATTACCAATGAATTAATACTTTTGGTCACCCCGCTGATGATCCCATCGCATTGAGGGTCCCAAAATCTTGGAATTTCCTCAATTCATCCATCAGGATTAGAAGAACAAATTGATGATTTGATTCTTCTCAATCTTCATCAGTTTTTATTATAATTTGCTACAAGAACTTGTGTTTCTCCATGTTCTGGCATAATTACTCAAAAAGCCACCTAAAATTTTACTCTGGACTTCTTCCAGGGCTAACAACTTATTTATACAGCAGCTCAGGTATCTCCAACGTCAATCACATATTAACTATGATCTGTGATCCCAGCGGTATGGTTCTCAAACTCTTGATTATCAACATAATTCCCTGATTTTCTAGTATTTCCATCA
This sequence comes from Massospora cicadina, assembly GCA_022478985.1. NCBI lineage: Eukaryota > Fungi > Entomophthoromycota > Entomophthoromycetes > Entomophthorales > Entomophthoraceae > Massospora > Massospora cicadina. The sequence goes on from JAKSZP010014576.1 coordinate 29,972, forward strand.
GCATTTCTCGTCGCTTTTGGCCAACTAATTGGTAAAAATTCAAAACAATGCCATCATTAAAGATAAAAGTGATGAAGTTATTCCTCCTAGTCAGTGGAGCTTCCCATCTTTCTGATAAACCAAAGGGCCCGTCTGACCCAATATGGTTAATGTATTATCTTCAAAGTTACATTTAACTCAGTACTTCCATAGAAACTCCGCCCTGATCAGAATATTTTAGCTTTAGTTGGCTAAAACTATTGCTGAGTAGGTATCACTAAAGATCCAAATTGGAGCGGTAAAAAGCAATAAGCTCCACAGTAGATAGTTGTATTTGTCCCAGCTGTCTCACATTCTTTCTTGTGTTTTAAGTTTGGGCAAGATCCTCATTTGTAAGGAGAGTGCATATAACTCTCCTGTTCCCAGTGGGGTGGTGCACAGTGCACAGAACTAACGCCAGGGAACTAGTCATATGTGGTAAAGTTTTAGAGCCCACCAGAGTGTGCTTGAGCACAAGTAACTTTGGGCGAAGGTGGTTAAAATATATAAAAGAACAAAAACTGGACTAACAATAAGGCTGGAATGAACCTTAAAGTGGGTCCATACCCAAGCGGTGCTCAGGGCTAGAGTGCAAAGTTGGCCCGAGCTGAAGGAAACAGGGTGGTGCAGCGGTGCACAAGAGGAGAGAGCTACGGCTGTGAAAATCAAATGGCTAACTTTGTATAATACCTCCTTTAAGAGGTCTTCACACAGGTAGCCCAAGCTTACATAAATAAAATGAAACTAACTAAGGTTTTTATTATGGATGAAGTCAACCAACATGAGAGATTTTTCTCAAGAAAAAAAAATTAATAAAATTTAGGGGAATAATTGATCAATGGAAGTGTGCTAAGCCCATGTGCACCAATAAGAGCACGCTTCCATTGGGCAGTTACTATACTTGATATTTAACCAAACTCAGATTATCGTTTGTAGGTAAGGCTGACCCAAGCTGGAAAATTTTTGAAAATTAAATGGTTTTTAAGACCTCATTAACCAAGAAATTGAAGCGAACCATCATTTTTTAATCTCATAGCTGGTTTGTTTTAATGCACCTGCTGTAATGCAGGGCTAAGCTTCTCTCACATTCCAAGGAGCAACCTGGACATATCTCGCCTTAACCCTGCGTTGGTCCAAGGTTTGTTTGAGGTCAACAAGGCCTGCCAACTTCACTAGTCTGGCCTCCTGACATGCAGCTTTATCTTTGGTATTAATCCTCATTATCATGTCATCCTCAAGCCATGACATTACCCTCTCATTCTTTTAAAGATCATCCCTCTCCAGGGGCTTGCACCAGGGAAAAGTTTTTGTGCGCTTTGTTGAATTGTTGACTGGATCTAAATCGTCACTTTATAAACCAAAGATATCCTAAGTATACCTGAACTTGAATTTGTGGCCTAGCAATTTCACTTAATTGTATTCAACTATGATGACATGGGATCAAGGGCTTTGTTGGTTAGGTTGAACTTTAATTTGTTTTGACTTAATGACTCGGCCATGTGGGCTTTGTTAGTCTATGTCAAAATTAGTTTATAAAAATTTAGTCAAGTTTTTGGTCAAATTAAATTACTAATTAGTGATACAAATCGCCTTGGTATGTGCTGCCAATTGCACATGAAAGTGAATTGGTTCAGCTAGTTTGAAGATATGATGAAACGCCATCTTAAGGATGATGATGGTGTTTACACTGACCCTGAGGCTGAGAATGACGCCCTGAGTCGAAGTATTGTAGACGTTCTTACAAACTTTTTATGTGGCCAAATGCCACTGAAAGTAAGATGTCATGGGTAAGATGTGGTTAACATCAAACCCTATAAATAACCCTTAAGTTGGCACTAATATATTTATACAGCTACTGGACTTGTTTATAATTTAATTTATAAACTTTTTTGTGTTTAGCACTTTCTTTTGTATTAATCAGTTTTTACTTGGGATCAGTAAGATCAGGACGGCGTGCCATCGTCCAAGTAAAAATGACAGGGGATACAAATTAAATATTTTCAAAAAGCTATAATTTTAATTTTAATCACCATTCTGCCTATTGTCCTCACACAATAGATGCTCGACACTCCATTCTGCATCCAAAGAAGAACCAGCCCTCTGAAGAAAAACCCAAAAATTCAACAAGTGGCGCTCATGGCTGGGACCGCAGATGGTGACCAGTATCAACGTTTGAGTGACCAAATTTCGCAGATGAAGAATGAATACATCGGAAAATCAATAATCTCAATGATGATATTAATGCTATTAATGAGTCAAACAATTATCTCCATGGAGAATTGAACTAGTGCAAGAAGGCAATGAAAGAAAAGGACCAAGTGATTTCCACCTTGCAAATACAAGCTACATGCCTGAATGAAGTAATTGCAAAATTAAAATTAAAAACCCAAAATCATGTCAGTTGGAAAATGAAATCAACGAGCAAATTCAAACTCTGGCCAACGGGTGTTGTCAGTGTGCTACAGCCCACTTGACTGGAAATTCTTCCATATATTATGAGGACGAAGCTTCAGAAATAGCTACCAAAATGGACACTGGGCCATGTCAACAACTGCCTAGTAATATGATTGCTTTGGTCAACACTAATACCTCAAACCAGGATACAATGCCCCAACGCCCTAGTACGCCTGGTTCTGTTCAACAAAATAGTAATCATGATAACCAGGAATGGGGAAGCAATAATTTCAAACCAGCAAACCTGTCAGCCTTTGACAAGAATGGAAGTATTACCACCTTTGTCAAACGCTTTTAAATGGCCATGCATAGGGCCAGCAATCATACAAAGCAGCCACCATGATTAAGTGCTTGAATGAGTGGAGCATTGAGTTGATTATGCCTCACATTAGTGGGAAATCCAACATATGCTGAAGTCAAAGAGCCGTGCTTCATGAATTTGGAGGTCCAGAATGGATGTTGACCAGAAAATCCAAGTTTATGAACATCAGCTTTAAGAAAGATGAAGCAATTGATGAATTTGCGGATTGATTCTATCATGAAGTTCAAGTTCTCTTAGGCATGCAGGCTATGGTTAATTTCAACGCCAAGATAGCACTAGAGCATGCAGTAGAACCTTACCCTAATCTATCAAACACTCTATTGCCTGCTTTTGTGCAAAACCTTATGACATCTGAATTGGGTGACTATTTACGCAGATGCTCAAAAAATTACAGCCCTCCTAATACTGGTTCTAGATTGGGAACCACTGCCTTTGCTGGAAAGTCCTTCAAAACCAATAAGAAGATTAACACCTCACGGCCAGTGAGTGAAATTAATTGCTTTAATTGCAATTGTAAAGGTCACTATGATTCCCAATGCCATCAGCAAAATGTCAATATAGTCCTTCCCAATATCGTTCAGGAGGAGGGAAAAGAACAAGCACAATAGATGCGGGATGCTCTATTGTGCCTGCAACACCAGTCCCACATGATCAACAAGCAAATGATGGCCACAGGCCTTGCTTAACAATGAAAACGATTCTATTTTAGTATCAAATAAAGATTCCTCAAACATACATGTGGTAACTCGCTCCCAAAGTAAGGTTGTCACACCTGAAGCTTCTGAAGAAGTTGATAAACCCTATGTGCAACAAATACTTAAAAATATTCCAGCTGTCGGGCATGGGGAAAATGACTAAGTTCAAGGAAAGAGATTTAGTAGTATATTGTGACACTCATAGCGCAGGCCGCATGCACAAGCTAGCCTCGCTTTGGAAGGGTCCATTTATTATATTGGAGAAATTGTCTGAAGATGTATATACCATTAAGGATTAAGGCGACTGGGTTGTCAATCAAGTACACGCTATGTTCCTTCATCCATATCATAAAGAAGAATTGTAATAATTAATAATAAAAAGAAAAAAAATAATAGTAATAAAAAATAAAAAGTAAAAAGTAATAAAGAAAAAAATAATAATAATTGCAATCTATAGAGTTTATTTCATAGATTTAATGCCTTTCTGGCATTAGAACTAAGTATCTCTTCTTTGGTAAGTGGAGGAGAGTGCGACCAAACTGGAGAAGCCTGCAACAGAATTGGAGATGAACCAAACCCAAGGAAGCTCGGCACCAGGCACGCTGGCCCTGTCAGCTTAGGAAAGGCTATCAAGATAATGTTCAAACTTTGAGGAATGTGAAGAGTTAGACAGTGTGACCAAGGAAGAAGAGTATCTGCCGCTTATATCCAGACAAGGAGGGGGAAGTGTTGAATGGTTGACTGGATCTAAATCGTCGCTTATTATAAACCAAAGATATCTTAAGTATATCTGAACTTGAATTTGTGGCCTAGCAATTTCACTTAATTATATTTGACTATGATGACATGGGCTTAAGGCTTTGTTGGTTAGGTCAAACTTAAATTCAAGTTTTGATTTAATGACTTGGGCATGTGGGCTTTGTTGGTCTATGTCAAAATTAGTTTTTAATGTTGGTCAAGTTTTTGATTGAATTAATTACTAATTAGTGATACAAATCGCCTTGGTATGTGCTGCCAATTGCACATGAAAGTGAATTGGTTCAGCTAGTTTAAAGATATGATGAAACGCCATTTCAAGGATGATGATGGTGTTTACACTGACCCTGAGGCTGAGCATGACGCCCTGAGTCAAAGTATTGTAGCCGTTCTTACAAACTTTTTATGCAGCCAAATGCCACTGAAAGTAAGATGTCATGGGTAAGATGTGGTTAACATCAAACCCTATAATTAAACCTTAAGTTGACACTAATAAAATATATTCAACTACTGGACTTGTTTATAATTTAATTTATAAACTTTTTTGTGTTTAGCACTTTCTTTTGTATTAATCAGTTTTTACTTGGGATCAGTAAGATCAGGGTGGCGTGCCATCATCCAAGTAAAAATGACAGGGTATACAAATTAAATACTACTGTTGAATGGTTGACTGGATCTAAATTGTCATTTATTATAAACCAAATATATCCTAAGTATATCTGAACTTGGATTTGTGGACTAGCAATTTTACTTAATTATATTTGACTATGATGACATGGGCTTGAGGGCTTTGTTAATTAGGTTGAAACTAAATTTAAGTTTTGATTTAATGATTTGGTCACGTGGGCTTTGTTGGTCTGAGTTAGAATTAGTTTTTGATGTCAGTCAAGTTTTCAATCGAATTAATTACTAATTAGTGATATGAATCACCTTGGTATGTGCTGCCGATTGCATGTGAAAGTGAATCAGTTCAGCTATTTTGAAGATATGACGAAACGCCATCTCAAGGATGATGATGGAGTTTACTCTGACTCCGAGGCTGAGCATGATGCCCTGAGTCAAAGTATTTGTAAATGTCAATACAAACTTTTTATGTGGCCAAGGGTCACTAAAAGGTAAGGCGTCATGGGTAAGATGTGGTTAACATTGAACCCTATTATAAATCCTTGCATTTACACTAATAAAATACCTTTTAACTTCTGGATTAAGTTTCAAATTTATCTTATAACTTTTTTGCATTATAACTTTATTTTATATCAAAGTCGATTTTCACTTGGGATTAGTAGGATCAGGGCAGCGGGCCATCATCCAAGTGAAACGACTGGGTATACAATTAAAGTATTACCAAAAGCTATATCATAAATTCAAAGCACCATCCTGTCTATTGTCCTCACACAATAGATGCTTGAAGCTGCAGTTTCCACCAAACAACGAACCAGCCATCAGGTGAAGCTTAAATTTTCAACAATTACCAAGAAGCTATTATTTAAATTATATAACCTTCCTGTCTATTGTCCTCACGCAATAGATGCTTGACACTCCATTCTTCATCCAAAGAAGAAACAGCTTTTGAAGAAAAACCCAAAAGTTCAACACGCTTGGTCCAACTTCATAGTGGTAACAGTTTGCTTTGACTGAGATCAATGGCCTCGAGAAAATGTGGTTGGAAAACGTCAATCAGATCTTAGACACTTGCACAGTCACTCAATGGCAACCAACTGTTTTTTGCTGCATCAAAATCACTTGCAGGATACCAGGTACTCAAGTCTTCTTTTTACCTGGCGGGAGGCTGCTATCTTCACCACTTCTCACTCTGGCGCCTCATCTATGAGATAAACCTCTTGAATCTCTGGTGGGGGGCCCTCAAACAACGTCAACTTGCCTTCATGAAAGACTGAAAAGATCTGAAACTAGAGGTAGATCCAAATGGTATGAGGCGTGGACCAACTTTCTAACAACGCGTTAAGGGCCAATCCTCTTTGGTCCCAGCTTTTTGCATGGTTGCTTGTTAGGAATGTTTTGAGCATCAAGTATCATGAGATCCCAATCTTTGTACGCTGTCCCCACCCATCTTTTTCCATTGGTGTTCTAAAAACTTGCATTTTTGCTTCCAAACTTGTGCAGACCCCCTGGTGTACTTTCTTTATAGCTTTAACAAATTCTACCACTGCTTTAACCCTTAATCCACAACTTGGTTTTATATTGAAGGCGGGATTAAACCCATGGTTAGAAAAAATGGGAAACAACCAATAGACGCATGTAAAATATTGTTATAGCTAAACTGGGCCATAGGAAGGTGAGAAACCTAATCTGAATGATCTGCGGCAGTTAACACCCCAAGAACTGTACCAAACATTGGTTCACTCGTTCATCTGCCCATCTGATTGGGGATGATAGGAAGTTGAACAGCAGGGGCGCATCTGAATGATCTTACAAAACTTTTCATAAAAGAAAGAGGTGAACTGGGGTTCACGATCACTAATAATTTCTTGGGGGACTTTGTGAAGAGAATAAACAAGGGGACGAAGCTCTTAACCACCTCAGCCGCAGTTACTGTGATTCTGAAAAAAGTAAAGTGAGCGAACTTTGTAAACCGGTCATCCACTACCATGATATCATTATAGCCATCAGATACAGGCAAAATCACAATAAAATCTACTGATAAGATAATCCAAAGCCCTTCAGCCTTCTAAATTGGTACCAACGACCCCGCAAGTGGTTGTTCACTTGGTTTCAATTAATTGCAGATCAGGCACTCCTTACAGTATCTGCCTACCTGAGCGGCTAACCCCTTTCAATTGTAATCGCAGCGAATTAACTCTAAAGTCTTTGCCTTCCCAGGATGACCAATAGTGATTCCGTCATGATGGTCCTAGATGAATTCCAGGAGAAATGGTCCGGTGGGAACCCATAGGCGCCCATGAAACCTCACCATCTCATCCTTTACGTGTTAACCTCTGGTGATTTATCCTTATTAAATGCACATTTGGCAAGGACCATAGTATATTCTTCCAACAAAGGCTGAGAAAGTACTACCTTTCTGAACATACTGTATTCCTTGCGTTTCCAGAGGATCAAGTGCAGGCCCGTGGGCTAAGGGAGAGGGAGGATGAGACACAATCTTACCCAGTGGAATTACCAACTGGGTATTATGCACCTCTACCACCTTTAGATTGGGAGCTAATGCAGGGTTGCGGCTCAAATCATCCGCCAACTATTCTCCTTGCCCTTTGTAAACTCATAAAAAAATTAATTGAGCCAGAGTCTCATGACAGCATGTTTGCCGTGGGGTCAAGCCATGAGGTGCGCGGCAATACAGTAAGGCACAGCGATCTATACATACTCAGAAATTTTGGAAAGAGCCATACAGGTGATGCCAATAAGTCAGCGCCTCCATCACTGCAAATAGCTCTTTGTTGTAAACGGCGTAGTTTAACTCAGGAAGAGACATCTTCCTAGAAAAATATCTTACCAGATGCTTTATTCCATCCACCTACTTGTAATAAGGCAGCTGCTATGGCGAAAAAGTAGGCATCAGTTGACACAATGAACTTCTTTTAAGGATCTACATGGTGAAGGACGGACGTGTACAACAAGGTGCACTTTACTGCAAGTAAAGCATTCTCCAAAATGAGGACTATTGGAGCACTTTTTTCCACTCTCTTTATACAAGGGCGCAGCCACTTCAGAAAACTTCGCGTGAAATTCTTAAGGACCGTACACGTCCCCAAAAAAAAACTCCTCAATTCCTTAACTGAAGTTGGGATGTGCCACTCATGGATTGCCTTCTCCTTGACTGGAGTTATCATGTGTTTGTGGTCAAACATGACGTTGCCCAAAAAGGTGACCTGGGATTTGAAGAATTCACATTTGCTGGTCTTCAGCGTAAGGTATGCCTTTAACCTCTCCACCACTTGCCAATGGTGCAATGAATGGGACTCACGATAAGGGGAAAACACCAGATTATCTTCCATTTACTCACCGCGCATACCCCAGCAGGCCCCCCAAAGCCACATCAATACGTTTTGAAAGATATTAGGGGCATTCGTAAGCCCAATTGGAATAACCGATCTTGGAAAATCTCTTTCCCAGTATGGAATGCATTTAGTCACTCCTTACCCTTCTTAATCCTGGTCTTATTGAACGCGCATAAGCAATCCGGTTTGGAGTCTACTTTCGCCTTTTCCACATAGCGTGTATAATGTGAGACCAAAGGGAAGGGATGTAAATGTGGTACAGTGATATTTTTTAGGTTCCCATAATCTACGCATGGACGTAAAGCACCATTGGCTTTCTTCACAAAGAAGTGGAAAGAATACTAAGAGGTACGCTGAAAAATCTCTCCTTTAGCTAACTGCTCCTTAACCCACACATCTAATTCCGCCTCCTCCTGTACGGTCAAATGGTAAATTGGGGAATATATATGCACCAGATCAACAGTGAGCTTGACTTTGCAATCAAACTCAGAATGAGCAGGTAATACATTTGCTGAAGCCGCATCAAACGAAGATCTCAGACCCTCCAAACATGAAGGTAAAGGTACCTCCAGTGAGGGCTTCAATAATGGAGTGAAAGTGAGAGTGTGGATTTTAGGCCAGTGGGGAAGATCACCTTGAGAATTAGCCTCAGACAATGGAACAACTAATATACTACCATTTTTCAATGTTAAGGACATGGTATTGTCTTTCAAGTTGATGTTGATGTCAAACTTTCGCCACTACCTTACTCCCAAAATAATGGTGTACAAGAGGTTTTTGATTTCTTGGAAACTTTCCGTCAAAAGATACTTGCCCACTTGATAATCCACTAGCCCTAGAACATTCAGGGTAGGAATACCTTAAGAAGTCCCTCCCCTAAGCATACCACCGGGCAAGTAACTAAGCTCAAGATAGTTGGCTAAGTTTTGGTCAAAAAATTCTCAGAGGCTCCAGTATCCACCAAAATAGTAGTGCTAATTTCCTAAAGGGGATTTAAGGGTAGCCGTTAACAAAAAATATCCAGAATGGGTTTTATCTATAACAGACAACACCAACACTTCACCACAAAAATCTTCTTCAGGCATTAGCATACCTCCAGGGTACGTTTCTGCATCATAGAAGGGAGTGGGATAGTTGGCTACTCTTACTGCTGAGGTCACATTTCCCACCATATATTCATCAACTGCATATACATTTCTGTATTTAAGGAGTAACTCTTTTTCCACCTCCTGTGTTCTGCATATCATGTTTGTGGTCAAGTGTAAATTATCTGAAGTGATTTGGTACAATGAAATGAGTATCATATCTGAACCATAAGAGAAGATATATGGCTCAGTTGTATATAAGAACGTCATTATAAAATTCGTTTAGGCTGAAAATGACATCATACCTATTTAGCGGCGGCTTGTGCACCGTTATCCAGGGCCATCACCACCAGGCCCTTCGTTGATAATCCCGCCTGTACCATCTAAAAGTAGTTCTGAGAAAAAACTTTCTTATTGTACTGATTTTGTGAATTTTAGTGGGAAGTCAGGGAATCATGGCTCTCAAATTGCTAAGCATATGTATCCACCAGTTACAGGCAAGAACGGTAGGTATTTTACAGTTGGAGGTAGCAAGAATAGCGCCAAGATGCTCCAACCGTCGAAAAAATGAAGAAATGGAGGTGAGCCCCACTACAACATTGGCCAACAGCTGGTGCACTCTGTTTGCACTATGTGAAAGTCCCACATGGAAAAGTTGTGCATGTAAAGTAAAATGTTTGGTTGTCTAATGTAAGGACAGTGCCTATAACTCTCTTGTTCCCAGTTGGGTGTGAACAGTGCACAGAACCAACGCCAGGGAACTAGTTGTTGGTAGTAAAGTTATAGGGCCCACCAGACTGTGCTTGAGCTTGAGCAACTTAGGGTGAGGGTGGTTTGTGATATATAAAAGAATAAAAAAGGGCTAACAACAAGGCTGGAATGAACCCCAATTTGGGGTCCATACCCAGGAGGTGCTATGGGCTAGAATAAAATGTTTGGGCTGGAGGGAACCAGGGCGGCCCTGTGGTGCACCAGAGGGAAGAGTTATGGTTTTGCAAAAGTTTGGCTAACGTTGCACAAGACCTCCTCAAGAAGGTCTGTGCACAGGTTTTCCCAAGTTAACATAAATAAAATGGATAATAATGAAAGGTTTTTATCATGGAGGAAGTTGACCAAAGAGAGATTGGTCTTGAGTAAACAATTATAGGAAATTTGGGGAAATAATCAATCAATGGAAGTTGATAAGCCCATATGCACCAATAAGTGCACACTTCCATTGGGTAGTGTACTATTCTTGGTTATAGACTGAACTTGGATTATCAATTGTAGGTAAGGCTAACCTAAGCTGAAAATTTTAGAATGGGTTTTGAGACCCTGTTACCAAAAAAATGAAGCAAACTGTCATTTTGAATCGCATAGCTGGTTTGTTTTAACACACTTGCTGCAATACAGGGCAAACTTCTCTCACATCCCAGGACCAACCTGGGCATATATCGCCTTAACCCAGCGTTGGTCTAAAGCTTGTTTGAGGTCAAGAAGGCCTGCCAAATTCATAATTTTGGCCTCCTGACATGCAGCTTTATTTTTGGTATTGGTCACCATTATTATGTTATCCTCAAGCTGACACTCATTTTCTTCGCCAGCTTGGGCAAAACAATATTGATAGACTCTCCACTGTCAACTATTTTCAGCTTTTACTCAATTAACCAGTAAATCAATATATGTACACTCAGAGTTTTGTAAAATCGTAATTACTTAATGTATAGCGGCATTATTTGCTGAATTAAGGGTGTGAATATTTTCACCAATATATCAGGAAACAATTTCTTAATTGCGCTAAGGGGGATAGACAGGTTTACCTCATCTAATTATACCTTGGTCATTTCTTCCAGATTCTTTGTTGCTTAAATCTTGTCCGCTAGTTGTTGTGCATATGGTTGAGCAATTTTCTTGATTATTTTTAGTCAATCCCTTTTGCTCTGGATCTGGTTACTGAATTAACATCCAAATTAACTACTTGAAATAGCTGATCCTGCGCATCATCATTGACATACAGATCATTAATGTCAATTTTTTCATGTAAGATATTGGGTAGAATGAGTTTATCCGCAGCTCTAGACTGTTCGCCATATAAAATGCTGGCCCTTTTCCTGACTCCTGTGCAGGTTTGGCCTCTTTTGTCTAGACTACATTGATATGTTTCTTTGTTTCTTGAATTGAACAGCGATGTGTCCTTTTCCCCCACACTAAAACAGAGTTTTTCTTTCTTACCAATCATTTGAATTATTAGAGCTTATTTCCTGGCACAGTTTAATTATTGACTCCTTAGCGCTCTTGGTCCCTTTGTAGGATTCAAATTTCATACAGGACTCAGCTTGAAATTTCTATTAGGGGCATCAAATGTAGCTCTTAATATCTTCAAATGATCCACCATTTTTGAATTGGTAATTTCAGTAGCAGACATAAAAGACTTCATTTGATTTAAATCATGATATGGCCAAAGGGCCACTTGCAACGCGATCTATATATCAAGATTGTCCAGTAATTTTGCTCTAACTAAAATATGTGTTTATTTGTAGAAACGATTGGCAAAACTAATTAAGGATTCATCAATCTGGAATTGAATCCCAACGATTTCTTGCTTGTGCTTTGACATAAGCGTAGATTTTATAAATTCTTTCATAATAGCCGCCTTGGTTCCTAGTATGACCATTTATCCCACTCTAGAGGGGTTAACACTAAATTTTTGACAATTGGTGTCCAAACAATTCATCACTGTCAAAGCCTTTTGACAATTGCTATACCCAAACATTGTCATGTCAAATAATCATAAAAATGCAGGAGTTTTATCCAATGGAATGTGGGTAATTTTGGCATAGCTTTAAATTTCTCTGAAGATTCTCTAGCCACCACTCTTGATTTGGGTACTTGACTGAATTGAAGAGTCATTTTGAGAGTCATCTCCGAAATGGCCGTGAATGCAGTTGGCATATTTTGTAGAATAGTCAACTTCCAACTGGAGTCCTTGAGGTCCTTTTTAGCGTCAGTCGCCAAATAGGGGTCACATTCACAATTATGAGTCTTTATCTCTAACTTGTTTCATAAGCCGCTCTATATCTGCACTGAATGCCCATAATCAAATGTGCTCCACTTCACATTCAGTTTCCAAGATTAGAAAATACTTAAGGTAAATTTCCTTTTTTTCTTTAATGATGTTACTTTCCCTAGTTTCTTATTGCCAAATTAGAGACATCTTTGACTCCTTCCTCAATTTTGGTAACTCTCTCCTCCAAGGCAGAAAATTCCCAATGATCCTCAGAATTCAAGGGGTTCTTGTTGATGGTTGCCAACTCCATCAAGAGTTTTCTTAACTAATCCTTTTAAGACATCTTGTACTAGTGTATCCTACTCAACTACAACCCCTATAGTGAGCACAAATTGTTAAAATTTAAGGGCTTTGCTGCTTGTTCATAAATAAAATTCCCTAATTGATAATTGCACAGGTTTAGTATGTGCACTCTTTGCGTTGTTTGATAATATATGTATGTGATTGATAATAGAATGAAGATTAAAATTTTTAGTTACATAGATAACCAGTTCTGGTCCAGCGCTCAGCCTGTATTTCTCCACAAAATATTCATGATGTATTCAATAGGGATTTATACCTTTATCTGCCTAACTTGATCCGCGCTCAGATCCTTAATTTACGGCCTTTTCTCAGGTGACATGAAGTCAGCAGCAATTCCCTTCTAAGCTCTGCTTCTCTTCTAAAGGTCCTTGATTCTTACTCTTTATCATTCTGAATAGTCCCCAATTAAAGCACAAAAAAAATAATTTTCTGGATGAATAGAACTAAAGACAATAATAGATCTGCTAAAATCAATTTTTTTAAAAGTGAATTATCAGGGAATTTATAAAGATAATTTGGCACCCAACCCTTGGTTGGTGCATCAGCCATGAAACGGCAGCTGTTGCCGTTGAATTTCCCTTCATATTCTCACCAGCAATGGTCTTCGCCATTCTGGTTAGGATTCCTTCATCAAACATCCTTGAGATCTAAAATGGAAAGTGTCATAAAGTGTCCCTAACGTTTTCCACTCAAATCCCAGCAAATCAACTATATTTGGCGAGCAACCTACTTAGGTAATGGTGCTTGTTACCCAATAAGGTAGGTTGCAAACCAACTGATTGATTTGTTAGTTGCAGGCGGCTCACTCACCTTGCAACTTTCTCCTGAAAATCCCCATCAATTGGTGTGAAACCTGACCAATCCCAATTGGTACACCTGATAGTTAGTCATTTATTTACTATCAGGTGCCCCCATTTCATCAGCAACTCTTTCCAACAAGATCTTAAGCATTCACTTGGATCAATCCTCAATAGATCCAATCCTAGAGAATTACCTAAAACCCCTAATCATTATTAACCTAAATATGAATCAATTAATATTCAATTTACTTGCCATAATGAATTATCCTCTAGAGATCCATGGTAATCTAGAAGGCTGGAAAGGTGAGCAAAAAGTTTAACAAACGATTTCCCCAATAACTAGTTAAAAAAGAAGTTTTGACAATAAAAAAATTTATGCCAAAAGGTTAGACCCAGGATTTATAATGTTGTCAATTTTCATAGATCATCGCCAAACTCTATATTCAATAAATTGAGCTGATTCTGATTAAGTATACTAATTATGATATCAGAGGTCAACTCTTAAAAATATTAGCAAATTTAGCCCTGTAAAGACTCAGTTGTAATTGGGGTTGATAGGCTGAATTCCAAAATTTGAGACAAACCAAGAAAAAGTTTGACAATACATATCTAAAAACTAAAAGTGAAAACAAAATAAAGTTGTTATCTAAGATTCAGTTAGATAAAAATAAAGTTTTAATTTAGTTTTAGTTTGAGGAAGATTGACTGGTGTTTAATAGGCATTAGGCCACCTCATTTATGGCAAAGGGACTAATAGAAGGATCTAATATAATCTGGACTATCCGCTACTCACATCTCCAAATATGAAAACTATACCTTTTAGTATTATATAAAAATTGTATAACCCCAATTTACGCATTGTGGTGCTCACTACAAGTGGATATCCCAGGTTACATTGTTTGTAGAAAAACTTATAAAATAGAAAAAGACTCACCCACTGGAAGTGAATATTCTTTTGGATCTGTAACCCACCCTCTGAAAACTAATTTCAACTGCACTTATATAGCTGAGCAATATACCTACCATAACTTTCCAAGAGAGGTATCTGTCCAAGAAGATGTAAAGCAACTAGCCCTGGCCTTGAAACAAGGGTACCAGCTTGCTGTGGGTTAGCGGACGGATATTAGGTCAAACCTCTTTAATATGGTCAGGTATCAGGACTAACTGTGGTAGGCATAACAAGTGTTCCACCAACTAACCAATCTAAAGTATGCACTGCGCTGACTACTACTGAGCTAATCAAGCAGTACTTGGCAGATTATGTGCACCCCACTATTAACAGTTACCAATATACTATTGCCTACCATCATGCCGCCATAGACCGTTTGGTGGTACATTCCAGGATCAGTAGCAGCAAACTAAGCCTTAATGACAAGACTAAAACTTAACTTTGAGGAGGTACAAGCTGCATTTTCGCTAATCACAACCTCTCATTCTGGGCTCACGATCAGATCAATGACCTGGTAGCCACGCTTAAAACCAGATTAATCTCATAGGGAATACTTCTATGAACAGGAGAGTTTATAGGGTGTCATCAAACCCAAGTGGAATTTCAACATCAGGTACCTCAGTTATTTGCCTACTTAGAAGAGCTGTCTGGCTTTAAAAAATAGTCAACGCCATGAAGCAAGTAGCTCTATTGATGAAGTGAGAAACTAGTTCGACGTTCACCTGCAGACTACCATGCCTTCCAAGAAAGAGCGTGAGTGTTGAGTGAAGTTACTGCCTTTAACTTACAAGCTTGCGCGGGCCACCATTATTTGTATCTCTGCCTTAGAAGCCGTATTTATCACCTAAAGGTCACCCATGGTGTAATTGTTCAAACCAACAGACTAGTGCTTCCTTTCAAGCCCAGTTAAATGCCTATAACACAGTTAAACCATGCTTTGAGGCACCTGGAAGACATAAAGAAGCTGGTGTAAGCTAATAATGAGGATATATGAGGATTATGAGAGGAAGTATGAAACCTTATCATGGATCTCCTCATGGTTTAGGAAAGGCAGATCAATCAGGATGTTAAAATACTTCGCGGTCTGGATAGCATGTAGGGAATACTTTTCAAGTGCTTAACTACCCCTACAGTCTGCAGTCATCCATAATGCGGACATACTTCAAAGTTTGGGCAGCTTGGAAGGGAAGTTGTTTAAGTTCCAGGCTAACTTTCCCAAGGTAGTATATCTTGAGGATATAAAAGGAGAATCAGAAGCAGTGGAGGAAGAGCACCCACGGCAGTGTATCCCTAAGAAAATAGTTGCTATTCTCCCTACTTTCAAGCTAAAGGGAAATTTTATAGCCCATCGACTCCTACACTAGGACTAGCGTTTGCCCCATGGAACCTCATCCCCAGACTAGCCACACTTTATAGTCTCCTAACGTTGGCTACTTTAGAGAAGAACTTTCCAACTTCAAGACCACAAACCTGCCAACCTTTGAGAAGGGAGTCATTATTGTCTTATTCATTATTGGTTGAGATGACAATGAGAGTTGCCTCAGACCACCTGGAGATATCAATGATAATCAACTTCCTAGACCAGTGGAGCATTAAACTGGTAATGTCCCATCTGAGCCTTGACCCCACTTGAGATGAAGTACGGGAGGTTAACCTATGTGATTTTGAAGTCCCTGCGCTTAGCTACCTGAAAGGTTGAGTTCAAGAATATCTCATTTCAAAGAAATAGACAATCATATAGTTTGCTGAACAGTTCTATTAGGAGACTCAAGTACTATTGGTAGCTAAGGCTATGATTGACTTTGATGATGAGATAGCTTTGCAACAGGCAGTCAAGTCCTATTAATAGCTGATAACGCTCTGCTCACCGCCTTTATCCAAAATCCACCCGCTGCTACAATAGTCAATTAATTGAAAAGTTGTGCTTATACCTTTGTCCCACCTGACTTGGTGATCTGACTACCAACCCAGCAAACTTTAATCATGAAGAACAACCACTATGGACCAAGTCAGAACACATCAACCTGCTTCCCAGACTTTGAACTCAAGGATTTTCAACCAACTAACTAGGTAGCCCTTCTGATTTAACTGCCACAATACTGTACACCTGGAATGACATTATAAGTAATCAAATGTGCACCATATGCAACACACAATCTTATGGAAGCTATACAAAAAAAGACTAGACTCATAGAGGCAGGGTGTTCTATTGTTGCCGAACTAATAACCCAGAATGCCTTCCAGGTCTTGCCGTCTTCAGTGCAATGAAACAAGAATATTTTAAATGCAATCATTACCCATGACACCCATGTAATAACACGTTTACAACGTGCTACTCTAGAGTAAAATGGCAAAGAGGTTGTCACCAAATTATATGCCCAACAGATCCTTGAGCTCCCTCAAGGTGATATTCACCACAGATCCTCCTATGTCCCTGCGCTCAAAGGAGATAATATTGCACTGGACCTAAATACCCATATCATCCAGTGTCCTTCTTTTGGCCAGCAACTAGTCAAAACCATTAATTAAAATTGATTTACTAGTATTCACACTTTAAATTCTTACTTTTTGACTTATTCTAAGTGCACATATATTAGTATTTTGTAATATAGTGAAAGTTTGGCTATAGTTTTAGTGGTTCCTCAATAAGCATTGTCTCAACTTGTCTAGTTAAAAGGCTAAGAATAGCCCCTGACGTTAATCATTGCAAGGAATATGGAATATCTGGGCCCATTAGTACTAGGAAACAAGGAGCGTACAGCGTTCTTCCCTTTTAGTTTCAGCTCACTTGCTGTCATTGCTCCTGCAACTGTGTTACCTAACTCAAGTTATGATATACTTATTTGTACCATTTTTATGAGAACCCAAGGCATAACTTGTTATTTCCAGTATAAAAACACTAGTTATTTTCAGATAAACGGTTCCCTTAAACTACAGTCAAAATAAAATCCCAACAACTAAGCCCCCCACCTACACAGCTCTAATATATGTAGATGGCATTTTACCAATAAAGTACTTTTAAGGGCCATAAGCGTATACAGTCCCCTGACAATACATTGGAACACCGCGGAGTTCCAATCCATGCCTCACACCCCTCCAATTAGCACTGGATGTCGGATATCCTAAAATCAGACTTGGTGGAAAGGATATCAACCATTTGATTCAATCAGCTGAGTCAGCACCTAGACCCTAGAAGGTGGTTAAAGTAATTCCTTTAAAAATTACTTAGAAAATTTACTAGTTGGAACAGCTAAATTTGACTCTAAGAAAGTTACAACAGACCAAATTGAGCCTGAGATACCCCATTATGAAGTCCCGCCTTATTGAAATGATGGATCTTCAGAAATCATGAGAAAATGACTTAAGGTGGCATTTGAGACAGCAATCTAAGGCAATTAAGAAATGGTAGTCTCAAGAAGCTACAAATGATCAACCTAGTGACTCCAAGTATAATGTAACTTAAGTATTCAACCCACCAATTTTGCCTTATTTAAAATATGATACAAAGGCATTTGACCATCCTTAATGAATTGACTGACCAAGAGCTTTCCTTCTGGATTTACCCCATTAATTTTAATTTTTACATTTTACTTTGAGTTTTATTGTTAAATGTGACAAATAAAACCCCACAGTTTATACTATAATATAGTTATGTTAGAATTCTATATCTTATATTAGTATTTGACTTCAATAAGTCTATTTCGCCATACTTACCATATGATGGATATTTTAGTTGAGGGCCATAAGCTGTGACCTGGCACCCTATTAAATAGGAAATATACTTAGCATGAGGCTTAGTCAGCTTCAAGTATTGATTTGTTTGTTTCATGGGAATATCACTATTGAGATTAAAAACAGAAGCCCTACAGGATGGTGCTCATGACAGGGGCTCAGCGAACACTTAATACTAACTGCAGCTAATTAATAGCCCCATAGAAATTTAATTGATTGATACTGTCACATGCTGGGTGCACAACGGAAATATTGGTCAGATGACCTAATAGGAATTCCGACCAATGGCACATTTATTTATCTATAGAGAATCCCATGGAGATTTCCAAATTTAGTTATCTTACTTAGATATAATAAAAAAGGTTTTAAAGAATTAATTTATGGAGTCATTAACGCAGGAGATAATGGCAACCGCAAAAGGGAATCCACCGTGGATATGCCTTTCATAAACCTGTATGAATCCAGTTCTTTCCAAGTATATTATAGGTTAAGTGCAAATCTTTTTGCTATATTTTACACTTCATACACCAACGCTTTATCATATCGAGCATATACTATGAGTCCATAATGAGGAACTCTACCATATTACCAATACCCTAGGGGCCTTATAATTGGCCTATGATTGGTATAAATTTAGCATTACAAAGTATAGGGGACGTTCGCTTTTGATCAAAGCAAAAAGTTCCTACATTATCAGCTCCATAATCAAATGAGGACTAAAAATTCTGGTGTTATCAAGTATGTGGAAGAATTTATGAAGCTCTTTTGAAAGGACATCTTGGAGTCAAATAAAAGATATCAAGTGATTAATTGACGCCTTTTCAGAAGAGCTCAATTACAAGATAGCAAAGCTTAAGGCGAAATGGCAGCTCAAGCTTCCACTAGCCGTCACCAGGAGGAAGAACAGATAATCGTCCCTAAGGGCTAGCTAAATCAAGCTCTACAACGAAATGATGAGCTGGAGACCCATTGAACCTCTGAGACTTCATCAGTGTCACAAATCTCAACTCTTGAATATCCCATGTCAAACAGGATTAATAAATCATGTGACTAAGACATCTCTTCTTTCCATTATCAAGCGACTCAACAAATTGGAGACTGACTTGAGAGGAAAATCCCTCAGTCAAGAGGACATTAACCGATTCTATCATCGCCCCAATAAAGCTAAAAAATACTCAAGTATGCTTACAAAAGATTTAAAAGCCAAGACCAACAAGCCTCCTCAGAGCACTGAATGCAAAGAGATGAAGGAGTACTTGGATCGGCGTATTAGAGTAAAGGCAGATTAGAACAAGCTCTTGCAAAAATACCACTCATTCGCTCATATAAAATACTAATGGACATCTGCGTTAAAATCTTGAAGAATGATGGATTCATTCTAAGAAGAAGAAAACTGCTGGATGTTACGCTAAGACTTACCCTGGAGGAAATGGAGCAACATCCAATCCTTTACAGGACCAAATAAGTGAACTTGAATGGCAAGTTAAACAGAGCGATTTAAAAATAAAATTACTGAATCCAAAGCTCCCAGAGTATACATCTTCACTGAATTGGAGGCCACTACCCTTAAGTCTACGTTTAATGACAAGATTACACTTGGTGTAGGGTGTATCACATTTTTCCTCTATGTCTATGAAGTCACAATGGAAGGTTCAACTGATCATCAAAAGTCTAAGCATATTTTTAACTTTTTTTAGCTGTATAACTCAAGATATTCTGGTGACTCATATGGACGACCTGCATACTTGGTGAGAAGTGAAATAAGCGCTCATCAAAGCATCAGGGAAAAGCAGATCCTGAATATGAAGAATAGGCCTTCATGAGAGTTGCGTTACGGTGAAATGAAATGCTTGCAAAATTTCCTAATTGTTTTACATATAAAAGCCCAAACGCTGTTGACCTCAAAGATGCTTACCTTGGACAATGCCTTAGCTGTTGTTGTTTCTGGTTTAAATAGTAGCCCTGAACTAGCCATCTACATCATGTCTGTCAAATAATTTTTAACTCTGTCTTGGACAATAAAGGAGCCCTGCTCATTATAGTGGACATACACAAGCCAGAGACCTAATGAAAGGCAATGAAACCCAGAGTGCATACCATGGAGGAAGAGAAGCCTACGAAGGTTTAAAAGCTGAGATGAAACTACTGTAATAAGAATAATCATCCAATTATATGTTTTAATAAGAAACTTTCCTTTCCAAGCAGGAAAAAGGAAGGTTGGCTTAGGATCAAGTACCCTTAAAGCCAACTGAACCAAAGTACATGAAAATGAAACATTGATAAATTATTTATCTTACTTGCTTTGAGATAAACCAGATGATGACTCTGAAGGGGGTCACAAGGACACAGGTTATCATATTAATAGGCTCACCCACTGAGCTCTCCATTATGGACTGTTTAAATGCTGAAAATATTTATAATGCTCAGGTTCCCAAAGGCAATTACCTCAGTCAGGCTAACATGTGTCCCTGGATAACTGATACTGACAGCAATACTGATAAGTACCTTGCCATGCTGGTCTGACCAACCTTGAGCGTCCACAGTTTTCTTGATATCAGGAAGAAGAGTACTAAGACTGCCCAAATACTCAATGAAACGTTTTGCTTTAAGGAGATGTTAGCCATTTCTTGAAGTCTGGAGGAACCATTTAAAGTGAAAGTTATAATTCAAAAGGTCAAAGTTATGGCTATCTTATATATGGATCCTTAATCAACGTTGTCTCCTCCCTTCTCACCAATAAAATCCTGCTTGACATGGATCTTGAATACACTCAAGAGTATAGTCCGCCAGTATGAAAAAAACAAGGCAATAGGTTCATACTCTCTTCTGCCAATATGAGTTGGTAATTTAGTATTTTCAGCTACCACAGTTGCCCTAGACAACAGTCAGTATGATATTCATTGGGATGCAATTCATGATCAATTATGAAGAAATTACAATTTTTAAAAAAGGATATATATCGCTCCTCATTTATGAAGTTTCCCTTATAATGGATAATAAGGCTCCAGAAAGAAGGATTAATCTTGTATGTTCAAGTACCTTGTTTCTGCTTCACCTTTGCAGTAGTTACCTCTGGAAGAAACATTAAGAAGCTACAAGACTTTGTTGCTGCAGCAGAGGACATACCAATTTATGCTACCAAGGATGTAAAAAATTAAACCAAGAAAGCAAAGAGTGGTTTCCATTAACATAATCCTGAGGATAACCAAAACTGCTTGTTACATATAACTAGTATCAACAAAATAATTAGGTTTGAATCAAGAGTTCTACCTTGAGTCCTCAATCCAGCTTATCAGTGGCCTATCGAGCTATCACTTGAGAAATCTAACTATCAATGATATCCTAGTCAAGAAACATCAATAGCTTAGGAAAAGTCAATTACTTCTTATTGATGGAATTGACAAGGTACATTTTATTGGTATTTATCTTGATATTATCCCACCTGTTCATAACTTAATTTGCGCTATCCCCCAAGTGCAAATATCCAATAAGTTAAATCAAAATAATTTTGAAATAGTGCAACAACTACTTGATGTTATTAAAGTAAATTTTTCAAGTAAGATATTACCTATGGTTGTGTGCCAGCTCTCATCACTTTTGCTGGGCATCAACTTGCTCTATACGTTGAGGCGATGGATACCGTTGGCCTCATAAATGAAAGAAAACCACAACTATATTTCCTTATGCCTCATGTCACTAATGCTTCCACACCGATGCTGTCTGCAATGATCTGCCAGATAAAACAGACGCCGGAAAAAAGCTTCACCAAAGCTTCCTCACCTTCTGATATGACTTCCTAGGCTGTTAGCAGGGGTGCCATTTCATGAATTTTTTTGTTTCTAATAATCACTTTTCTTGGTCCATTTGCAAATAAAGATGTGCGGCGGCTCCCCCTTTTGGGTTGGGCACCAATAGTGCTAAAAAAGATGCCAACTATGGTCACATGAATGAATATACTTATAGTATTGACGTAGGATTTCACCCTAATCTAATCAATTCCATATAGTAAATCAAAAGTAGAGGAGCAATACATAAAGCTGAGCTCAAACAAATATTGGATGCTGGCTTATTTGTGCCCTCCTAAAGTCCATGGTCATTCCATCTGTTACTCATAAAGAAGAAGAAAGATAGTCACAGAATAGTGATTGATAATAGGAAGCTAAACAGACTCATTAATAAGGTCACTATTCTGATTTGAATTATTGGCGATGCCCTGGCCTGACTCTCCAGCTCTTTTTTCTTCTCCTCAATGGACCTCGCCATTATTTATTGGCATATAATTTTTCGTCTAAAAACCAAGAAAAAAGTGTGTTGTTATGCATGGAAGGATTGTCCAACCTACCAATCTTCCTCAAGGGTTATGCAACGCTCTTACCTTGTTCAACAGGCAATGTATTACATCATGCAAAATCTTAAACTCAGCTTTGTGAATTTATACCATAATGACATAACTATTTTTCCAAACTCTCTACCAATCATCTAGACGCCCCAATTCAGTGTTCCACCGACTGATAAAGAATATTTTAATAAAACCTCTGAAGTGCACCTTTTTCCAGAAATACTTGATATTTTAAAACATGCCATATTGTATCAAGGAATTTAACCATTGTACAATAAGATTGAAGCCACCTCTAAGATGCCTGAGCCACAGAGCCTTCAAGATATACAGGTATTCTTAAGAATTATAGTATATTACCATCAATATATCCCTAATTTTGCCCAACTCTACAGACCTCTTGTCTGACTGCTTGCCAAAATACCCCTTTCATATGGGGTGTAGAACAAAGAACTTCATTCGAGTCAATAAAGAGTTTATTGATGAACGACTAATCTTATGACATCTGTACTATTGGAAGTCATTCATCATGTTTACTTGCGCTTCAACTTAGCTGTAGGAGCCTTCCTTCTCAACTGGATGAGGAAGGTATTGACCACACAGTATTCTAATATTAAACCGCATCCAAAGCTGAGCGAAATTGTTATGTCATAGATCAAGAGTGCTTAGATGCTCTCCTGGAGGTAAAACATTTTCAACCCTTCCTGTATGGTACAACCTTTACAACTGTGAAAAACCAAGCTCCCTTAATGTCGTTTCTAAGCAAGAAAGATCTGACAGGAAGACTAGCCCTTTGGGCTCTCAAGCTTCAACACAACATGAATATCATTCACCAAGCTAGAATAAGCACATGAATGCAGATGGGATGAATTGACTGCCCCTATTATATAGTGACAATAACAAAGCTGAAAGGTTACAGGACCTATTCATGAGGGTAAATTAATGTGAGGACAAAATTAAACCAGTTCAGAAGATGCTCAAATGACACGCTTAGACTTGAAGTTTTTGATGGAATATACTATAATAAAGTCATAATCAACTGCTACCTTACTTGCGGCTTCAGAATAAGTACCAGTTATAATGTAAGCCTACAACACCCTAGGTCATGGAGGAGCCAGGTAAACTTAAGAATGGATCAAGAATTGCTTTTTTGGGGATGGAAGGCTGGTCTCAAGTGGAAGTCTTAGACTCTTACATCACTTGCAAAAAAGCAGACGTTGAGAAAGACAAAGTACAAGTATCATCCCATGACCCTCAGCAGCCATTCCACATCTTCAGTTTAGACGTCGTAGGTCCATTACTTAAATCCTCATAAAGAAAATTGATACATTCTTATGGAGATTGAGGATTTCACAAAGTGGTTTATAACAATAGCATTCCCACGCAGACCACTAAAGCTACTGCTAACTTTTTATATCAAAACAATTTACTAGGAATATATGCCCTAAGGCACTACTATGCAATAACGTGAAGAGCTTTACTTCAAGAGTTGTGAGGTTCTTAACTACAAGCATGGGAACTAAACAATTATTTTCAGTGCACAATCCATCAATTAATGAGAAATGTAGAAAGAGCAAATGGAGTATTGGTTTCAATACACATAAGATGTCCACTACCAATCCATTACATTGGGACCAATATCTCCCAAGTATATTGATGGTTACCACATAAATTTTCATACTTATCTCAAAAGATCTCCTTTAAAGGCATTATATGGAAGATAAAATTATGTCCAAACTTTATTATCTTGTGAATATATCTGTGATAACAATGAAAATCTTTAGAAAGCGCTAAGAAGACAAACCCAGAATATTATACAACTTCAGAGAGAGGCAATTACAAATCTAGCCAAGATGGTTACAATTGAAGATCAAGATGAAGAGCATCTCGCTAACCTTTGCCCTCTTTTAAGATTTCAGACTTAATCCTATTCAGAACAATAAAATAGCACCTAAGGAGGAAATTAGATACATGTGAGATGGGCTTATTTATCAAGTACATACACAGAGACATTTACTCAATGACCACTTTGGAAACAGGATAACAATCAACGCCTTCATAGCAATCCTTGCGTTGGTTTTAAACTGATAATATTTTTGCAAAGTGATGCCAGATATTCTATTATTGGACATGATGGAAGAAATATTGACCTCTTAACTCTCTCAGCTAATTTGACACCTAGACCCAAGAAGAGGATAGTAAACTACCTCAATAAATTACTTAGAGAAATTTATAGTTATAACAGCTAAATTTGACTCTAGGAAAGTTACAACAGAACAAATTGAGCCTGAATTACCCCATGATGGAGTCCCGCTTCATTGAAATGATGAATCATCAGAAGGTTAGGTGACAATAACTCAAGGTGGCATTTGAGGCATCAAACTAATGAAAACCATAAAAATGGTAGAATCAATAAGTTGCCAAATGATCAACCCAATTGCCCCCAGTTTATTCTAACTTGGGTATCCAACCCACTATTTTTGCTCTATCAAAAATATGATAAAAAGGCATTTCATCATCCTAAATGCATCGCCTGACCAAGATCTTTCCTTCTGGATTTTTTCTACTAATTTTGATAATCCTTTTTCTTGTGGGGTTTATATTGTTAATTTGACATATAAAAACCCCTTATTTTATACTATAATAAAGTTCCATAGAAATTTTATATCTCATATTAGTATTTGACTTCAATAAGTCCATTTTGCCATACTTACCATAGGATGTATATTCTAGTTGAGGGACATAAGCGGTGATTTGGCACCCTTTTGAAAAAAATATTCTATTTGTGTGATTTAGTCAGCTTCAAGTATTGACTGTTAGGCTTCTTGGACATAGCACCGTCCAGCTTAAATTTGAAGTCTTACGTTGAGGAATCAGAGGGTCATAGACAATTGGCTTTAATCCAGATATACCTGAAGGGTAGGTATAAGATTACTCTAACCATTGGAACGCTCTCTCAGGGAGTCTTGCTTGGCACAGGTTTGGTCACCCCAGATACCAGAAAATATGATACTTGTGGCCAACGTGACTAAAAACCCTATCTATCAAAAAAAGGATCATATCATAATTTCTTTTAGTCCTCAGGAGGAGTACTCAAAGTAGCAAGTATCATGGATCTCTCTGAGTTTGGGCTGCCAAATGATGAACCTGGAGTCTACGCAGTCTATCCAAGAGAGAGCAACACTGGGCTAACTGAGGAGCAAAAGGATCAGGCTGACGTTATTAAAAAACAGCCAATCTTGATTAGGATGACTCTGACCTCAAATAGGCTAAAGGAGCTGAACACTTAAATAATATCAGGGATGCAAGGAAATATTAGTTATGACCAGCACGGCGCTCCCCTACTCAAAATGGTTGTAGATGAGAAAATAGGCAATTTACTAAAGGCCGGGCTTATGATCTCATTAAAAAGCTCCTGGTATATTTCTATTCCTAATATAGAAAAGAAAGATGGGACAAAAAGGTTGGTAATCATTTATCAGAGATAAAATTTTATATAAAAATTTCTTACCCACTGCCCCAACTTGATGATGATCTGAATAGGTTAGGAGGCACAAAGTATATTTTGGCCATGAACCTCATCTCATGTACTTACAGATTGAGTTGCCCTCAGAAGATCAGGAGAAGTGTGCAATCATCATCACACAAGGTCTCTTTTAGCCAACCCATATGTTCCAAGGATTATGCACCATGAAAGCAACTTTCCACTGAGCGAGGGATTTAATTCTAAGTGATCTCAAGCTCTCATGCGTTTTAGTTTACCTTGATGCATCAATGTATTTTGAGAACCTTCAGTCAGCATCTGGAACACCTGGAGCAAGTTTTCTGAAGACCCTAGATGCAAACCAAAAATAAAACAAAAAATGCTAATTTAAAATTATTAGAATACCAAGGATTTATCATCAACCAAGATGGACTTCACCTACAACCACAGAATATATAATCAATATGAAATTATGAAGATATTCACAAACATGAGCTTCATTCAAGTCTTTTTAGGCATGGTAGGGTATTACAGACATTATATAGAGGGGTTTGCTCATATTGCTGGGCCATTATTTTACCTATTTAAGAATGGGGCCAAGTTCAAATGGCCACCAGAGTGAAAGTCAGCATTTGACCAGTTATGAACCAAGCTGATGGAGGCACCTATTTTACATTATCTAAATTTTGGTAAACAGTCTAATAATTAAATTTTCTCATTTCTAGCAGTCATCAGTACTGCTCTTTAACAGGTGAGGAGGACAGCGAGTAGTACCCATGGCATAATGTAGCTGGACTCTTGAATGTCATGAAAAAAATCATCCTGTTAAAGAGAAATAGTGTCTTATTTCCATCAGTGAATGCAAACAGTTTCATACAAATATATGAGACTCAATTTAAGTTGGTTGCTGATAACAGTTCCTAAAGTGGTTACGAAGTTTTAAAGAAAAATAGTGAGATTAGCATGATAGGCGCTAAATCTCCAAGCACATGATTATGATCACTCATTAAGCAGTATCAAATCAACAGAATGAAGATGAGCTGTCACACTATCTCTAGTAGCTACCTTTGTCTTTTTGAAGCTAAACTATTCTTATAAAAAGGAAAAATTAATTATGAAGACTAAGTAAAGAAATACAATAAGTTTAAAAAAAAACTTATGAACAACATTGTCGCAGCTAATGACATGTTTCCTGGAATTAATCGCCCTTTTAAAGCCAAGTACAACAAGCCCTTGGGGCAGAGACCAGAACCCCTAAGGGTCACCAATGACCTATCTAAGGTCATTGACAAAAAATGGGTTTTAGCTTTGCCAGCCAGGAATGAGTAAAACGGCTTAATTGAGGCATAAGCCAAGGCGGGAATTGAACTCAAGACCCAAAAATTCACAAGATATGAGGTTTTGAAATCTGGCCAAATTCAAAAAAGTTTGATTTCGTTGAAAAATGACGAATTTGTAGCTCATATCAGATTCCAATCACCACTGGAATCTTCATGAAGCAACTCCTTAGAAATTAAGTCCTAAGATGAGAAAGGCTTTGCTTTTCTCAGATACAAAGATCATTTTAATAAAGTTTAAAATTTGGGCACACTTCCTGTATTTTGATTTTTCCAAAAAAAATACACTCTGCAAAGTTCTGCAATGGCCAGAGTCCATTTTCCACTCTGGTTTGCCTTTACTTTTGTAACTGAGTCCTCCGCCTACTCCACCAACTATTCCGCCAGCTCCGCCTCCTCCTATTTTGCTGCCTTTTGCCCTAGATGTTTCGCCACCCTTCCCAGCTCCCAGAGCCTCATGTCCCTGATGATTGTGGCCAGTTTCGTGTGCGTTTTGTTCCACAGATCTATTTGGAAGCACAATACTGACCGTTTGGGATGTCTCTATTTTATTGGGTCACTTGGCCTTGTTTTTTCACCTTTGGCCTGTGTCTTTCCCTCCAGCGACCTCCTGCGCTCCATTTCCCTGACATTATCTGAGAAAAACCTAGATTTTTTGTGTGTTTCTTCTACTGTTGGGTGGCTAGAGTTTGCCCAATCCTATTAGAGTTGTCACCCGTTGAAGCGGTCCACTGGGCTGGTACTTTTGTATCCCTTTTGGCCTTGGTTGTTACCTTCCTCAAAGGGTGAGCTGAGGGTGTTGTGCGGCTCCCCTCACTCATGACGCTCATAAAGTGTGCAGTACTTGCCACTACTGGTCTCACTCTCCACTTTTCACGGGATTCCAAATTTAAAAATGAGATCTTCAACACGTTGTCCAGCCTTAGGGCCCGCCTGAAGTCTCGAGGCAAGGACGTAGCCAACGTCCTCCTCCTTCAGCTGCTGCTCCGTGAAATTTCAGAGGGATCTCACCAATGGTTACTCTCCGTGGATGAGAATAATAGATCTCTTATGGAATTTCTCCCAGCGGTGGAAACCTTTGTCAAGCCCTGTGAGTATCCCCCTGCTACTTTGAGGACTATAATTCCTTGATAGCTTGTCCCAAGGAGACTTCACTACAGCTCAATACTTTCACCTGTTTCAAGAGCGAGCATCAAGGTTGGAATCTCTTGAAAAGTTGAAAATAGCCCTTTTCCACCAGCCTCTAGACAATACTGGTGCTTTCCTTGGCATATGGGATAACCCACCCACCTCCTTATCTGGAACATGCTCCAACCTTGCATCCCTGTTGTCTATCAGCCTCTGTGCCACCAAGCCTAATTGCTCTGCTAAACTCTAGATCCTAGAACTTGATGATCCATCACTGTGGGTCACCAGCATGTTTCTGATCCAGTGCTGACATATCCAGCTGAGACACTGGCCGTTATGGACACTTCCAACCAGATTCCAGAAGGCCATACTTCCGTACTCTCCCAGTAACGCTTGGAACCAGCAGTGAGCTCGCTGGAAGGTGAGACTGAAACCTCCGTCATAGGTGGGGGTCCCCTCACCACTGGCCCTGCACCGCCGCGCTCCACGGAGTACCCCTCACTTTTGTCCTCAAAATTAGAGGGGGTTAATAAGTCTAACCCATTTGATTCAGAAATTAACTTCCTCTAGGGTATGGACCTGCCATTGCCGTTTTATAATCTATGTCCTCTGCCCAACCTGTCATCCCAGTTGGCCCAGTTGAACAACTCTTTCCTATCACTCCAGAGTCACCTCTTGTGGTGGACTCCATCCAGAAAAAGAGTTGAGATCCAAGAGAGGATGATTGAAGAAGAGATAGCCATGGATAACCCCACCAAAAGCTTGGCTGTACTGACTGGTGTAGTCTCATGTGATAAGGACCTTCCTCCCGCCAAACATAGAGCATTAAGCTACCCCACACCATTTAAGTCCCGTGGACAACTTTATGGCAATGTGAAGTCATATGGAAAAACTTTTTAGTGGATACTCCACATTGTACGCCGCCCTCTGGGCTTAAAGCCATCCTGTCATCCCTTGGCTCTGAGGGTAATAAACTCTCCTCTGATTACCTCTTGTTCGTGGCTACCTTTTCTTCTTCAGGGAAGAGCTTTCAAGCACTAACTTTGGTGGACACTGGTGCAACTTAAAACTTCATCCGCCAAGAGTTGGCAGAGGCCCTGGTGCTACCCCTGGGAGTTGGTCAGTTTGTGAAGGGTGGTGCATCTCAAACCATTCCAAGTTACCATGTATTAACACCTGTCCCTTTCATTGCAGGTGATGGTTACTTTTTGAGAGCTTCTCCTCGATAAGGACCTCCTATACCCTGTTATTTTAGGGGTTGGCTGGTGGCGCCTAATTGACATTGCCACTAACCTCCTAGACTCTACCATGCACGCACAATTTCCTGGTGGAGTCACAGTTACCATCCTTTGCTTAGATGAGAGCGCCACAGTGCTCCCCAGAAGGTGGGGCCCCTCTCCTAAGGTGGGCCTAGCCTCTATTCAACCTACTGATGCCCTGATCCCAACACTTACTCTGCCATAATGCATCCGTGGATGTGCTGATCTTTTTGATCCCACAAAGGCCCGCCCACTCCCCGAGCAAACCAAGTTTGATTTTGTTTTAAGTTGACCGTGGATCTCATCAAGATATCCTCCCCAATATGCCCCTTGTCCCTGAGGGAGGAGGCTGCCTTGGACGCTTGGGTAGACGACATGCTCTCTAAGGGCCAAATCTTTAAGAAATCATCACCTGTGTGCTCCCCCTCTTGTTTGTAGAGAAGTCTGATGGCTCACTTCGTCCCTGCGTTGATTATGGCAATCTGAACAATGTAACAGTGCCTGACCCATCTGCTCCCTTTGGAGCAACAGATTGCCCGCTACGTGGAGAAGGCTAGGGTGTTAAGCAATCTTTACTGTCTCAACGCTTTCGGCCAGATCCGCATTAATGAAGGCCAGGAGTGGTTGACCGCTTTTTGCACTCTGAAAGGTATCTACCATTTCAGGGTTATGCCGTTTGGTTTGAAGAACGCTCCCGCCTGCTTCAGAGGCTCATTGATGCTGTCTTGGGAGACCTTATGGGTACATGCGCGATTGCATATATGGACGACATACTGGTTTTTCCCCACATGCAGAATCACATGCCCGCCACCTTGTGTCTGACATGGAGAAACTTTCCCAGGAAAACCTTACAATTAAGGCTAGCAAGTGTGAGTTCTTCCAACCCAATGTCGAGCTCTTAGGAAACACTATCCTCTCCCATGGTCACTTGATCGCCCCAGATAAGGAAGTAGCTATACGTGATTGAATTACCCCCTCATCTCTCACAGAGTTACGCAGCTTCCTTGGGACTTGTAATTTCCTCAAGAAGTTCACCCCCCAGCTCTCAGAAGTTGCCGCCCCTCTCTACACCGCTTCAGGGAAGAAGATTTTTAGCTGGATCAATGAATGCAATGGTGCATTCCACGACGTCAAGTCCATACTATTGTCCAGCCCTTTGTTGGTACTTGCTGACCCCAGCCGCCCCTTCATTGTCGCCACTGATGCTTCCAACTTTGCGGTGGGAGCTGCTCTGCTACAAGAGGGGGAGGATGGAGTGGAACTGCCTATTGCTTACTTTTCTAAGAAAATGACCCTGGCGCGGCTCAACTATGCAATATATGATAAGGAACTCCTTGCAGTTGTGGAGGCAGTACAACACTGGCGCCACCATTTGCATGGGTCCAAGTGTTCATTTACTGTCCGTACTGACCACAAGGCATTAATGTACTATCGCGTCCCCCAGAAGCTATCCCCTCGCCAGTCCAGGTGGTTAGAAATCCTGTCAGTGTTTGACTTCAAATATGACTTCACTAAGGGCACCCAGAACACGTACCTGATGCTCTATCCCAGAACCTTGCTCTACCACCTGACCTAGCACTAGTTGACACCCACAATACCCAGGTGTTGATTAAGCTGGAACAGGTTAAGGAGAGCCACTGTCCAACCCCCCGCTCTGCTTATGATGGAACCTTTGGAATGTGACGCTGACACCCCTTCCCGTGTTAGGTTGTCCCAACCTCTGTCAGTTGGCTATGATAAAATTATGCGGGCCTGCCATAGAAATGGCGAATCCCTGGACAAAGGCTACCAGTTGATGGATGGGGTCATCCTCCATCAGGGTAAGTGGTGGGTACCTCCTGGACCTCTGCATGAGGAAGTGATCCGTGAAGCTCATGACCCTCCAACTGCTGGCCACCCTGGAAAGGACAAGAAGCTTGAGTTAGTCCGCCGCTTCTACAGTTGGAAAGGTATTGCCACTATTGTGGCAAAAATACAAAGTCCTGCTTGACGTGCAACCGGTAAAAGCCTAGCCGCCTGAAGAGTGCTGGATTGCTTGTTCCCCTCCAAGCTGCTGAGGGCCCTTGGACATCAGTATCTGTTGATTTTTGTTGTGGAACTTCCCTTGTCCAAGGGTTATGATGCAGTAATGGTTGTGGTGGACCTTTTCACAAAGATGGCCCACTTCATCCCCTGCAACACCACCATTACTTCAGTTGAGACAGCCCGCCTCTTTGTAGATCACATCTTTTGCTTACATGGTCTCCCCAAGGAGATTATTGGTGATTGGGGCCCATAATTCACCGCTCATTTCTTGAAAGCCCTGCTTACCATCCTCAGCATCCGCCCAAGCCGCTCAACAACCTTCCACCCCCAGTCAGATGGACAGACGGAGAGGGTGAACCAAGGTTTAGAGCAATTCTTGCATAGTTATTCCAATGCTGAACAGGACAATTGGTCCTCTCACATCCCACTGGCGCAATTTGCTTATAATAACCTTACCCATGCCTCTACAGGCACTTCCCCCTTCTTTGCAAACTATGGTTACAACCCCAGTTTCACCTAATTCCGCGGATTGAGTTTACCGTCGTCACTGCCAATGAGCGCGCTAAAGAGCTCAGGGACATACATCAGGCAGTGAAGGACCATCTCGTTGATGCTGTGAGGATCTACAAAGCATATGCTGACCGAAAGCGCCATGAAGGACCTGAGTATAAGCCTGGTGACTTGGTCATGGTCAACGCCAAGAATCTCCACCTGAAGCAACCCTGCCGCAAGTTAAATCTCAAGCATGTTAGACCCTTCAAGATCCTCAAGAAAGTGGGCCCATCACCTTACCAGGCTGACTTACCCCCCTCAATCAAAGTGTTCAGCACCTTACATGAATGCCTCCTGACCCCCTTCAATGGCTCCATGCCACCTCACCCAAATCCTGTGATAGTAGATGGTGAACCCCAATATGAGATTGTTGCCATTATTGCAGGCGGCGCCGAGATAGGTGAGAAGCAAGAATGGCAACAATCTCATATTGGGGTTCACCATCTACTATCACAGGATTTGGGTGAGGTGGCATGGAGCCATTGAAGGGGGTCAGGAGGCATTCATGTAAGGTGCTGAACACTTTGATTGAGGGGGTAAGTCAGCCTGGTAAGGTGATGGGCCCACTTTCTTGAGGATCTTGAAGGGTCTAACATGCTTGAGATTTAACTTGCGGCAGGGTTGCTTCAGGTGGAGATTCTTGGCGTTGACCATGACCAAGTCACCAGGCTTATACTCAGGTCCTTCATGGCGCTTTCGGTCAGCATATGCTTTGTAGATCCTCACAGCATCAACGAGATGGTCCTTCACTGCCTGATGTATGTCCCTGAGCTCTTTAGCGCGCTCATTGGCAGTGACGACGGTAAACTCAATCCGCGGAATTAGGTGAAACTGGGGTTGTAACCATAGTTTGCAAAGAAGGGGAAGTGCCTGTAGAGGCATGGGTAAGGTTATTATAAGCAAATTGCGCCAGTGGGATGTGAGAGGACCAATTGTCCTGTTCAGCATTGGAATAACTATGCAAGAATTGCTCTAAACCTTGGTTCACCCTCTCCGTCTGTCCATCTGACTGGGGGTGGAAGGTTGTTGAGCGGCTTGGGCGGATGCTGAGGATGGTAAGCAGGGCTTTCAAGAAATGAGCGGTGAATTATGGGCCCCAATCACCAATAATCTCCTTGGGGAGACCATGTAAGCAAAAGATGTGATCTACAAAGAGGCGGGCTGTCTCAACTGAAGTAATGGTGGTGTTGCAGGGGATGAAGTGGGCCATCTTTGTGAAAAGGTCCACCACAACCATTACTGCATCATAACCCTTGGACAAGGGAAGTTCCACAACAAAAATCAACAGATACTGATGTCCAAGGGCCCTCAGCAGCTTGGAGGGGAACAAGCAATCCAGCACTCTTCAGGCGGCTAGGCTTTTACCGGTTGCACGTCAAGCAGGACTTTGTATTTTTGCCACAATAGTGGCAATACCTTTCCAACTGTAGAAGCGGCGGACTAACTCAAGCTTCTTGTCCTTTCCAGGGTGGCCAGCAGTTGGAGGGTCATGAGCTTCACGGATCACTTCCTCATGCAGAGGTCCAGGAGGTACCCACCACTTACCCTGATGGAGGATGACCCCATCCATCAACTGGTAGCCTTTGTCCAGGGATTCGCCATTTCTATGGCAGGCCCGCATAATTTTATCATAGCCAACTGACAGAGGTTGGGACAACCTAACACGGGAAGGGGTGTCAGCGTCACATTCCAAAGGTTCCATCATAAGCAGAGCGGGGGTTGGACAGTGGCTCTCCTTAACCTGTTCCAGCTTAATCAACACCTGGGTATTGTGGGTGTCAACTAGTGCTAGGTCAGGTGGTAGAGCAAGGTTCTGGGATAGAGCATCAGGTACGTGTTCTGGGTGCCCTTAGTGAAGTCATATTTGAAGTCAAACACTGACAGGATTTCTAACCACCTGGACTGGCGAGGGGATAGCTTCTGGGGGACGCGATAGTACATTAATGCCTTGTGGTCAGTACGGACAGTAAATGAACACTTGGACCCATGCAAATGGTGGCGCCAGTGTTGTACTGCCTCCACAACTGCAAGGAGTTCCTTATCATATATTGCATAGTTGAGCCGCGCCAGGGTCATTTTCTTAGAAAAGTAAGCAATAGGCAGTTCCACTCCATCCTCCCCTCTTGTAGCAGAGCAGCTCCCACCGCAAAGTTGGAAGCATCAGTGGCGACAATGAAGGGGCGGCTGGGGTCAGCAAGTACCAACAAAGGGCTGGACAATAGTATGGACTTGACGTCGTGGAATGCACCATTGCATTCATTGATCCAGCTAAAAATCTTCTTCCCTGAAGCGGTGTAGAGAGGGGCGGCAACTTCTGAGAGCTGGGGGTGAACTTCTTGAGGAAATTACAAGTCCCAAGGAAGCTGCGTAACTCTGTGAGAGATGAGGGGGTAATTCAATCACGTATAGCTACTTCCTTATCTGGGGCGATCAAGTGACCATGGGAGAGGATAGTGTTTCCTAAGAGCTCGACATTGGGTTGGAAGAACTCACACTTGCTAGCCTTAATTGTAAGGTTTTCCTGGGAAAGTTTCTCCATGTCAGACACAAGGTGGCGGGCATGTGATTCTGCATGTGGGGAAAAACCAGTATGTCGTCCATATATGCAATCGCGCATGTACCCATAAGGTCTCCCAAGACAGCATCAATGAGCCTCTGAAAGCAGGCGGGAGCGTTCTTCAAACCAAACGGCATAACCCTGAAATGGTAGATACCTTTCAGAGTGCAAAAAGCGGTCAACCACTCCTGGCCTTCATTAATGCGGATCTGGCCGAAAGCGTTGAGACAGTAAAGATTGCTTAACACCCTAGCCTTCTCCACGTAGCGGGCAATCTGTTGCTCCAAAGGGAGCAGATGGGTCAGGCACTGTTACATTGTTCAGATTGCCATAATCAACGCAGGGACGAAGTGAGCCATCAGACTTCTCTACAAACAAGAGGGGGAGCACACAGGTGATGATTTCTTAAAGATTTGGCCCTTAGAGAGCATGTCGTCTACCCAAGCGTCCAAGGCAGCCTCCTCCCTCAGGGACAAGGGGCATATTGGGGAGGATATCTTGATGAGATCCACGGTCAACTTAAAACAAAATCAAACTTGGTTTGCTCGGGGAGTGGGCGGGCCTTTGTGGGATCAAAAAGATCAGCACATCCACGGATGCATTATGGCAGAGTAAGTGTTGGGATCAGGGCATCAGTAGGTTGAATAGAGGCTAGGCCCACCTTAGGAGAGGGGCCCCACTTCTGGGGAGCACTGTGGCGCTCTCATCTAAGCAAAGGATGGTAACTGTGACTCCACCAGGAAATTGTGCGTGCATGGTAGAGTCTAGGAGGTTAGTGGCAATGTCAATTAGGCGCCACCAGCCAACCCCTAAAATAACAGGGTATAGGAGGTCCTTATCGAGGAGAAGCTCTCAAAAAGTAACCATCACCTGCAATGAAAGGGACAGGTGTTAATACATGGTAACTTGGAATGGTTTGAGATGCACCACCCTTCACAAACTGACCAACTCCCAGGGGTAGCACCAGGGCCTCTGCCAACTCTTGGCGGATGAAGTTTTAAGTTGCACCAGTGTCCACCAAAGTTAGTGCTTGAAAGCTCTTCCCTGAAGAAGAAAAGGTAGCCACGAACAAGAGGTAATCAGAGGAGAGTTTATTACCCTCAGAGCCAAGGGATGACAGGATGGCTTTAAGCCCAGAGGGCGGCGTACAATGTGGAGTATCCACTAAAAAGTTTTTCCATATGACTTCACATTGCCATAAAGTTGTCCACGGGACTTAAATGGTGGGGTAGCTTAATGCTCTATGTTTGGCGGGAGGAAGGTCCTTATCACATGAGACTACACCAGTCAGTACAGCCAAGCTTTTGGTGGGGTTATCCATGGCTATCTCTTCTTCAATCATCCTCTCTTGGATCTCAACTCTTTTCTGGATGGAGTCCACCACAAGAGGTGACTCTGGAGTGATAGGAAAGAGTTGTTCAACTGGGCCAACTGGGATGACAGGTTGGGCAGAGGACATAGATTATAAAACGGCAATGGCAGGTCCATACCCTAGAGGAAGTTAATTTCTGAATCAAATGGGTTAGACTTATTAACCCCCTCTAATTTTGAGGACAAAAGTGAGGGGTACTCCGTGGAGCGCGGCGGTGCAGGGCCAGTGGTGAGGGGACCCCCACCTATGACGGAGGTTTCAGTCTCACCTTCCAGCGAGCTCACTGCTGGTTCCAAGCGTTACTGGGAGAGTACGGAAGTATGGCCTTCTGGAATCTGGTTGGAAGTGTCCATAACGGCCAGTGTCTCAGCTGGATATGTCAGCACTGGATCAGAAACATGCTGGTGACCCACAGTGATGGATCATCAAGTTCTAGGATCTAGAGTTTAGCAGAGCAATTAGGCTTGGTGGCACAGAGGCTGATAGACAACAGGGATGCAAGGTTGGAGCATGTTCCAGATAAGGAGGTGGGTGGGTTATCCCATATGCCAAGGAAAGCACCAGTATTGTCTAGAGGCTGGTGGAAAAGGGCTATTTTCAACTTTTCAAGAGATTCCAACCTTGATGCTCGCTCTTGAAACAGGTGAAAGTATTGAGCTGTAGTGAAGTCTCCTTGGGACAAGCTATCAAGGAATTATAGTCCTCAAAGTAGCAGGGGGATACTCACAGGGCTTGACAAAGGTTTCCACCGCTGGGAGAAATTCCATAAGAGATCTATTATTCTCATCCACGGAGAGTAACCATTGGTGAGATCCCTCTGAAATTTCACGGAGCAGCAGCTGAAGGAGGAGGACGTTGGCTACGTCCTTGCCTCGAGACTTCAGGCGGGCCCTAAGGCTGGACAACGTGTTGAAGATCTCATTTTTAAATTTGGAATCCCGTGAAAAGTGGAGAGTGAGACCAGTAGTGGCAAGTACTGCACACTTTATGAGCGTCATGAGTGAGGGGAGCCGCACAACACCCTCAGCTCACCCTTTGAGGAAGGTAACAACCAAGGCCAAAAGGGATACAAAAGTACCAGCCCAGTGGACCGCTTCAACGGGTGACAACTCTAATAGGATTGGGCAAACTCTAGCCACCCAACAGTAGAAGAAACTCACAAAAATCTAGGTTTTTCTCAGATAATGTCAGGGAAATGGAGCGCAGGAGGTCGCTGGAGGGAAAGACACAGGCCAAAGGTGAAAAAACAAGGCCAAGTGACCCAATAAAATAGAGACATCCCAAACGGTCAGTATTGTGCTTCCAAATAGATCTGTGGAACAAAACGCACACGAAACTGGCCACAATCATCAGGGACATGAGGCTCTGGGAGCTGGGAAGGGTGGCGAAACATCTAGGGCAAAAGGCAGCAAAATAGGAGGAGGCGGAGCTGGCGGAATAGTTGGTGGAGTAGGCGGAGGACTCAGTTACAAAAGTAAAGGCAAACCAGAGTGGAAAATGGACTCTGGCCATTGCAGAACTTTGCAGAGTGTATTTTTTGGAAAAATCAAAATACAGGAAGTGTGCCCAAATTTTAAACTTTATTAAAATGATCTTTGTATCTGAGAAAAGCAAAGCCTTTCTCATCTTAGGACTTAATTTCTAAGGAGTTGCTTCATGAAGATTCCAGTGGTGATTGGAATCTGATATGAGCTACAAATTCGTCATTTTTCAACGAAATCAAACTTTTTTGAATTTGGCCAGATTTCAAAACCTCATATCTTGTGAATTTTTGGGTCTTGAGTTCAATTCCCGCCTTGGCTTATGCCTCAATTAAGCCGTTTTACTCATTCCTGGCTGGCAAAGCTAAAACCCATTTTTTGTCAATGACCTTAGATAGGTCATTGGTGACCCTTAGGGGTTCTGGTCTCTGCCCCAAGGGCTTGTTGTACTTGGCTTTAAAAGGGCGTTTAATTCCAGGAAACATGTCACTAGCTGTGACAAACATGGTGATTTTAAAAGGATTTTATATAAAGCATATGAGGATGGATGTAGGAGAGTGATACTGAGACTATCTAGAAGAATTAATGCTATAATGAAAGCCCATAGAGCCGTGGGCTATAAAGGATATACTAAAAAGCTTGAAAAGTTAGGTCAATTACTATTGGTATATATAATGTTCTGATATGCAGTACGTAATCTCACATTACCGCAAATGTCAACTAAATAAGGCATTAGTAAAAGAACAACATGCCAGTTAGTGAAGCAAGTCTAGGCTTGACATAAAATTGAACTATATGTGATTGGCCCCTCCCTATTAGCAGCCTGAATTCAAAATATTATTTTGGCAATTGAGCACCGTTTCTAATGGGTAAAATCCAAGGCAAATTTTAGATGTTATATTATTGACCACAGCAAAATTTATGCTAGAAAACATTGTTAATAGACATGTTGCCCCCAGATGATAATCACTGGCTATGGGACTAAATATACCTTCAATGTAATTCCTGACTGAATGAGATTATGGCTATTAGAGGAAATTATTAACACCATATCAATTTAGTGTCAATGTGTTACTGGAGTGAGTGAATGGGACTTTAATGCAAATACTCAAGAAATTACCCATAAACTCACCATCCCATTGAGCACTGCAAGTTAGGTCTGCTGTGTTTACATACAATATCAGCTATCACAGAATTGTAAGAAAAACCCCATTTGATTTATTATATGATTTTCAGTCAGCTCTGTCCCCATTATTATATTCATTAAACCTAATTCGCCCAATGTTAAGCCATATTAATATAATGATTTGAATGCACAATTTAATGATAAATCACAATCTCAGGCCTATGGCTCCACTATGGCCAGGAAAATTTAACAGAAACAGCTGACAATGTTAAAGCAACCAATTTACTGACTTTTCAAGTAGGTGAACAGTAGCTTACTGTGATAATCTTATTGCTGGAAGAAAATAAGTATCATCCTTCTGGAAAGGGCCATTTACTATGATTGAAAGAACATAGCCAGACTTTATACAATTAAGAAAATTCATGGAGGAGGAAATAATCTTTAGGGTGCATGCAGAGTTTTTATGACCCTAATGGAACATAGACATTAAAGTACACTATGGTCTGCAACTGGACAACAGACAATGATTGTTGGTATAACAATGGATCTATAAAACAACTATCCAATGAAACACCCAAACTAGTTAAGGAGGGAGAAATGTTGAAAATGTCGACTAATTTTTGGATCACAATCCAAACACTTTATAATTATATCCAAAACAAACCACTAAACTTAATTTTATTTAAATTTGACCTATCACTAATTTTAATAGCTTAAGTCTACATGATTAACTGTAATTGAAGCTATTGACCATTGAGAAAAAACTAAAAAAAAAATTTTAAAAGTATTTACTACTCTAAAAAATTTACTCCAAGCTATATAGTAGAACTACAATACATAAGTTTCAGATTTAAGATTGCCATATTATCAGCACCATAATTACTTGTCGTTGACTACCAATAATTTGTTATATTCAGAATCATCTTCAGATGTTAGCAGATTGTCATAACCCCCAAACTACCTGTCAAACTCCCTCTTGCCAGATAACTGAGCTAAAAGAATAAACAATTGACTCTATATAGAATTATTGCATCCAAATATCAATTTTAAGTTTATAATTATTGGCTTACCTTGATTATTGAAAAACTATCTAATAAGCCAACTGAGCTGACCCTAATAGAATAAAGGGTGATTAATGATATAAAGGTTGACTATAGATTGATAATAGTAAATTCAGACTTTTTTGAGAACCAAATGCAATTAGGTGTCAAAAGGTTAAATTTCAAACTATGAGACAAACTAAGAAAAATTTTAACAAGCAGTAGATAAATACTAAAAAGTGAAAACAAAAAAGCTGTTTAAGTTTTAGTTTAAATTTTATAATTATTTTTTCCTGGGGTTTTAGTTTAAAGAAGATTGACTGGAGTTTGATAGACACAAGGCCACCTCATTTAAGACAAGAGAACTAATAAAAGGATCTATTCTAACATGGACTATTTGCTACTCACATCTCTAAACGTGAGAACGTATACCCTTTAGTACCAAAAATAATTTGTGAAACCCCAATTAAACAGCGTTTTTACTCACTCATCTGGTCAGATGGTCTATCAGGGCTATAATGTACTTTGCTCTCCAGTACTAACACTCATGTGTCTTATTATTTCTATTGACACTGTGTACCTAGATTCCCAGTGCATACTAGCTGTTATCCTGTCACATTATCAGTCTTGTATACTTGACATTCCATGCAACATGCTGTACAATCTGCCACTTTGTAATTGATCAAATCCAAGTAATAATAGTGTCATAGATAGCTCATTGTTTTCTTAGGCCACCATGCCCTACACTTTTGTGCGCGGCTTTAATAATTTATGATCGTACCAACAGTTTAGAAAAAAGTATCATGTTTTGTTAATCTGCTTATAAAGCTGCAAGTTTCATCTCAGTATTTTCCATTATTTTCTTCAGTGTGGGTTTGGCTCTCCTGAGGTTCATCCCCAAAAT
Source organism: Massospora cicadina (assembly GCA_022478985.1). Lineage (NCBI taxonomy): Eukaryota > Fungi > Entomophthoromycota > Entomophthoromycetes > Entomophthorales > Entomophthoraceae > Massospora > Massospora cicadina. The sequence goes on from JAKSZP010014576.1 coordinate 70,710, forward strand.
TCTCTTTATCGTCTGATGAATAATTTATCCACTTGCTGGTACAAGACTTGTTTGGCGGTTAATCCTGTTAATCCATCAGAATTCTGATGTGCTGCTCTTGCTCAGTTTATAATTTTGAAATAGTAGGATTACAGTTTCAAAAATATTGAGACATTTACCCTCTGGTTCTTTATGATTATGTAACCAGCCTAGATACAATTGGTCTAACAACCTTTAAGTTTTTCTCATTAATATAGACTCAAAATTGCTTGCAGGTATATAGCACCATAAGGCACTTGCAATATCACAGTGTAGTTCCATACTGCTGGTGACAAAGTTGCACTCACATATGCCACTTGATGCTTTTCCATCTCAGTGTTACTTTTTTAAATTGTTTGCATTTTCCTTTAGTAAGGCATCACTCTGAATTATTCACTTTTATTTAGAAAGGGTATTTAAATACAAGACTAGTCATCAGATTTCTTCTTAGCTTAATAAACGCTTCTTGGGCCTCAATATTCCACATGTTTTTAGATTATTCAGTAAGTGAAATAGTGGTTTTGTAATTCTGGAAATATCTCTAAACAAATTGGTGATAGTAGCCAACTATCCTAAGAAAGCCTTTTATATCCTAAACACTCAATGTAATTAACATCAATTTGATAACCATTATCTTATGCAGCTGCAGTTGTAATCCAGCAGAGTTTTTCCAAAACTCCAAATAATCAAGATCTCTCTTGAAGAAATGGTTTACTAACCTTGATCTCCCACTCTTTTTATCTCTAGACGCTTATATAAATCCTTCAAGTGCTTTAGGTTATCGTTGAATATCCTTGTGAAAACGTTGATGTCATCCAAGTATACCAAAATTCAAAACAACTTTAGGTCAATTAAGATAGAATTATTGCACCCACTAAAAGTTATTGGCGCATTACATAATCCCTGGGGAATTCTCGCCATTTGGTATAATCCTTTTGCAATGGTTATTACACACTTCTCTTAATCTTCTTTTGGAAAGTCTATTAACCAATACTCCACGATTAAATCCATTTTTGAAAAGAACTTAGCTTCTCCTAGACAATTGAGCACGTCTTCTATCCTTGGCAGTGTAATATGAACCCTTCTTAGTGATTTAATCATAGTGCTTAATAAATCACCACTTTATTGATCTATTATTTTCTTTACAATAAGTATTGGACTCACCCATGGGCTCAATGACAGTTATAGGAGCCTATGCTAAATCAGTTTAATAATTTCTTCACTGACTACTGCTTCAGCAGCCTTGGATCAGTAGTCAGGTCAAGTTCATATCAGTGGATATCCCCAGTATCAACATTGTGGATCACATGTTAAGTGCATTCAAAGTCATGACCATCTTGGGAAATATCACCCAATATTACTTGAAGTATCCTAGCATTCTTCAAGCTGGTGTTATGTTAACCCAGCCAGTTGCTCATAATTGACCATTACATTAATGCTTTCAGCAGAATCCGCTGTAATCCCATCTCTGGTAGCGTTTTAGAGTCATGGAAATCTTGATTTTGCCCATATTAATTAAATGCACAAATTCAATAGCTTGCTTTTTCAATTTTTATCAGTTTTTCTCAGATTGACCAGTGCACTTAGATTTCACTGCGGCTTGGCAATACAATCCCTGGCACTACCAAGGCTCCAGGCTTATCTACATGTGGCAAATAATTAAACACACGATTGGTGTGGGATTTCTAGCGTTAACACTGTATTAACTTATTATATGTATTCCCAGCAGAATGGTCTTCAAAATTTTAGTCCTCAAAAGTATCTCATAATTTCATAAATCAGCATTGGCATTCCCTTTCTTTTCTTAAAATTGACTTGTATTGTATGGGAATTCTGGCGTCATTTTAGATTAAATCTACAAAATTATCAATATTCATCAGTGGAGTTTCTCCTCTATGCTAATATACCAAGGGCAGGGTTGCCCCAAAATCGTTGGGGCATTCTGTTTGAGATTGCATTTGACACCACAATTTCTCAGTAATTCCTTCCAATGAGGATGTCATATTTTTATTTTCCAATAATACTTGGAAACTTATACCATCAGCAATCTGAATTAAAGTGGTAGTGCATTGTATACTCAGCAAGATATGGTGGTATACAGCTCAGGTGTTTCATGTTCTTTCTGATGTTCTAAATCTGGCAAAATCTTCATTTTCTTCACTAACTTGGTCAAAAAATATTAATGGGAACTCCTCTGTCCCTTATTGCCCATACTCTTACTCATTTACTATAATGTCCACATAAGTACACTCATAGTGTTGTAATAACGTGTTTACTGATTGAATCAAAAGAAAAATCTGCTGTTTCTAGAGTACTATCATTTTTACAAATAAATCAGGAAAGGATTCCTTGATCTCACTAAAAGGATAAAAAATGTTCACTGCAGCAAGTTTTGTCATGGGTTATATACTGTGCTCTCAAAAGTTCTGGTCTTTTCCACTTACTGACAAGAAATGGATGAGCAACTTTTTCATGATTTTGGGATTATCCCCCTTCTCCTTTGACGTTAAATCGCGTTTAAATACAATTTAATGACCTTATAGTGAAGATCAGGTGTGACTATCTACTAATAGATCAGAAATATCCAGGGCAATTAAATTTGTCAGGGGTAACAGTCTTGATTGCAGCTCTAGATTGTTCCATATCTAGACTGCTGGAACTTCTTCAAATTTTGGTTAATTTCCCTTTCTTTAGCCTCACCAGAGTAATTCGCTCTTTATGCTTCATATACTAACGTTGAGTGACTACATTTCCAAGCTTTCAACATTGGTGACAGCAGGTTTGATTTTTATCCACTTTTTCAGTCCTCAGCCTATTTCCTGATATGACTCAATTATGTTGTTCCATATAAAGGTTCAGTAAATTTACTGTATTCTGAGCCCTGGCGAGATTGGATCTGATGTTTTTTAAAGTGCATCAAATAATGTTCCTAACATCTTTAGATAGTCCACTGCCTGTGATGTTCAATTTTGGTTTGTAAGTTCTTAAACTATAGTGCGGTTTAATCTCTGTAGGGTGAAGCACCATTTGCATTGCTATACATTTATAAAAATCCCACATTATCTTTGTAACAACTATGATTTGTGTTTCTGGGTAATTGTTTGTCAAAATGGCTAATATTTCATTTTTTTGAATTAAATTCCATAAACTCCAGTTTACTGTTAGCCAACCACATATAAATACTAAACTCAGTCATTATAACTTCTTTGGTGTCTCTGTACATCCAATTGTCCCATTTTGATGGGGCAACAACAGGTTTTGAAAGTAAGTGTCTAAACATTTCATCGCGGTTACTTCTTTTGTCAGTCATCAGACTGAGCATCATTTTGAATGGGCGTAAAACACCATTGTGGTATCCCAATAAACATAGATAATTTTGATGTACACCAAAAATTTCCTTTGTTGCTACCATGGCAAAAGATTCCTGCTCAGCAACCTTACTAATGATAGTTGTGCTTTTGGGGTCATCTCCAATATTGAAGCAAAAGCTCCAAAAATATTTCTTAGGATTTGTACATTCCCATATGGACTTTCGTGTGTCTTGTCAGTATCATTTGTCTCCATTTGGGTGCAATCACATTTGTGATTGTTGAGTTCTAAATGCTAAAAAAATATGCACAATGTCTCTTTAAATCCAGCGGAAGTGTTGTTTATCCGCTTCTCTCTTTTTTAGTACTAGATGGTCCCAACCCATCCGCTTCTCTCTTATTTGTCTGAAATGTAAATCTTTAATTAATTTGTTCACTTTCTTCTTCAATGAGGTGAACTTACCATACAGATTGTTATTAACCTTTCTGACTTGTTTGATTTCCTCATCAACTCTAATTAGTCACTCATTCAAATTGGTTAGATCAGTTTGTGACACTGTATTTAGCAAATTTCGTTAAATGTTTTTAATTCCTTCCTAATCTTCCTAAGTATGTTCTTGTACAACATCGTGATGATAAGTTGAGCTATAATCTTTGGCGTAAATGTTCAATTATCCCTGTAGTGGGCACCAAATGTAAGATTCTGAGTTTACTATACAGGTTCTTATTTTTGCGTTGCATAGATTACAGATAATTGTTGAATGGGTTGACAATAGCATGAAGACTATCGTCCTGATGAGATTTTAAAAAAACTTGAGTATTGTGTCCAACGCTATACTGGTGCTAATGCTCATCCTTCTAATCCTTAGAGGTACTAAAAGAAAGCAAGGGACTTTTCCCTCAGACTTTTCTTCACAAAGAACTTAACCTATTAGTAGATTAAGATGGAATTTATTTTCTCTTAATGCATAAGCCCTTGGAATAGGTGAAAAACGCTTGTACGAGGGAAGCTTTTCTTCAACTTTAATCCCAAGAGTTGGAAAATGACATTAGATAATAGAATCTTTCTCTTTATACTTCAATCTCAAGAGTATACAACTTGGACTGTCTAAATGTTTATTCCAATTAAGCTAATTACTACTTTTACTAATAATAATACTGCTTTATTAAATAGAAAGACAAGGGAATATATAGAGGATCTGGTGCTCAAAACTTCTGTTTGTGCCCTAATAGGAAACAAAATCTGTCGCTGATGGATTAGCCCTCTGGAGTCATATAACCAATAATTTTCCTCATTCATCTAGTCAGGTTTCACCCCGGGATAGAACCTAACCCCTTCAGGGTTAGATCGTAGAATGTGTCCCAACGCCTCTACTCAACTTCAGCAGATTATTCTTTTTAAGTTAGAAACCTATTTAGGTAATGGGACCTTTTATCTATTAACACCAGGTCTTGTTACCTAAAAATGTAGTTCTAAGCTGCTACCAAAAGCGTTGTCAACGCTTAGCAACAATTAATAAAGCCCTCAATTGATTAGTGACAAACTTCAATAAGTTTAATACAATACTATTAGGTTAATAATTGTTAAAATTGGTTATTGGGCAACTTGTTAATTGTCAGGTATCCTCCACTGATGGAACATCAGAGGTTTAGTGGAATTAAATCCCAACAGATTGATTAATATCCCATTATGAATTATAACCATAAATAGTTATCATATCTAATGCTAGCTCACATCTGCAATGGAGAATCACCCCCAGTGGATTAAGTAGCTATTGTTATTATCATTGTTGAATTTTGGTCCTACTTAGAATGACTTTTTTACTTCTGTGGTAAGGTGGAGTTTTGAACATCTACTTTATGAAGATAATAGACCAGATGGTGACTATAGTTAAGATATAACTCCTTGGTAATTACACTTGAAGCCATATTGTTCTGTCATTACTTTGCCGATGGTAAGTTGCCCTGATCCTTTTGATCCCAAGTAAATTCTCAACTTAATACAGCGTAAAATATTAGATACAAAAAAGCTTATAAATTAAACTATAAACTTGTGGTAATAGTTGATGATAACTTATTAGTATCAACTTGGGATAACTTATAGGGTTTAATTTTCACAACATCTTACCCACGAAGCCTCAAATTCAATGGCACTTGGCCAGAGAAAGTAATAAGTTCGTTTGAGGGCCTACACTCCATTCAACTCAAGACATCATAAACGCCTCAGAGTCAGTCTCAAATTGGAAATATTTTCAAAACAGCGTGTTAATTCTTGGCGTATAGTCTTGATTCTGCCAAGTTGGTTTGCAAAGGGTATTAGCCACTGAGCAACCAAATTGGACGATATGAAGATCGCTGACTTACTAATGAAACTTGATAAACTATATATGGAGCTATCGCCCCTTATTTCAACCTTTATTTTTAATATAAATCGCGAACTTATCTGCAATCACTCAATTACCTGGAAAAGAGGCTTCCCTTTCAATGCTCTGTGTGACTCTTTATATCTTGGTCTCCCAAGCCAGATGCATCCTCAGCTTGGTAGTCTTCTATTCATCTTCCCTTTTCTAAAAGCTCTTGTTCATATCAAATCTCAGCATAATTCCCCTCAATTTACTAAATAGTCATCATTTTGATCAATTATAGTTTGTATACCCTTTTTCATAAATCTTGAGACTCATCTCGATTCCCCTTCTGATCTGACGGTATGAGTAGCATATCATCCAGTCATATCAACTTCCTGACATTACCCCCCCCTTTGACAAAAATATAGTCTTACTGTTTATATTCTCAGAGGAACTTTGTGTAAACTCAGTTGATAATATGACCCCCTGCGGGTTCCTTGATAGTGTAGACATCCATGCCGGTCTTCTTGATTAGCTTGAACGAGCTAGCCCTTATATTGGAAAGCTTGTTTTCCCACCCAAATCTGTGCTGGTCATGGAATAAAACATGGTTCCCCACATCGAACAGCGGAAGTCTGCTCCATCTCTTCTGATCAGCTGCCTGATTGCAAATCTTCTTGGCCAAACTGGTGGAGTAGGCTTCCATTTGCAGCTTGATCAATGTATCTGTAAGAGTCTTCAAATATCGCTGTGGATCCACGCCACCAGTGTCCTCTACACACAAATAAAGCAAGGTGGGCAGAGCTGGATGTCAACCCTGCAGCAGTTGGAATGAGCTCTTACCAGTGGACAAATGATAGCTGATATTATATGTGAACACAGCTGTAGGTAGAAGGGCACTCCATTCAGAGGGTCAATACTTTACCAATTTGTGGAGTATGTTCACTAAGGTTCCATTGACCCGCTCCACCATACCATTAGATTCTGGATGTAAAGGGGTAGTCAAAACCCCACGGATCACCATCAACTCATTTAACTGCATCAGAATATGAGAAGTGAGGTTGGTTCCATTATCTGTCAGAATGAACTGTGGGCAGTCATGTCACTGTATAACACACTCCATAATAAACTTGGCAGTGGTGACTGCGCCCAAGTTGCTAATAGCCCTGTCCTCCACCTATTGTGTCAAATGATTGATGGCAACAATTACGTACTTGGATTGATTAGCAATAGTCGTCAGAGGTCACATTACATCAATGGAAATGGTGTGCCAGGAGAACCGGGGTTTAACTAGCTGCTATGTGGTTTTCTTGTGGAAAGGCTTTTCCACTTGACATTAATGGCAACAACTAAACGTTTCCAATAGTTCATAATGCATGCTCTCCCAGTAGTATTGGGGTCACTTAAACTCCAGCGTTTTCCGCAATCCTCCATGTCCTACAGCCTGACGAGCATCCATAATAATTGAGGGTCTAGCCAAAGGTTTAGGGAAACTCAGCGTCAAGTCTTGAGTCCACTTATATAGTTCTTCCTTATGTACGAAAGTATCCTCCCTGAGTCCATATAATACCTTGATCACCTGCGGCAGCTCATCCTGGTATTTGTTCGCCACCATCTTCTTGTACATTAGGTCAGCTAATTCCGCTGTGATAGTGACTGTTAGCAGCCAAGAAAGACAATCCGCATTTTGATGTCTTAATCCTGGGCAGTGTATAATCTTAAAATCATACTCTTGGTGCTTCAGAGCCCAACGTGAAAGCCGTCCTTCCAGTTCATGCAGATTCTGTAGCCAGCGCAAGGAAGCGTGGTTAATCACTACTTGAAATCTTACTCCATTCAAATATATCTGAATTGTTTGTAAGCGTAGATCACCGCTAAACACTCCAGCTCAGTTATGGTGTATTTTCATTCATGAAAGTTCAAGCTTTGACTACAGAATGCGACAGGATGCTCCACACTGTCATCATCCTTCAAGGATAATATTGCCCCTAAAGTGGCGAGGGATGCATCCATCTGCACTATAAATTGTTTGTCAAAGTTGAGATATTGCAAAATGGGTGCGCTTGCTAATGCAGTTTGCAACACATTGAAAGCGTTCTGGCATTGTTCCATCCATTTAAAGGAAGCGTTTTTCTTTAGCAACTTGAAAAGTGGGGCCCTGATACAACTGAAATTGAGAATGGACCATTGGCAATACCCGACCATTACCAGAAAACCTGAATATCCCGCTTATTACCTGGGCGAGTCATCTTGCTTATTGCTTCCACTTTATCTGGCTGCAGTTTAAGCCCTTTAGAATCCATGAAGAACCTGTTGTATTCTAATTGTTCCTAAAAGAAATGGCACTTCTGAGGCTTAATTTTGTTATTAGCAGCAACGAGGCACTGAAACACTTGTTCCAAGTGGGCAAGTTGCTCTGTAAACGTCCGTAAGAACACATTGATGTCGTCAAGGTAAACTAAAATGCAGGACAGCTTTAAATCACCTAAAATTGTATGCATGGCACGCTGAAACGTAGCTGGGGCATTACACAACCCTTGTGGTATGCAAGTCGGCTGGAACAACCCTTTTGAAGTGATGATTGCACTTTTCTCCTATTCCACTGATGGCAATTCAATCTGCCAGTACCTTGAGATCAGGTCCATGGCGGAAAAATAATTTGCCCACCCAATCATTCTAATGCATCATCAATCCATGGGAAAGGGTAGGGATCCTTTTTCATTACATTATTGAGCTTACAATAGTCAATAACTACTCGATTTGAGCCATCCTTTTTCTTTACAATGAGCACAGGTGATGCCCATGGGCTGTTTGATGGCTCTAACATTCCTTGCACAATAATTTTATCCACCTCGTCAGAGAAAAACTCTTCCACCACTTTTGAACGTCTAATAGGTCATGATCAAATGGGAGGGTGATCCCCCTATCTATCTGATGTACCACCCCTTGAGCACACCCCAAATCATGATCATCATGTGTGATAATATCCTGGTACTTTTCAAATAATGGCATAGCCTTATCTTGCTGTTTTAATCATTAATCCTATAAGCGCTTCCCACAGGATCGCGATCAATACATTGAACAATGAGCTTGCCAAAAGTCCAAGATCCTCCCAGGAGCCAAGATCATGAATACTGCAAACTTCCTCTATAAAAACTAAGTGTAAGTAAGCCACCACTTGGTGCATCTGGATCATTATTGTCTCCTTCTATAAAGTTCGCCTGCAGCACTTTCACTCCCCATTTCCAGGTAGCAGTAACCCTGGAGCCACACGTAGTTCAAGCCATGAGTGCTGGCGAGGCGCCATAATTTTATCCATAAAGCCCTTTTGGGACATTGGTCTCAAGGCCAGTCCTTACTATGCATTGGTGTCCAGATGGTAGTCTCAAAGTGCTTGCTGCCCAAAGTGGGATCCCTTTGTACTCATAAATCTGATTGGGGAGAGTCCTGGTCACCGCCTCAGTTGTCAATAATGAACAGGAATCACTCTGTCACTGTATACTAGATTGATTTGACTAGAGCGGACTAGATCCGTTGGGATTCCACAAGAGGAAAAATATACGGGGATCTGTTGGCCTAAAATAGTAAGAGTTTTCTTCCTCCATACTTATCATGACACCAAATTTCCTTATAAAATCTAACCCCAATTAACATGTCATAGTTGTTATTTGGCAAAACCACCACCTGAGTGGAAGCTTGGACTGACACAAATTGTAAAGGCAACGCGCTATATGCTCCTTCAGACACTTTGCTATGCGTTCTGTGGTCCCATATATTACTCAATGGTCCACATCCAATTAAAAAATAAGTTTAGCCACCAACTGGGTAGAGACTATGTTCTTAGGGGCTCCTACGTCTATGATAGCGCGTATTTTTGTGGTTTGAATAAAATGTCACAGTAAGTACATTCCAAGTAAGAAGACCATTAGTGTTTATTAAATGTACATCTAAGGGTTTTGTGTTACTCAAAAAGGAAGAAATGCTCTTTCCAAACTGAGGATACTCACTAGCAATTTTCTCTACCAGAATGGATACAAAAACTTCTACCAAAGAGGCGACGTTTGTTGAGGGATCCGCGTTGCTGGTGCTGGTTTGTTCCAGAATCTGCCACGCATATGGCTTCTGCAAGTCCTGGCAGAACTTGGGGCTCTGGGGTGAACTTTTACTCTTGAAAGCAGAATCAGGGGTATCTGATGGAAGCTTCTGGTATAACAAATCATCCAATTGAGGTTTTGTTCTAACCAAAGAGACGTTTGGGAATTGCTAGGGACAAGTGAATGGACTTAGCAGAGGTAGAGCACCCGTCTCTACTCCACTCAAGCTTTTCCCTACTCAATTTTCTCAGTTGGCATTGCATACACTTGTGGTTTGTTAGGGCAATTACCCGCATAATTCCCTCTTCATCCACACTGGAAGCAAATGTTTATAAAAAGTTCACATATATAGCTTGTGGCGGAAGGATCAGTTCAGAAGTTTTCAGTATAGTTCCAAGGTCATGGATGAAATGGCGAAGCGTACATGGGCCAAAAGGGGTCCACTGACTCGTATGAGGGGCAAATATGTTCCAACAGCTGATATATAGTCATTGCGGCCCATGTACTAAAGAGTTTGGAGTAGAGACAGCAGAGGTTTTTGGGCTACATTGGGGGCGCTGATCGTGGTGGAGAGTTGACGTAAAGTGTTCATGATTCAGATAAGTCCGCCATCTCCATCCAACGCATGAGACATAGCATTATATAGTTCCCAGATTTGGTTTGACAGCTGCCGTCATCACTATACTGACATCCTTGGCGGATAATATACTAGCTCTAAGTAGGACATGTGATTCTGCCAAAAAACGCTCAGCAAATTCTAACAGGGTCTCGTTTTGGTGAAACTGTATAGTCATTAAGTCGGCTTTCTGTTTAGCCATCTTGGTAGCGCCCCCAAACAGCCGGAGGACAAATTGCTTTAACTTCTTCATAGGATACTGAACTATTTGGAAGATAGAAGGTAACTTGATCAGCGCTTTACATATCTAGAGCGGACAGCAACAGTTTTGCTTTCTGTCAATCAGTAGCCCCTTCCACAATAAATTCAAAACGCTTAAAGTAACCGTGTAGATTCCCATCATGACTGAAAGGAGGTAATTTTTAATTCAAACAACTTTGCCTTGCTCCAGGTTCCTGCCATAAGGAGCAGGCAAATTGGTTTTGAAGTGACTATGGGAACCACCCATTTGTGCGTTATCATACAGCCAGCCTGATGGACTCAAATCCGTCAAAAAGGACTCAGAAGAAGCGGTGTCACGCGGGGGTTCCATTGTAATGCCCAAAGGAAATTTATTTGCAATACATAGCATTCTTCTCCTGAATCGCCACTAACTGCACCACTTCTCCTGACTCCAGCATGCCCTGCAAAATGTTCATTGATCAACTGCTTCGTTTTAACTGAATAGCATCTACAATTTCCATCCTAGAATTCCTGTTGCAGCATTTCACACTGATGTTGCAACTCCTGGCAGAATTCCCTCTCAACGTTCAGTTTCTGCTCCATGGCTTCTAATTGCAAGAGGAAATCTTTAATTATGTTTTGCAGGTGGGTGTGCTGTCAGCTAGCGTTATCCACTTGTTGATTGCCGTCATTTATTTGGCTAAGAAGGATGGCTTGTTCCTATACCAATTCCTCGTTGACCCATTGAAGGGTATCAAGGCACCCTTGCATGTCTGCATACTCTCTCTCACCAATTAAAAGAGGGAAGGCTCTTTGGCACTCAGCCTGACTAACAACTTCCAGTTGTGTAACCCGTCGAATAAGCTGGAGATATTTGGGAGACATTGATCAAAGGATTAGCGTGTTTTCTATCATTTGCTGGGTACTCGATTCAATATGAGTTGGGTTAAATCAACCAATAAAGAGCTGGCTTGGTCAGCCACTTGCCATTCCATCAGATTCATTTTTTCCTTAAGCTAAGCAATCATGGCTTCAAGAGCTTCCACCCATTCAGCTAGTTCCGTCATAAAATGCTCAGTATTATTTCCCAACGTCATTACATCTTGATTTCACTCCGCTGATAGGCCATTCTGATCCGCAGATCTCTTAGTATTCAAAGTAATTCTAGATTTAGTTGTGGTATCAAAATTTCCAATCGATGGTGGACGTCCCCAACACAATGGTCCATCTATACCAGCATCCCTTGTACCTCCAAAAATGAATTATTGAGGCAGTTGAGCAGGAGGAAAGTATTGTTATTTGTGCTCAATCAAACTATAATACATCTCCTTTTCTATATTGTGGTGAGCCAGCACATGCAGTAATTGGCAAATCAATGGTTGCACATAAGTGACTAGACATTCCTCAATTATGTGGGTACCAAGGCGGCGAGCCAACCCCATTGTAGTTGTATCCAAATAAGACATGTACAGGGCTTATCAATTTTCTTGGTCTCATTGGTTATAGAATAAACTCAGGGCGTTTTCCCCAGCCTCATCTTCATATAGGCGATATCCATGCAACAGCCACTCCATTATATTCTGCAGCTGCTGAGGAGTCACATGTGTGGAGCATCCTTGTTGGTTGTTCATCAGTTCAGGGCAATTTTCTAATTGCAAATTGATCATAACTTCATCATCCCCCAGTTTGGTCACAGTTATAATGTCAGCTCATTGTTAGGTGCCTCCTGTGTTCCTTCAGCATACTGCGCATGGAGTCTGATCAAATTATGTTAGAACAAATAAGGGCTCATCATTATATACTATTGTTGAAAGACTACAGTTGACCAGTGGCCCCTGTAGTGAGCACCACTGTCAATTCTCGGCATATAAGCTTGATTCTGCCAAGTTGGTTTGCACAGGTTATTAGCCACTGAGCAACAGAATTGGATGATATGAAGATTGCTGGCTTACTAATAAAACTTGATTAACTATATATGGATCTATCGCCCCTTATTTTGACCTTTATTTTTAATATAAATTGCAGGCTTATCTTCAATCACTCAATTACCTGGAAAAGAGGCCTCCCGTTCAATCCTCCATGTGACTCTTTATATCTCAGTCTCCCAAGCCGGATGCATCCTCAGCTTGGTAGTCTTCTATTCACCTTACCTTTTCTAGAAGCTCTCATTCATATCAAATCTCGGCATAATCCTCCTTGATTAACTGAATGGTCATCATTTTGATCAATTATAATTTGTATACCCTTTTATGTAAATCTTGAGACTCATCTCACATCACCCTTTGATCCACCGGTATGAGTAGCATATCTCCAGCCATTCTAACTTCCTGAAACAGATTTCCTAACATGTCTGCAAATAGCTGAACTGATGCTCTTCTCAAGCAAATGGCAGCACATACTAAGGCAATTCATACCACTAATTAGTAATTACTTTAATTGAAAATTCTATTGACATTAAAAATTAATAATGACATAAACCAAAAAGCCCACGTGAATAAGTCATCCAGTTGGCTATTATTTTAAGTCCAACCAAACCAACAAAGCCCTCAAGCTTGTGTCATCATAGTCAAATATTATTAAGTGGAACTGCTAGGCCACTGGTCTTAAGCTTTGCATAAGCTTAGGATATTCCTGATCCATAATCACTGATATCCAATATGTTTAATAGTAAATTAATAATGTTAACATTATTATAGCCTATTGGATACCTGACATTTAGATCCAGTCAACAACTCAACAATCAAATTGAGCTGGATATTATGGACATACTGAAATCTCAATAGTAAGCCAAGAGAAAACTGTTCTTTAGGTTTGGGTGTTTGAACACCCCCATCATCAAATCTAGACTTCAAAGCAATGTACTTTTTAGGGATTATCTCATGGAAGGTGGGATTAGAACTTTGGGTTCCCTGCGTAGGTGAAGTTGAAGAGGGATTGTTTTCAACGTTCTTAAATCCAATGCACTCAGAAAATTAAACAGATAGTTCCACCATGGTGTACTTCTTTGGTAACACTAATTATCTTAGTTTATATCTAAAATATAATAAAATTATAATTTTATAATAGACTTTAATATGAGAAAGTAGTAAAAAAACTAGCACTTTACCTTAGCATGATGCTGGGTTTTATGTTATGATGGAGAGGGGAAAAGTTACTAAGCCAAATTTCGATAATAGATAATGGTTGTCATTTTTTAGATAACATGATTAAAAGTTCCAAACACTAATTTCCCTTTTGTAGTATTTATAATCATTGACTTACTTATTTACCCTTTGCAACATACATATGACATAAGTTCCTTACTATTATCCGGTTGGTTTGGTAAGATCTGAGTATCCAAATTCCTTTTGACAATTTTAATATATGGTGCTGGTGTTTGATCCCTGTTTTGACCTTTCCTTTTTGACTTTTTGCCAAAATTAGACTTACTAGATAAATTTTTTATTTTATATTGGCAGTCTTGTTGAGCCATCTGTTGGTAATGGGGAGTAGGGGCCATTTTTTGAATTCCTTAAATTTTTCAAATCTACACGTAAATTTCTTGTTTCCATGTAGTACTCTGCATATTTAAAAACTAGGGTGGCTCTGGATTTGGTATGTGGAAAAAACATGTGAATCAATGAGGGAAGCTACTACCCATATCTCATATATAGTATGCCCTAGTCAGAAATCTGGGTAAGGTTCAGTTCCTTGGGGTTTACTCTTTTTAGTTCTGAAAGGATGCATGGCCCAGTCATCTTGATAGCTGAAGCTAATGGTCTTAAAGGTTGGTGCTGAAGGGCAGAAAATTTGAGGTGATCTGCAAGGGTCTAGCATCATTTTATGCTATTATTTTATTCAAATCAAATTTTTTGGGAATTTTGATACTTTGACGTCTGAAGTAAAACTTTAAGTATAATTAAAAAGTATATAATAAGTAAAAAATTGTGAAATATATAGTTTAGTGAAAAGATTTATTTAGATCTTTGTCCTTCAGATTGGCTGGCCTTAGAAAACTATTTATGATTTTCATACTTGGCTAATGAAAACAAAACAGGCATAGAGGTATTTGGTTTGGCTGTTCTGTCATCAGAACAGCAAGGAGCCTCAGTACAGAGACTTAAGAGAGGTTTGCAAGATCCAGAATCATTTTGTTCAGGAATACTTTGGACTAGTTTCAGCGGCTCCTTTTAAAAGTTAGTAATAATCAAGTTTGTTTCAGTTGCTCCATGCACTGGTTAAAAGAATCTTGGATAGTTATAAATATATTTATTCACTGGCCAGTGTAATCATTAACATCAGGGTTATATTCTTCTTGTTGGCTTTCTTAATCTTTAAATAAATACTCAATTTAACCATCTAGTCAGTTAAATTATTAGTAAAGCACCAAGTCTCAGAAATCTTATTTTTGAATTCATATGACAGGATAAAGGCTGGAAGCTTGTATCCTGAAATTGTTCTATAAATTCACTTAGTATCATTTTTTACAATTTGGGTGCTTTAAAGTATTTACACTACCCCTGTAGTTAGCACCACATGTAGTGTGCGGAAAATGCACACTTACTGCACAATTTAGTGTTCACCCTTAGAGCTTCTTAAATACTCCCTGCTTGCACGACCTCTGCACATGACAAAGTCATTTTTTAAATTTTCACATAAACATTATACACAATAATGAATTCTTTTATTCCTGTTATAGTATATCTCTACTCCAGGATTGACTTATAAAAAATAAATAGATCAAGGCAAAAGGTGATGGCATAAACCAGGTTCAGAGCTGGAGTAAATCAGGATTCATCATTTAAGGATTGACTTAAAGCAATGATGGTATCACAATCAATGGGTTTCCATTATATGTCATTAGGAAGCCAAAAGATAGTAAGGCATAATAGATGGCTTAAAGTTGCTATTATGGCGAATAAGAGAGTTAAATATTGATATGATCTCATTTCTTAGTATTAATATAATAATATTATTAGGAAATTCATCCATTATCGTTGGCCACTGAGGCACAAACAAGTTGATTTATAACAAACTTTTGGTCATAAATTCAACTTTATTTAAGAATGTTTCAGTTCTCTAGAATCTAATTGTTACAATTGATTAAGTGTTTATGCTTAATAAAGCATAAAAATAGATTAAAATATTAATTGATAAATATGATATATATTTTAGAAATTTAAAGTTTATGCTTCACATAAACTGGGCCAAATTCCAACATGGTGGCTAACGCCAAGTGAGGAAACTTTTAAAAATGGAGTACTGGTAAGTTGGCTGTCATTGGCGGTATTAGATAGTTATTAGATCATTAACAGAGGCTATCAAATTTCTGCAGTCATCCAGGGGTATAAAAGGGGCCTGTTCTTTGCTGTCATCTTTAGATTTTCTTTGTCATCTAATTATTTCAGCCATTAGGTACTAACTAGCATCTGCTGTTTGTAAAATTACTTTGATCTTTACTGGCTATAGAACGGCTTCTATTTCGGTCCTTACTAGCTTTTTGATTATCTTTAATATCATTTTAGATACATTGTTGGTTAATAGAAGAGGACTTTTACAAAGGCGAGATAATAACATTATTAGTTGAGTGTTTCTCAATATTACCCTTCCCAAGACAATACCTAAATTCAAGACTTTGGTGTCTCATGTATGGTCTCAGTTGTATGTGATGTGTTGTGTCATCCTAAATTATGCACTCAGTTCCTCTTCTCATGAGCACAATTGCAGGTCCCATTCACACATACTGTAACTCCTCAGGTTGCTTTTCAAACATATGATTGAACATGATCTTCTGTTTCATTTTAATCATGGGTAACATCGTTTTTTAGTTACTCTCCTTAATACCCTTATAAGATGGCTTCAAAATATTTATTGTTGGCTTATAATGTTGACTATCTCCTCAGCTAACTCGTCCTATAATCTTCAAAGAGGCATATTATTCCTACCAGCATCAATGATCTATGCCAAAAAGCTATATAATGTGTCTACTCATCCATATAGTTCCAAAATAAGCTGGCATGCCAATAGTCCAGTGGTATCTTAAATGGTAAGCAAGCAAGGGTTATTGAAGTAGAAAGCCACATTTGGAATTGTGGTTTATCAAATTTTTTTAGTATTGAGTTTAAATATCATCAAGTTGAACAATGCTTACATTTTCTTATGGAGTATAAGGCGTGGTGAACTGCTGTTTGTCTTCCACTAAATCCATTGGTTTTCTCATCGCATTTAAATAAGGTTCCATCCATTATCAGAAAGTGAGACTTATGGAAATCCCTGGCAGGTGATAACTTGGTTGTATAAGAATCTTTTGCAACTCTTGTTGATACCTTGACTACAATCGCATAAACCTACTTAATGAAGTGTCTATGGCAACAATGATAAACTGATCCGCTGAACGACTTATAGAATAGTCCTAAAACTTCAATAGACATTGTTAAATGGAACGGTAGAAGGTAAAGACTAAATTTAGACTTCTTTATTATTAGTTTTATCTTGTCACGTTCTACACCTACTTCCATTGCTTAACAGATATCAATAACTCTGTTTCCCAGTAGAGCTTCTCCTTCAGGTGATGATAAGTAATATGTAATTTTCTATGTCTCAACCTTACAGTGTCCTTCCATTATATCCATTTACTCGCTTGGAATCAAATATAGTAACCCTATTGTACTAAGTAAGCTTCTTTAACAGTTCATTCATTTTATTGTTGATCTTGAGAAACACTTCAGAATCACATTTAATGCTTACTCCTCTTCTTTTCATTCACATTATGATTTTCTAATAAATTCTAAGACCCTATTGCTCTCATGCGCTTTTAGGTGAAATATTATTTAATGTGAAAGCCATTTACATCAATGTGCTTCTCTCCAGCTCAATGCAGAATTTCGAAATCATAAGCTTGCAACTACTGCTTCTCCTAATATGCGCATTAGGTTCTTCATGTTGTTATATCATCTCAAGGATGCATGGATAGTAAAGATTTTGCAATGCAATCCATAAACGTATATATGTAAATTTTACACAGCTCAAATCAAAATTAGACACTAACATTTGGTTACTTTATGTTGCGTTCATGTATAGTAACGCCTGAGTAACATTCTATATGATATTCCAAATTATCTTCAACCAACTGTACTATGATGGCTCTCATCCTCACATCACTAGATTCTGTATAGAGGTAAAACGTCTTTATAAAGTTTAAATATGCTAAGATTGATGTCTAACTTGGTGCTAGGGCGTCATATTACAAGGGCACAGTTAAATACCCCAAATATATAAAGTACTGTTTTAGGAAAGTAACTTTGACCAAAACTCCACATAAAAACTATGTTTTCTGCAATAAAGGTTTTAATTAAGAAAACAAGAGAGCACACTGTAGTATCAAATAATGCCAGAGGCTCATGGGCTTGCTCTTGTAATTGTCCATATAGGCTGATACAGCTTGTTTTAAAAAATACCTCTTTCCTTGAGAATCCTCCTCAGATATGATTTCACTACCAGAGATCTCATTGGTGCTTTCCATGATTAATAAGCATCCCATAAGAATATCAGACTAAAATTGTGCTATCTAGTTTGGGTTTGAAATATAAAATAATTAGGGCTAAAGGAATTTTAATGAGATAAATATGCCAGATGTAGTCTAATTACCAACGGGTGGCCATAATAATATAGGGCCATATTACTGATGATTTATAATGGCATGGGGGCAATTGGAGATTTAATATGCTAAGATAATATAGGAGGCGATAGAGTAATTGTGGCCACAGCAGCAGTGGCTGACAATCAAAGAAATGAGAGACACGATGGTGAAGATTTCAGGATTTGATATGTAGTAAACTGATACATAATCACTACATATAAAAACGAGGTCCATGCGTGAGATAAAGACTATATACTAATTGAATCCGCTATCTACAAGTTACTTGAATATAAATCTAAGTATTTAATAATAGCACACAGATGGTTGGTCAAACCATTTGCAACATTTTCACCCACTTGACCAAACATTGGTTTTTAAAGATGTGATGGAGTCATCTAACTTATTTTTAATTTGGGATTGTTGGCCAAGTACTCCGCTGATATTCTTTAAGAACTTATCATGCATCCTATTAATAGGATGATCTTTTGCCTGATCCTTCAGAGTGTAGGCATCATTAGATGCTTTCTTGATGACCTTGTAAGGCCCTTTTCATAGGTGCTCCAACTTGCTAGTTCATCTGAATCCATGGTTATCATAATAAAAAATGTATTCTTTTACAGTAAAGTAAGACACCAGTCTGCATTATTTTGTTCATAAGACCGTTCTTTCTGAGCCAGCACATTGAGATAATCGCGCTTTTAGGTGGTTTAAAGTATGTCCAGCATTTCTAAATATTTTGTGGAAGTTGTGGCTTCTTGACTGAAACAGGATATAAAATTGAGGGAAGCGCCGGTTGCTTCCCATGTAAAGCAGATGTGGAATGCCCGTGGCCAAATGATAGGATATATTATTGGTAAAGATGGCGGAAGGCAAGAAAAGGTTTCAACTGGACGCCTTCTCCATGATTATATCACTCAAAATACCAATGAGAGGACAATCACTCACTAACAGTGCCATTGGTCTCAAGGTGGTAGGGCGTAGAAAATACCCCACGTATAACCATTAAGTCATAAATCTTATAAATAAGCTGGGATTTAAAGTCTGTCCCATTATCCATCAGTAGAAACTGAGAGCATTTATGCCAATAGATGATATCTTTTAGTATAAACTTTGCCATTGTAGTGGCGCTCAGGTCCCAAACCCCTTTGGCCTCCACCCACTTGGTATAGTGTTATGTGGCCACAATTATGTATTTAAATTAAACTGATGTATTACCCAGAGGCACACCACATTAATAGAAATGATACGCCATGCAAAGTTGGGTTTATCCAGTTGATAGGAATTGTTTTTCAGTAGGGCCTGTCCACTTGACATTTTATAAAACAGTGGAGGTTCTTAACGTGATATTCACAGGTTTCCATTAGTGATGTTGTTTCAATAACACAAATGTTTCCTTTAAACTGCCATGCCCTGTCGCTTTAGGAGCCCAAAAATAATATCAGATTTCTGCATTGGTTGAGGTATCAAAAATGCTGATTATTTAGTAATTTATAAAGCTTTCCTTTCTGGACAACCTTGTCCTTTTATAAATTTTCATAAGCAGTGCTGAACTTCCACTGGTTCATTGTCATACTGTTGAGTCAGCATCCTATCAAAATAATTCGTCATCTGCATTGGCCACCAAGGCCATGGTGGGCAGTTGAGATAGCCCATCAGCATTTTGATTTTTGACGCTGAGTAAGTGCTGGATTTTCAAATCATAGTCTTATAATTTCAAAGCCCATTGGGCCAGCTCCCTTCCGTCTCATTGGATTCTGAACCAATGAAATGAAGGAATGACTGTTTATTACAGTCAAATGCTCTCCATGGATGTAAACCTGGTATTGTTTGTATGCAAAAATAACACTAGGATCTCCTTCTCAGTTACTAAATAGTTCCATTCATGAAAGTTCAAGGTTTGTTTACAACGAAAAAGGGATGCTTAATTATAACATAGTCAAATTAAGATATAATTGCCTCACTAGCAGCAAGAGAAGTGTTCATTTAGATGATAAACTTTTTTTGAAATTAGGGTTCATCAACTGTGGCGCTTGGGGTAGGTAAAACTGTAGTATATCAAAGGCCTGCTGAAAGTTCCAGGTACACTCAAAAGTTTGCCATTTACAAGGAGGTATTATAGGAGTTCAACTATTTTGCTAAAAATTTCTACAATCTGGTGGTAATAGCCAATCATCCCAAGGAACACTTTATGTTGCGCATGCTACTTGTTCATGCCATGTGCTTGATAGCTTCAATCTTTTATGGATTAGGATACAGGCCATATTTATAATGACAAACTCCAGGTATTCTAACTGCTTGCAGAAAAGTTGAATTTATGTGGCTTATTCTTCATCTCTGCCTTGGAAAAATGATTAAAAACTTCTCTCAAGTGTTGTAAGTGTTATTAAACATTCTAGAAGAAATGTTGATACTATTTAAAAGATGAGTAAGTTAAAATTTAAATTACTGAGTATGCTATACATATCCCACTGGAAGGCCGAGGGGGCATTGCACAGCTTTGCTGCATTATAGTAGGTTGATATAAGCCCTTTTAAGTTTCTTGGTGCATTTTTCTTACTCCTCTTTGGGAAGCTCTATATTTCTGTAGCTGGAAGCTAAATACAAGGCCAAAGAATCTTAGAACTGTACAAGAAGTCCAGCACTATATCAATCCATGGTAAAGAATAAATTCATTTTTTAAATGCTATTAATTTAGTGGTAGTCTAATACATGCGGTGAAACATCCTTTATTTTGATAATCAACACTGGGGAGTCCCAAGGATTCTTTGAAGGCACTAACATATGTTGCATAATCTATTAATTTCAGTATTAATGAATTCATTTGCCACATTATACTGCCCAATGAGACAAAGGCAAATTGGCAGGGTTTTCTGACATTGATATGATGAAGTACGTTGCAGGAAAAACTAAATCACAGTCATTTTTTGCAAAAATAACGCTGTACTTTTCAAAAAAGCCAGCGTTTGATCCTTCTCATCCTCAGTTAGCAAATTTGGCTCTGAGGGACTAGAGAGTAAACAGTTTGCGCATTTATGCCGCTAAGGTCTAGTTTATCAAATTGACCAAAGTCAAAAGTATTATGGACTTCTTCAACTGGTAATATGTTCACAAAAGGGATATATGGTGTTGTAACAAATGGGAATCCCAAGTACCACCTGTTAGCAACACAACACTAATTTGGAATGTCAACTCCATCCAAAGCGGGTAAATGTGTATACAATCTTCATCCAAAATGATTATACCATTGCTTCAGCCCAATTCAGCTGAGGTATAATGGTGAACAAGTCCAATCACCCCCTACCACTTATGGAATCCACCAAACATCACATCTCATTATCACCACTGAGCCTATGTATTAAGACCTGAAGCCAATCTGGCCTTTGCTACCTGGTGATTCATCAAGTCTCAGTCCATTGGATCAATAAGGAGTCATCAAGGTTCTAACACCTGGTTCACACTACAGGCTGAGGTGGAAATTCAGTCCATCCCACTTGGGATCACTCATTTATACCATTGAATCTTGGATACATGGCTGTATATTAGTAGAGCTCCAGAAAGTTAAGTGCTACCCTGAGCGTGACACTCAAAGAGAACGTGAAATTTTTAATAAATAACCCATAAATAGGTTAAATCCAAACCTGCGCTTTATTTTGATTTTGATAGGGTAAGAATTTCAAGATGAGAATTGTCCCATCAATCCCACCTTGTAATAGGGGAAACAAAATTGAGATGGGCTTGGATTATTGATTGTATATAAAAGTTTAGTGATTATTGATTAAAGTTCCTTTAAAGTATTTGCCATCCTCAAAAGCCATGAATTAAATTTAATAATGTAAAAAAAGTATGGGTCAACTGAACCATTAATATTGACCAGAATATGAATTTTGTATCCTTTTTGAGGTAAGTTCTATATGTTTTTAAATTAAAGACATAATGTGATAAACTGTTTCGTCACATCACCCCAATAAGAAAGAAGTTGAGGTAGGTTCAATTGGGCTACAGAACTTCAAAATCCAAATAAAATTTGAATACAAATTATTGGTTTTTTGAGAGGGGATTTTGGGAAAGCATGGGAGATCCAAAGGTTTTGGATAGATGGATGCTCCACTTGGAGGTCCCCATCAGGGGTTGTCTCAACTGCTGGAGTCCTTGCGCCACATCCACTACAACCAATTTTTGGGAGCCACCAATCTGAAACTCTTGATGATGAGTTTGGTGTCACTTGGCATGGCAATTAGACCCATATTTCAGATTTCCAAGCTTTAGAAGTCTGCTTAAAAATAACCTTAAAATAATGTAATGAATGGGAATCTCAAGTCCCATCTGCCAGCGACAACCCTAGATTGGAGAGTTGCCTCTATCCAAAAAGTGTAAATGTGTATATGACCTTCATCCAAAATTCGGTCTACCTGTTATTTCAGCCCAACCAGCTGAGTTATGGTGGTGAACCAGTATGACTATCCTCTACCACTGATGGATTTTGCTAAACACCACATTTCATCTATGCCACTGGGATTATAGATCAATACCTGGAGCCTATCTAGCCTCTGCTATCTAGGATTCATCAGGGCTTGGTACTTTGGATCACTCTGGATTCATTAAGGCTCTGGTACCTGATTTGTGCATCAGGCTGAGGTGCAGATTCAGTACAGCCCCTTTGGAACACTTGTTTACACCAGGGAATCCTGTATATGTGGCTGAATAGGAGCGCAGCTTCATATAATTGAGCGCTGCCTCAAGATTGACAATCAAGAAACAACGTGAAATTTAAAATATATAAACTTCAAAATAAGTCAAACAAAACGCATATTTTACTTTGATGTTGACAGGGGAAAAATTCCAAGGTGAGGATTGTACCATCAATCCCACCTTGGAACTGGGGGAAAAATGAGGGGAGCGTGTGTTATTAATTTTATATAAAAGTTTAGATGATTATTGTTTGTAAAATTCCTCCAGTTTTTCCAGCCTCAAACTCCCTGAATCAAAAAACAAATCTTGCAAAAAATGTCACAATAAACTGAACTATTTGTAACATATGGATTATGAATTTTGCATCACTTTGAGGTTAGATCTATATTTTAAAAGTAACACTATGCAATTAACTGTTTCATCACAGATGTCGTTTTATATAATTATAGGATATGCATACAAATTAGCCAAAGCACCTGATTTTCTCCATGGTCAAGGAGGATAATTCCAGGTGTGGCGACAGTTTATGAATTGAATGACAGAACGGTGTGAATATCTTGCCATATAAACCTTTAAAATTCCAATTTAATTTATGTCCCTACTATTATTTGATAGCCTTCCAGAATAGTTAATTCACAATCAGTATGTAATGGAATCCCTATAGATTTTGCAACCTGTTTGGGTAACTGCCACATCCAGCCTGAATCTTCTGGTAACCCACGACCACTATCTTTATCTTAAACACTAGTTTGAAAAACCCCTGAGTTCAGACCGCAGGGGTCTCCTCCATATAATTTAATTTAATGGGTTTGTCCAAGGATTAACAAAGTATTCTCTTCAAAATCAGCGTTGACTCCAAGATCTCACTAATGAGGTCAATAAGGAAGTCTTAATTATGTTTTGTGAGAGCAATAATGGGTATGTAGTTCACCAGTGAGCTGAATTGCACAGCACTTCACTGTAAGCTCCTTCAGATGTTGTGATTTGAGAGCCTGCCATACCATAGATTTTTCATTAACCTATGTCAGGAGCTTTTACCAGTCTCTACCAATTTAGTGGATACAATAATACCCAGTACCCTACAATCCACAATTTTCATAGTTTTAAACTTATTTACTTCAATATCAATATAATTACATTCAGAAAAATAAGAATCTTCCAGATTTATTGCTAAAATATTCAAAATTCCGCTTGACTTAAAAAATTTTAGGTCTTCATGCTTAGCTTGTGGCTGTATTCCATCAAAGTCTCATTAGACATCTTCACCTGGACTCCATTCAATAAAGGGAATATCATCAAAGGTAAGTGAAAACTCTTGTAGTACTAACTGTTGAACATAAGGCTTCATTACTAGTTTTTCCATTAACTTGGCGTCACATTTTCCAGAAAGCAATTGAACACAACTACCCTATCTTCAGCTATTACTTACTGAACCACTGGAGGCAAGGTGGCGTTGTCATCCTTCCGTTGGATTTAAGGTAGAGTCAGATATTTTTTCCTACTTTGAATATTTTGAGAATGTGGATGTAGAAAATCCCCATTCTACTCCACCCTGAATTTTTCTAAGTCCGCCTCTATCATTGGGTTTACCAAATGAACCCTAGACTTAGAACTTGATTTGTGGCAAAGATTGACATATTGCTCCAAGTTCTTGAAAATAAAACAATTGACTTGATTAGTGTCAGGCTTTTCAGAACATGGTCTATATGGGTAATTTTGATTCTTAGTCAGGAGATTCCAGTTGGGTGGTCACACAGCTCCCGCATATTTGGATTATGTGATCCAAAAGTGACAGTGCGATGACAAAGAATTTCACATTTGTGGAATACCATTTTCTCATTAAAAACTAGTATCATATTAGGTACAACTCTGTATAGGGCTCACAGACATGGCGAAGAGCAATCTGGACATCAAAATCAATAATTATATTAGCCCCATATAACGTCTCACCCTCAAATAAAAGCATTTAGCAAATACTTGAATAGGTTTTTCTCTTTTTAAAAAATATTATAGAATTTCATATTATGAGTGGTCACCTTTAAGCTCCTTATGACTCCTTGATAAGAAGGTTCTTGGCATTAAGTTAGGACATGCCTGCCTTCTTTAATTTTGGAACATCTAACAAATTTCAGAGTCCAATGAGTTCATTAATGCTGCCAACTTGAGGTATCAGACACTCCGGCCATACTAAACTCAAAAAAATAAAAAATAATTCATGTTCGTCGTAATATTGAACTTTAGTAAATTAACATGGTAACCAAAAATTGATTAATATAGCTGCAGGTACATGGGCCTGCAATGCCCCTATATGACTTTCCATGTTACTAACACGTGGAGGGGGAGGGACTCAACTGTGAGCCACATTATTTTCAGGGTGCGCAGAATCTCCAACAGTCAGAACTGATGGGAAGACAACAGTCCAGTTAAAAATAACCCATGATCCATTACCTTCACTAACATGTTCCATCAAAAGAGATTCCTGAGAACTTGACCCAGATGACACTGACATATATAATCACGAATCTATAACTTATACTGGTTTGTTTCAAAAATCTTCTGCTTTCCCCCTGCAATGTATTTTACATATTAGCAATTATTTGTTTAGAAGTCTGAAAATCCGCTTTTAAAGCAATATTTTCACCATTTAAATAGTCAAGATACTGGATCAAAATTGGTAATGATGCAAACAGCTTCATTCATATCTCTAAGTAATTTTTCATTTTCAAATCATGATATAGTAGAATTTTGGAAAGTAGGCCAACGTGGGCCTTCAATTTAACCTATTAATTGACCTTTCTTGGTGGAGCAATTTGGCAAAGCCTCAGGGCCAAACCCTTCAACAACTGGGGTCGTGCTACCTCTACCATGAAGTAATCTCTGACTAAGTGACCAGAAGTCATAATTTTCTGCATGGTAAAGAGGGAACAGGGTGTGAGTCAAAGTAGTGAACACCTAATGTTGAAATTGGTGCTAGGGCTTCAAATTTCAAGCGCACAGCTTAATACACCAAATATACAAAGTACTGTTTGAGGGTAGTAACTTTGAAAAAAAAACTCTACAAAGGAAACTGTATATTCAGCAATAGGGTTTTATTTAATAAAACAAAAGAGCGCCCTATCTTATAAAATACTTCCAGAGGCTCATGGGCTTGATCAAGTAATTGCCCAGGTAGAATGATACAGCTTTTTCCATAAAAAGATCCCTCTTCCCTTGACAATCCTCCTCAGATATGCTTTTAAAACCAGAGATATCATTAATGCTTTCAATGGTTACTAAGCAGCCCTCAAGAATGGTAGACTAAAATCTTGAAAACTAGATTGTGTTAGAATAAAAAATAAATAGGGCTCTAGATTCTTCATGTATAAACAATAAACCAGATCTAGTTAAATTACAGGTGGGTAGCCATAATAAATATAGGGCCCTATTACTGATGATTTTATGCCATTATGAAGAGATGCAGATTAGTAAGCTAAGATTAATTGGAGGCGTTAAAGTAATCTAGTCCAGGGGCTGGAAGGTGAGTCGGTAGGGTGTACAGCTACCAACCTGAAGGTTGCAGGTTTGATTCCTGCCCTTTGCACATCAATCGGGGTGCCAGCTGAAGGAAACTATTGGCGGTTAGTAGGTATAATAACACAAAACTTTACCCATGATGTAACCAGAAAAATCCGAGTCCCAATCCGGAGGTGAAAAAACTTTCTATGACAGAGTTGACCCTGCTCAGGTTTCATGTCAATACTTTCTCTATTTTGGTAATTTCTGTCCCCCAGTCAGCTTGCCTCAAATAAAATAAAAAAAAATAAAGTAATTAAGTCCACAGCATTTATGGAAGACTAATAATTTTATGTAATATGCGCCAGCAGGGAATTCAGTTTCTTTTAATAAACTGATACATTATTCACTACACATAAAAACGTGTTCCACGCCGTGGTAAATACTAAATCAATATTGAAATTACTATCTGCATATTAGATAGCTATAAAATAAGTATATAAAATAATAGCACAAAGATGTTTGGTCAAACCATTTACAATAAATGGTGTTACCTTTAAAAATTAATTGAGCTGATTTAGGACATCATCTTTTTCTTGTCATTAAGTAGATAGTACTTCTGTTGTGGTTTTCACATCCACTACATTAAAGCTCATTTAGTGTGCCAGGTTAACAGTATGAGGACGGTTGACCCTTGCTGTTTCGCCTTCATTGGCATATCTTTTCACTAAAAGTCTGTGTCGCAACTCTAACCCAGCATACCAATAACTTCACCTTGGGCTATTAACTCCTCTTGAGAGGCAAACCACCGAGTCTTCCCTATTGTGGATGACCCATCTCCTGTGCTACCATCCTCCTCAAGGCTAATTCCAATCAATCCCTCATTGTAGTGGCCAGTTAAGCATGTCCACGTGGGGCTTTCTAGTAGCTCCAGGTAGGGGGTTTGGTAGCACTGAACACCTCATGTGCACTCAACTAGCACCTTTTTGATGGTCTCCAGTCACAACCCCTATTGCCAAGGATCTTATTCATCTTGAAACAATAAAAGAAGGCTAAAAGAAATCACTATTAAAAGGATTTTGAGGTATATATACTTAGGGGTTTCCCTGAAAATCTGCTTCCCGTTTTTCAAAAATCATCAGAATCTATTGCCAACAACCCAACCTATCATCAGTAATTCTGCTGGTAACAATTCCCTTAGAAAACTATAAATCAAACGCTGATTATTAATCTGATTTATTCTTGGCATCATTTCTAGTTTAATCGTGATAAAGTATTAATTTAACTTTTAGCCAAGTAACCTCAGCCCTAGTCAGCAATAATTCTGATTGATAGGCATCAGAAATGGCAACCAAATGCCCAACTCTCAGAAACCTCAGCATCAAAGCTGGTAATATAATCAATCTCAGTATAAGTCGCCATTTAATCCATAAATAAATGTTTTTATTTGGTATCAGTCCCCAGTAATTACAAATGCCCCATTCTCAAATGAAAAAACATTGGTAATTGGTTCTAGTCTATCCGCAGGCTTGATTTGCTTGTAAAACCTAATATTTTATTATATAAAATTTGTCTATTCCTCAGCTTCAGTCACCAGTAATCAAATTATTAATTGCTATTATTTATTGGTCCCAATACGTCATATATCTTTAAATTAGTTCAGCCCAACTGGGTGAGAACAAATCAGCAACTAAATGTAACATTAGTGAAACAAGGTAATGAATTGGTTCTTCATGCCCAATAGATTGAGGTCCTGATTTCAGAAACAATGGGAGGAATACATCTGGTTCATTTTCTGGCAATTCCCCCACTTTAACCAAATGGTATCCCTCTAGTGATGCTCCTGCACTCTTGATGGGACAGAAATCATTAGCGCAATGGGAGGGAAGTTTTGCGTCACCACCTCCCCACCTACTAAAGGTGCCAGAAACTATGATGTTGGGTCTTAGGTTCAGCCAGGTGGCATCATCCTTAGAAACATACTAATGGCTTTCACCACCTCCTGACCATACCTCCAGTTATTTGAGAAGCACACTAACAGAGCCCCTTTTAGTGAGCACCAATGTTGTGGATGTTATATCCACTACAACAGGGCTCCAATTGTGCCAGTTCAACAGTATGACGACTGGAACCTTGCTATTCTGTCTTCATCAGCATAATTTTACTACAGGTCTGCAGTGCAACTCCTTAACCCATCAGACCAACAACCTCACAATGGCGGTTTAACCCTGGGAGGCACACAACAAGTCCTTACCCTTACCAGTAGCTTAGCTCCTGGGTTACATCTATTTCAGAGTTAATTCTCTTCAGTTCCTCGTTGCATCCGGTGGTTAGGTAAGTCCATTTGCGGCTTCCTTGTAGCTCTAGGTATGAGGGTTGCCAGCGCCAACCACCATAGGTGAACATACCTAGCACCTATCCTTGGTGATCTTCAGTTATACTCTACCGCCAAACATCTAAGTCATATTGAAACTATAAAGATTAGACAAAAGGAATCTTTATCAAGAAGAATTTTGAGGTATTGATACTTAGGCGTTCCCTGGCAATCCTCTTCCCACCTATCAACAATCATCATCATTTATTTCTGGCAAAACAACTTATAATCAGCACTTCCACTGACGACCATTTTCTTGAAATATCTTCAAATCAAACTCCAAATATAAATTATGATTAATTCTCAGCATCAGACGCAAGTTTAATCATAATATATTAATCTAGCTTTATTTGGATATCCACAGATTTAGTTGTCAATATTTATGACCCTGGCGTCAAAAATGGCAAATGAATTCCCGCCCTTGGAAACCATATCATTAAATCAGGAAATTAATTATCCTTAGCATAAGTCGTCAGTTAAATCCAAGATATTAATTTTTTATTATCCTTGGCATCAGTCACCAGTAATTGCAATTACTCTAGCGTCAAATGACAATACACTAGTAATTTGCTGATTTATCCCTAGCCTTAATTCGCTAGTAACCCCTATAATACTAATATTACATTTAAGTTTACCCTAAGCTTTAGTCACCATGTTAGAATTATTAATTACTAACAGGGTTTGGTCCCATTACAGCGGATTTCTTCAAAATAGCTCAGCCCAACTAACCGGGAACACAAATTGGAAGCTTATTATTAATAGTATTATTGAAACTATATAATTTATTGGTCCGCCATGATTAACTAATAAAGACCCTAATTTTGGAAACTATGCGAGTAATCCATTTGGTTGGTTTTCTGGCAATTCATTTTTTATAGGCGGCTAAGTGGCTCTGCAATGTCTATTTGGCTTAAAAAAACTGAAATTAATAGCTTACCATGACTAAAAACACTTGTACATCTCTTCTGGTGTTTTGCAAACTTATCTTAAATATGTCTTTGATCTTATCTTG
This sequence comes from Massospora cicadina, assembly GCA_022478985.1. NCBI lineage: Eukaryota > Fungi > Entomophthoromycota > Entomophthoromycetes > Entomophthorales > Entomophthoraceae > Massospora > Massospora cicadina. Next base: position 100,498 of record JAKSZP010014576.1, read on the forward strand.
TTGTGGTTTGATGCCCCTTCAGTTTATTACAAGACCAATAGAACTAGTTGACTCTTCAAAAACTAACTTTTGTGCGCTTCAACATGAAGTAGTTTTCTATCAACTAAGAAATAAGTCCCCTCAAGTGCTCAAGTTTCTCCTTGAAGATTCAGGTGTTTGTTGATGTCATCCAGATATATCCACACTGCATCTTTAAATTTTTAAATATCTGGTTCATAACTCCTTAGAACCTATCTGTGGCTTAGCACAAGCTTGTTGCATATGCGTTGGCTTATAAAGTCCTTGACTGGTTTTTGAGCGCGCACTTCTACGTTCCTCTGGTTACAGATTAATGTGCTAGTATCCAAATTTTGATTTCATAATAGAGAAGTATTACAAACCTCATTTGTTTCAGTTCATCATAGAAGCATGGTAAAGGGTACAAATCCTCTATAGTCAAGTCGTTCAATCTTTTGTAACCTTGAAAATCATATGGACCCATCTTTCTTTTGCACTAGTAAAAGGGGAGACGCCCAAAGAATCTTGGATGTGTGTACCAGCCCAGCATCTATAATTTCAGCTACATCAGAAATGATCTTCACTTGACTCTTGGACTACTGGTAAGGTTTAGACCAGAGAAAGAAGTGATTCTAAAATCACTTCTGTGGACTCCTTCTTTTCAAAGTCTATAGTCATTAGGTCCAGTACTAAAAGAGTCTTCATATTGGTCCAGTAGTTGATTAAGTTAACATTCTTCTTGCTCAGTTTACTCTTTAAACTAGTTTCTAAAAATCCGGCTATTATATAGATAAACTTGACATTAGCATACCAGTTCACCTTTGCGTTAGCTATGGTTGACCCTTCTTAACTTGTACAGGGTACTTGTTAATGTTTCCCAAAACAACATTTGATTTATCCTTAATATTTAAAGTCATAAATTCCTTTATTACTTAAAGTCATTATCTATGAATTCTTTTGGGACAATCTACAAATCATGGTTTGTTCCAGTATATTCACGCCAATAGTGAAAAGCATTATGTTCTGTCTCCTACATGTAAATCCATTTCTTTTCTGATGTACAAGGAAAGTCCTTATTCATCTTTAGAAGTGATAATTGGTTTTTATATCCCTTTAAAATATAATTTATAGTTATATGGGTTAAAATGAAGTCAACTCAATAAGGCGAATTTGCTTCTTCCGCTCCTTCTTCTCCTCATCGTAGAAACAAATGACGTTTGTTAGTTGAAAAAATGAATGAACTCTGATTAAAATCGTTTATTCTTTTAAACTCTACTAAGAAATGCATTTTTATGAGTAAATTATAATGGTCATTCTCAAGAACTGCCGGTGGAAAGACAGGATGGTGCATTCAAATCATAAAGGTAGTGCTAAATATGCTCATATTATTTTATTTTTACTCATGATTGATAGTTCAAAGCTTCACTTGGTAATTAAAGTCTGGTGCAAACTTCAACATCTTTATAAGTTCTAAAACATGATACTAATAGGTGAACTAGTATCTAAACCTGCAATTACGTTGATATTGTATATGATTACTTTTACCTTTTAATGCTCTTTTCAATAGACAAGCCTGCAATAATTATTTCAGTAACAATATTAATATATTTCCTAACTCTTAAAGGGAGGCGAGATTTCTTAGAATACTTAAATGACTCATAATATTTTTGTGGAATTTTCTTGAAAGTATTGTTGACTAGTTTATCTCCATCTGCTACAGTAAACTATATGATTAAATTTAGAATTTTGTGTCAAGTGAGGTATTCTGTGGGCTTAAATCGTGTTGCTATGTCCACAGATGTTTAAAGACAGTCATATCATTTGGGGCTCTTGTCACATAGTAAATGACTCTACTCTTGGACCAGTAGTGTCTTCGTTGATTCCACTATTATGTTTTATCACCCAATTGACTAATACAGATGTTTTTGCTTTAGAATCGTCTTTTTCTTTCTTTCTTTCTTTCAACTTTAGAAATTTTAAATAATTTGTCCTTCTAGCTGGCAGTTGTTGCACTTAAACTTGACTGGGCACTTCCATTTTGCATAAATTAAATCTATTTTTAGGTTTATTGCTTTTACTCTGAGCAATATAAACATCTTTTTGTTCAAGTTAGCGAAATTGATATCCCTGATGTTTATACAAAATCTTATAGGCATATTTAATATCATTCAAAGCCTCCTTAATGATTTTCAGCAATTTGGAGGGTTTCACAGCCGAGATCATATGCATTAAGCGTTTTCTGTTATATTTTTGCAAAATTGAGCAGAACAATTTTTGGTAACTAGTTCCAAATCACCAGTATAATAATGCTCCTATGCTTTCAAATAGCACCAGTTTACATATTCTGCAACTGACTCAGTTCTCCTCAATGCATAGCAAGTGCACTCTTTCTTAAAGTTTAAAGCGTATTGTGAACTCACTAGCTCAAGAATAAGTTTTTCTTAAAGTTTGGCCCATGTGTGGTGTGGTCAAGGAATGGTCTCAAGCACCTTTTGTGCTTCTCTTCTCATACATCCCTATACATGGAGATCCTTCTGAGTGTCTCTTACTCCATCTATGATATTCATAAGAGTTGTAGGAATTGTTCATAGTTCCCTCACCAGTAGTGATTTATTCTTATAGATTGTCTAAAATTTAGATCCACGTTGGGTTCAATTTGCGTGCAGGTTGAACAAAAAGAGCTGGTGTGTTGGTGCTAAATGTAGCTTCTCATAAAATGGGCAAAAGTCTAAGGGGAAGATGCCGCTGAACATACAATTGTAGATCTCATGATTCAGATAAATCAAGTGGTTGCCATGTTATGAAAGTTTGCTTTAATTCATGTTCAAGCTCCATGCAGTGTCATCTTTTCTTACTATAAAATAAACGCTATTTTTAACTGAGCTTTAGTCGCTCCCATCATTTTTCTGCTTCATGTGGTGGTCTATCTCATTCATTTTCTCTCATCAAATCTGCTACTTGTCACTTTGGTTCACAAGTAACTTTTCTTAATTCTCTATTTCTAGTAATTTTATATTCATAATACACTTACATGATCTCTTTGTTGAGCTATTTACAATCACTTGGCAAAACCAGCTGAAGTGAGCACAACTTTTTTGCATAAATGTTGCTTTTCTCACAGAATGTTAGTCACTAATAGTGGTCAACTGGAGATATTATCTATCTGTTCACAGAGTGCTTCTTCAAGCCATTTGGAGGTTCTGTACTTCATTGTGCCAATATTTTTACTCATGGTTCTATCATGTTCAAATATGAAAAAGTCTTTAACAACAATTATTAGTGACCTCTAAAAGTTCCTTGTGACTCCTAGCATCTCTATTATAAATTAGGCTTATTTAAAACCTTTTTTGATTAGGCTTTACTAAAGGAAAATTAAGACAAAAAGTGATTTTTTAAGATAATAGTAATTTTGTTCATCTAAAAAAGGAATTCATAGAAAAGCTTTTCTTTCCACTTGACAAAAATTTTGAGCAATTTTTGAAAACAAGTTGATTTTCCACCACTGCCTCACTGCATCAATTTCCAAATTTATATCCTTGGATCCACCACCTGCTGCCCCAGTATGGGGCAACGATACTCTACCCACTAGCATTTATCACCCAGCAGGCAAATGTGTGCGGACTGGCTCATCTGGTCCATCAAATAAATCCAGCCAATATGTCCCTCCAAGGGACCTAGCACTGCACCTCCCATGAGTCCACTCAACCTTCATCCACCCCTAGCCCTACCCCAATCAAATATTTACTTTTTCCTCCACGCCAAGTATGGATGTCTCCTCCCATATGCTAATAAAGTGATAATAGAGCTGGCAACGGCCACCTTTGCACCAGCAGAGTATATTGACTTCCGCCCTTACAAGGGCTACTTTAATATTAGATTCCTTACTGAATAGGATTCAGATGCTGCATCAGCAACGTCCTTAATTTACAATAACACACCCATTACCACCGCCTATACACGCCTCCTCAATGATACCACACTCACGGTGACCTTTATGAACCTCCCCTCACGCATTTCCCCTCAAACACTCTATGAGGAGTTGATGTTGGGCTATCCACCTATGGCATAGACCCCGTCATCCAATTTATTGTCCCAAGTGGTGCTGAGAGACTAAAAGCACCTTGGACTTTGGCCATATTACCTCCCACCAGCTAAACATGGCTGTAAGTCCAGGGGAACGTCCCCTTTCCATGGATCAGGCGATTTTCCAATTTCTGAATAAGAAGGGTCCAAAGAGGGTGTCTGTACCCCTCGTTACCAAGGCGACCTCACCTATGTGGTAAATGAGTGCTGGGTAACAGCGCTCTCTCTAAAGATTCCTCCCACATTACCTGCACTCACCTCTGCCAAACCTGTCCGCTGAATTGAGGAAACCTGCACTGAGATTACTGAGTCAAAGAGGAAAGGTCTGAAACCAACGGGAATAAAGCTTGATAATAGGAAAACTAATAGTCAAGAAGGGATAAGTATTAAATTATCAGCCAGAATTTCTGATGGTTTCAAGTTAGCTAGTATTACAATCTCTGACACCAAACACTCCTCAAAATCGTAAGGGATGATCCTCAATGAGCAGATGGTACCTTTGGGGACTATTGCAGATAATTCAAAACCCCTATCCAATGAATTGGGACTTGTGCCTGACATAACTCATTTGGTCAAAAAAACGCCCCAGCAACCGGGCACGGGCAGGTTGGGCATCCCATACCCATTTCCAACCAATTGTGACCGCCCCTATGTGGGATGGACCTGGGAAATTCCTGTTGCTTGTCAGGCCAGATGCTGTCATGCCAATTGATGAAAACGTAGTTAAGCCTTGGCCCAGGCGTTTACAGCTGAACTGATAGTGACTCATCCTGCTGCTGAATCCTTTGATGTCAGTTCTAATTAAAATTATTTTCCCTCTTTCCCAAATATTCTCCAGGTTAGGTCAAATTCAAGGGCCCTAATTTCTGATTGAATTTACTACAAAGTCAACACAATTTCTTCAGTTGTGTTGTACTGATAAAATTTTTGGTTGATTCTCTTTAGTTTCCTTTCCAAAAATTCCCCCTAGTACCTAATTTTTTTATTTTACTTCAATTCTTCTTGCTGAAGTCCCAATGTCACTACCCTTGTGGCCTGTCAGTCCTTACACTGGATAATTGTTACCAGGCTTGATGATTACCATTACTCCCACCATACTAAATGGATTTAACGCGAAAAAACCTTTTGTGAGTTTAACCCCATTATAGAAGCTATCTTCTATCAAGATATTGGAATTCTGTGGCCTTATATATCTCACTTTCAAGCAAGTATCCGCTCCCTTGTCTCTACATTAGTGATGAACCCTCCCACCAGCAACCCTAAAGTAGTAAACATAGTAGTACAATCCCCTGCAGCAAGACCCGCAGTGTCTGGGTTTGTTTCTGTATGATTCATTTTTTGTTATCTTTTCACTCTCATCCTACATCACTGAGTCATTGTTATCTAATTCACAGCTCCAGACAATGTTGTACGTGCGGCAATGCCACTGGTGTTCTGGCTTGCTTTTTGGGTACTCACGCATCCTGACTGGAAGGCCAGTCTAAACTTCTTCTGTCGTTTTCCTGACATAATTTGACAAACCATTGTTCCATGCCACTTCCGCCCTTTTTGAGTTGAGCGCCACAATGGTTACCCTTTACCAAATAAACGTGCAGTTAGTAGTTTGTTTTCTGTCATCCATTTGGTCATTCGCCAATCTTTTGGGTAGTGTTCACAATACCTTGGAGAAACTCCTTCAGGGTAGCAGAGCCCCGTGGATAACTACTCTTTCCTCACCTAATATTAAAAAAGGGAATCTGAGTGTTCCCTCACAAGATATTGTTCAAGTTCTTGATGCCCTTACTGAGGTGCAAATGCATTCTGCTATTGCCCTTAATAATGCTGCTGCACTATCCAATGCCCAACAAGGGGTCACCCTTTTGGATGTCATAGAAGGGGATGCCCATCAGTGGGTATGAGGACTTCTGCGTTCTACTTCACCTATGGGAGATTATTCCTCGCTAGTTGCAGTAGTATCAGCGGCTTTGAAACCCCTGTGTCGCATTCTGACCTTTTATTCCAATTGCTTTCTTCCATGGCCAAAGCTCCCAAGTTGGCTTCCTTAATCACAACTTTCCATGAAAAGGCTCCCGCACTTGAGTTTTCTAATGATATGCTCCAAGCAATCTCTAGATCAGTGCTGGATTCTGCCTCTGCCCATCACAAAGTTTGGTCTACTCCTATGGGACAGTGGATCAAATATGTAATGTTGTGACCACCATCACTGCCTCCCCTCATCATGCTTCCTGCTTTCAAAAGGAAAACTATATGATTGGGCTACCCAACTATGACTTGGATTTAGTCCTTACTATTAAACCAGTATTGGCTTTAGCCTCAGAATCTGTCAATACCCTTGCACCCCGAGTTGTGTTATTTTGGTTCACCTATCAAAGAATCAGTAAAAGCTCATATTGAGATAGCTGGTTCCCAAGCCATTACCCTTTCCAACTTTACTCCCAAAAAGGTCTCTGACCTTCCCCTGATTTACTGACCATCTCTTCAGTTGCAGCGGAGATGACCAAATCTACCATTAAACAAAACTTCGCCTATTTTTATTACTTATGAAGATTATCAGGTCTCGCCACGTCTCCTTTGAGGCTTTGTTGGATACTGGAGCTGCGGGTAATTTTATGAGCGTTAAACTAGATCAACAAATGGAGCTTGACCTGGATGTAGATTTTCAGTGATGGTTGCTTCATCAGCCTCACAGAACTCATATCTAGTCCTACAGCGAGTACTTTCTCAGTACACCAGTTTATCTTTTTCAATCAGTTCTCAGCAATGCCAAACTTGGTGTTTCCTCTAATCTTGGGGGTCGGATGTTGGCGTTGACAAAATGTTAGAATTGACTTTGAGTCAAAATATGTTGTCATTTATTAATGATCAAGCGAGGGGAGAATTTTCTTTAGTTGATACCCTTGTAAAACTCAAGGACGTAGCTTTATCACTTCCCTCGTTTCCCCCGCAGGCCTGTCATCCAATTTTCTGGAAGAATTAATGCGAGATCAAAGTATCTTTAATTCTGAGAAGGCGGACAATCTTCCCTTGCAAACTAAATTCAACTTAGGATTTTGAACAACGGTACAGTTGGTGAATATCATTTGTCCCTTGTATCCACACACAACGGTGGAGGAGGTGGCGCTAAACCTGGTTATACGATATGCTTAAGAAAGGGTGGTTATTTCTAGAGACATCGCCATTGCGTCTCTCATCATCTTTGCTAAGAAGGCTGATGGTTCCCTCTATCCCTGCGTGGATTATGGACACCTAAACAAGATTTACAGCACATGATACCTACCCTTTACCCCTGGAGCAAACTATCAGTCAAGCAACGTCTAAGTCTTGTGTGCTCTCTAAGTTTGATCTCGGTGATGCCTTCAACCAAATATGGGTGATGGAAGGGCAAGAATGGCTTACCATGATCTGAACTAAATGAGGTATTTTCAATTCTATGTAATTCCCTTTGGTTGAATAATGCGCTAGCCACATTCAAAGAATGATCAATAGTGTGCTGGGAGACCTCCAATTCACTTGCGCGGTCACATATATTGACGACACTTTGGTTCACTTCCCAACTTCTTAACAACACGCAAAAGACTTGGAAGTGGTTTTGGCTGCTTTGCATAAGGCGGGCCTATTCTTTAAGCCTTCAAAATTCTTGTTTTATAAGGAAGAAGTTACCTTTCTCAAGAACCTTGTCCCAAAGATGGTTATGCAATTCTTTCTAATAATTTGGTTGCCATCTGAAAATGGCCAACTTTAACAATCCAAAAACAATTATGGAGTTTCTTGGGCATCATTAAATTCCTGAGAAAAATTTCCAAGCCCTTTCCCAGTTTTTTTGCTCCACTTCAACCCCTCATGGGTAATGATGTACCTTTTTTGGACATCCAAGTGCCAGTAGGAGTTCAGGTCAAACTAAAAAGGTGTTCCTATCTCCCCCATCCTAAAACACGCGGACTCCTCCAAACTATATATTGTTGCATGTGATGCTTCATCAGTGGCAGTGAGGGAAGTTCTGCTCCAGGAGCACGATGGTTTAGAACATCCAGTCACCTACTTTTCCTAGAAATTTTCCTCTACTGAGCAATCATGGGCCATATATGATAAGGAGTTGGCAGCCATAGCATGGGCGTTGACTCATTGGCGGTATCTGTTACAGTAGCTGCCCAGCATGAGTTAACTGTGCGTATGGATCACCAAGCTCTTCTGTATTTCCACAAACCCCAGAAATTGGCAAATAGGCAAGCTCATACCTATTGGGAATTGTGCAGTTTCAATTTTAAATATAATTTTGTGAAAGGCGCATTAAACGTGCTACCCGATTTTCTTAGCTACAACCCAGCACACTGTCCCTTGGACTCATATGAAGTGGACCTGGTTACTATGATTCCCTCCACTCAAATTGTATCTATTGTCCTCCCGTGGTCTCATCAGTTGACTTTGCTCCTGATGCTCCCCTCATTTCACTGGTTTTAGCAGCTCAAATGTTTCGCCCCAAAGGAGTGGAGTTATTTGATCAATTATCCCTCTGAACTCACAAACAATTCTTATATTCCTTGGTGGAAAATACCATCTATTTTTGGTCGCGGTTTTGGGTCCCTCCTTTTTCTAGAGCTGAGGTGTTTGAGCGCATCATGATCCTCCCACAATCGGGCATCTGGGCAATAAGAAATGTATCAATTTGATCAATCAGACTTATAATTGGGTGGGTTTATCAAAAGAAGTCCCATCTTGTTTCACCAATTGTGTTACCTGCACAGGGGAAAGTCAGATCAATCAGGAATAAATAGCCTCCTTCATCCTTTACAACAGGCGGAGGGTCCATGGACGTCAGTGTCCGTGGATTTATTGTCAAACTTCCCTGTTCTAATAGGTTTACAGCATTGATGTTGGTGGTCAATCATCTTACAAAATTTCCCTATTTATTTGTTGGGGATTCAACTATGATGACTGGAATATCTCAAGGTTGAGATTTAGTATTTTGGTCTAATGAGATTTCAAAACCAGGTCAGAGATATCCGATTCTAGGATAGACTGATGAACAAATCCTTCAGAGTTATCACCTTCTCTGAAAGATGATGCTAAGCTATCTGATGAGGCCAAATATCATACAAGAAGGTCGGTCTCATCAAATAAGAATCTTATCAGATCTGGCCTTCACAAGTATGATATTAATAATCATCAATATTGGCCATCTAATGGGAAAGATCCTACCTCAGGTGCATCCTGAAATTTTAGAATAACTACTAAATCTATATTATATAAATATTCCTCATTTCTAACAAAATAAAGTACCTCTATTTTTGTCTCGTGTAGCTTAATTTTGGTCTATTCATACATGATTCTGTAATTCCAATTGGAATCAATTATAGCAACTGAACTAATAGCTTTGTTGCACTTGTGTCAATCTTTGCTAGAGCTATGGAACTAAAAATTTTGCAGCCTTTGTAGCACCTGCTTATTTTAATTTCTACCAAAATTCAAAAATGGTGCTTTCTGACAGGTCTGCTTCTGAGGCTACCTGGTGAAAACATACTTTCACAACGATGAATATATCTAGCAAAGAAAGCCCTCTTCTGAGGAATCAATGAGTATCACCCAATGGGTACACTCCAATAGACAAGGATTGCCCTCTGCAAATACAAATAATCTGCAATTTCGAGCTTCTATGGACTTGGCCATTGAAGGCCATGACCAAAATAATTATCAGATTCAAGCTGTAAATGTAGAAGAAAAAGTCAAAGGCTTGATAAGGGGGCTATCCAGCCTGGTGCCCATCCTAATTGATACTGAGCATCTAAAGTTGCCATTAATATGATGAGCTTATACAACAGAGCAGTGTTACAACCTACTAGAGTTGGATTGGCTATAACTGAGCAGTACCTCAGGAATTATGTACATCCCGCTATTTTTCACAAACTTAAGATTTTGGGGTTGCATCATCTCGAGATCCAACGCCAGTTGACCCTGGCGCAACAATTTCACTCTCAGTTATCCTTATTTTATGAGATGGCTTATAACTTTGGACGGGATAATCAGGAAGCCATACTCTCTAATAGAAGAGAAATCAACAATCTACATAACCAGTTGGTGATATTGGAGTTGTAAGATACATCAACCAAGAAGTATCTCAGCAAGTTAGCAATGTCACTAACCCTATTCACCACCATATCACCACCCTTGAGGATGAAATTATGAGACAACTGGGACAATTGCAAGTCCAACATGAGGAGCGCTTTGTTGAGCTTGATGGGCTACTTCAACAACTTGTCCGAATTGTGGATACTATCAGAGAAGGTGGACCCAGCCCTGTTGGTCCTCCTGGACCACCGGGACCACCTAGTTCCCCTTTGGTAACCCTGGTACCTCCTGGTGAACGTGGTCCTCCCAGCTTTGTGGGTCAACAAGGCCCACTGGGGCCAGCAGGTCAAGATGGGTTGCAAGGACCCCCTGGACCTCCTGGCTCCTCACTTCCAATGCACGATTCATAACCTTCAATTCTACTAGTATCAAGAGTACAGGCGTTAGAAACCCAAATCTGAGCCATAACTCAAGGGTGTTTCTTATCATTGGAAGGCCTTCTGACTAACCCAGATTACTCTTTAACCAACTTATTGGATTGCGTGGATAATGCTCATCGTCTATGCAATGCTAACCAAACAATGCAAGAAACCCAGTTTGCAAGATTAAATGCTTCCATTTAATGGTTAACTTCTAGATGCAGAGCACTTGAGAACAAGCAGGAAGAGATGATCAATGCGATTTCTAACTTGAATCAACAACCTGTGAATGATCATCTTGCTCAATGGGTTCATAATTTACATGAGGACCTCAATCATTTAAGGCAATAAGTTGACTGAATTCCCACTCAAGCTCATATCCCATAATCTGAACCCTCTGAAGCTGATCCAGTCATGGTATAGGGTGTACATGTTTTGAGTAATGAACCCACTACCTTCAAACCTACCTTTAAGGATAAGTTTAATTAGGATGAAGGTAGCATCCATTCGTCTCTCTTTGTCTATGAGCGTGCAATGGATGGAGCAACAGATCAACAGAAAGTATGGCATATTACCTCTTGCCTAAGCCAGTTCACTCAAGAGATCATGGTTCCTCACCTTAAGGTTTGCAATACATGGGCTTAAATGAAGACTGCCCTTATAAAAGAATTCAGGAGTGATCAAATCCTATCTAACCAAAAGCAAGCCTTTATGAGTATCCAAATCAAGCGAGGAGAGTCAATCCAAGATTTCGCTAAGAGATTCTATCATGAGGCCCAAAATCTTGCTACTTGCGACTGGATTACTGTAGGTAATGCCATATTGGCTGTAATGAGTGCATTTTTTTCTCGCACTAAGTTGCTACTACATTTAGAATCACTTAAAAGAAATTCTGGATCCATTCTAAATATCAAAGAAGCGCTCGTGGAGATTCCTAATGGTGTGGTACACCCAACCTCTGCTAATAACCCTCATTATTATATCCATGTGATGCCGCCTAGACCCAAACCTAAACCAAAGAAGGTGCCATGCAACTATTGTGGTCTCATGGGACATTTGGAATCTTATTGTTGGAAAAAACAATCGGAGGAGTTGAAAAAGAGGAGTCAGCATAGGGTATGAGGCTCCCTGTGCTGACCTACCTCCAGTGCCTCAATTAAAGCCTTTTAATACTTCTAATGACTGTTATGTAATATCTTCTCCTGGTGAACTTGATATCCCTGATGAATTAGCCAACAAAGATACTATTTCTGCTTGTGTTTCTGTTTCTTCTTCTTTTAATTCAATTCAAGAAATTAATCCCTCGGTGTTTTCAATCCCAAACTTTGGCACTGATGTGACCCAGTTGAAAGTCATCGTGCATAAGGTGAAAGCTTTGACTATCATTGATACGGGATCGCCCATCAATGTAATCTCGTCCAGGCTATGAAAAAAATCAAATTGGTGCCAGACTTAAACCATTCTCAAGACTATGGAACTTCTGGTCCTTCCTACACTAAATCTATAGGCGCTTACTCCCCTCTTCCAATGCGCTTTAGAAATTAGTTGTTAGCCCCTGCAGTAGTGTTAGACAATAATTTCTATGACCTGCTCTTGGGAACCAAATTTATCATTCATTTTGATGTGATAATCAGCCTTAAGGACAATTACCTTTCTTTAATTGGGTACCAAGTACCTTTAAATCTACAAGATGTTCCCAAAAGCAAAGGCAAACTCAAACAATGTGTTTGCTTGTTGGAATACCCCACTCTTTTCTCATGTCTTGAGTACCAAATCTTGGGACCAAGGACTATACTTCCTCCTCCTTCAGCTTTTGCCTCTGAAGGAATGCCTTTATATTCTAACAATCATATTACCATTCCTCCAAAAGCTCAAGTAATAAAGATACTAGAGTACAAGCATTTGTTCCCGCTGATCATGTATTAGAAATCTTTGGTAATAAAAATCCCTCAAATTTGGAGGCTTTAACCTGCCTTGGTATCCTTGATCCTGCTTACAATGGGACAGTTTTAGTCTTACTAGATAATCTCACTTCTCAACCCATTCAATTGAATCGCAATAACCCCATCGCCTATGTGCGTCCTACTCCTGTTAGGGAAATCTTATCCGTCTCAGGATGTGGAGATTTACATGAATTTTGGCTGAAGATCTCCCTATCGTTGCTATAATTGACGTCAAATTTGGGGATTCACTTACTACAGAACAACAGCATAAAGCTGAGGCTCTGATTGAAGAGTATGCTGATATTTGCTAAAAGTCCTGGAGATTTTGGGCTAATTAAAGATGTTTGCATCAGGTGAAAACAGGGGATACTCCCCCTACTCAAGCTTGACCATATCACAAATCTAAAGTCAAGGAGGCTCAAGTCTCAGTGAAATTGAAACAACTCCTCAATGCGGGGCTATTAACGCCTTTTAAGAGTCCATGGGCTTCTCCTTTACTACTTATCTGGAAAAAGGATGGGGGCCATAGAGTGGTTATGGACTATTGGCTCAATGCTGTTACCTAAAAGGATTCTTATCCTCTACATCGCATTGATGATTAATTGAAACTATTGTTTGGGTCAATGTATTTCTAGGCTATGGACCTTGCAAGTGGTTATTGCAAATTGACCTGGCTCCAGAAGATCATCAAAAATATGCTTTAATCTCTCATGAGGGGTTATTTGAGCCCACTTGTATGCCGCAGGGGCTTTGTAATGCCCCTGCTACTTTTCAATGAGCCATAGATGGCTTGTTTGAGGATTTTAAACTTTTTGTGTTTTGGAATAACTAGATGATGTACTGTGTTTTCTCGCACATTTAAAAAGCATTTGGCTCATTTAAAGGAAGTATTTGGTCAGATGCATCAAGCTCACATAAGCTAAAACAATCCAAGTGTGCTTTTTTAAGACTGAAAAGAAATTCTTAGGTCATAAAGTTAATTGTGAGGGGATTTTGCCCTTATCTAATAAAATACAAGCTAATTCAGACATGCTTGTTCCTAAAAGCTTGCACGATATCCAAGTGTTTTTAAGGATGGTTTGTTATTACTTACAATTGTCCCCATTTTGCAGAGATTGCGGAGCCTTTAGTTTACATCTTGCATAAGAAAGTCCCTTTTGTATGGGAAGAATCACAGTAGCAAGCTTTCAATCTGTTGCGACAAGCCTAAGTGAGTGCACCAATCTTAGCCCATCCTGATCTTTCCAAACCTTTTATTTTAATTACTGAAGCCAGTGATATTGCTATTGGAGTCATTCTGGATCAGCATGATACCAACCTGGTTGATCACCCCATCGCGTACTATAGTAAAGCCCTTTCTAAGGCCAAATGCAATTATAGCATTACTGCGAGAGGATGCCTTGCAGTTTTGTCCACCATCAAGCAATTCCGCCCTTACCTATGTGGCAAGCATTTCACTATCATCACCAATCATGATTCCTTGAAGTGGTTGCGACAAATGAAGGATCCTGATGGGCGCTTAGCTAGATGGGCGTAAAAGCTCCAGAATTATGACTTTACAATTCAACAACGTGCTGGAGCTACACATCAAAACGCTGATGTACTTTCTCAATTGCATATACTAATGTTATTCTCTAGTGAGGAGGATCGCATCTATGACTTGATTGGTAAACCTGAGCTCTGGTACCATGAATCTAAGGATGTTATATCAAAGCTACAATCCTTAACCAAAGATACTCAGGTTAAAGAAGGTTCATTATACAAGAAGTTGGGATCTAAATGGTTGCCCTTTATTTGGCCCTCTACGAGGACTGATACTATTATGGAGGCTCATCAAAGTTTAGGGCATGGAGCTGTCGCTAAGACCTTACAGTGGTTAAAAAATTTATTGTTACTGGTATAATATGCTGGAATCTGTACATGATGTGTTGGAGACTTGTCTCACTTGCCAACAACAACGTGGTGGAAATCTCATGATCCAACACAGAATTGTGGGACCTTCAGAATCTTTCTCTACTATAAGTATCGATGTGGTGGGCCCTCTCCCTACTGCCAATTATGGACATCGATATATTCTATCAGCTATCAAAAACTTTACTAAATGGATCAAAGCTATCTCAATTTCCACGGTCACTGCTAAGGACACTGTGTCCTTTCTCTTTAAGCAAGTTTTCTCGAGGCATGGTAGCTAAAAGTCCTGTTATCTGATAATGGGACCAACTTCATTTCTCAGGTGATATCTGGGCTTACTAAGTTGATGGGTACCTATCAGTCATTTATGTCCCATACAATCCTTCTACTATTGGTGTGGTCAAACAAGAAAATGGTACCCTTGTAGCCATTCTTTAAAATCTGGCTTCCAATGACCCTAGTAGATGGAATCTCTATTTACCTAGTGTGATGTTAGCTTATAGGGTTAGCTACCATCATATAATTGAAATGTCTCCTTTTAAATCTTTATATGGTCAGGATCTTATTTTCACCTCAAGTGTACAAACTATATTTGAGGAGGTTACCCCGCAAACTACTGATTTAACTATGAGGAGACTAGCTGATGAAATCATCCAAGTACATGCTTTAGCTTCGAGTTCCCATGCTGCTACCATCCTAAAAGAGGTAACAAGAACCAACGCTAGTAGACCTACGCTACCTGAATATCAAGTCGGAGATTTTGTACTTTTCTATCACCATAGGCTGGGAGGAAGGATTCACAAACTTGACACAGTATGGTCTGGTCATTAATATAATTTATCATCAGGGTACAGAATACTCCATTGCAGCTGTTGATATTGGAACTGTTATCAATAGAGTGCATAGTAGATTTCTTTGTAAGTATGTGCCCCTAGGCAAGATCTTGAGGGAGGCATTGTTGGGGATTCAACTATGATGACCAGAATTACTCAAGATCAATATTTGATATCTCAGTCTAATGAGATTGCAAAATCCACATCAGAGATATCCAATTCTAGGATAGACTGATGATCAACCCTTTGGAGTTATCAACCTTCTATGAAGGATGATGCTAAGCTATTCGATGAGGTAAAATATCATACAAAAAGATTGGTCTCATCAAAATAAGAAACTTATCAGATCTGGCCATCACAAGTATGGTATTAATAATCAGCAATATTGGTCATCTAATAGGAAAGACCTTACCTAAGGTGCATCCCAAAAATCTTCATGAATAACTACTAAATTTACCCCTATAAATATCACTCATTTCTAAAAAAAAACAAAGTACCTCTATTTTTGTCTCACGTAGCTTATTTTGGTCTATTCATACAGGATTATGTATTTCCAATTGGAATCAATTCTAGTAACAGAACTAATAACTTTGTTGCACTTGTGTCAATCTTTGCTAGAGCCACGGAACTAATAATTTCGTAGCCTTTGTAGCACCTGCTTATTGAAATTTCTACCAAAATTCCAATATTATTCCATGTTCTTCCACAATTATATCAAAGGAAACCTCTTGTCTCTTTGTGTGCACTGTATTTTATATGTTTGGTCTTCCACAATAGATCATCAGTGACCATGGTACACAGTTCACAGAGCGTTTCTGGAATGAAGTCTTATCCATTTTAAAAATTTCCACTTGCCATTCCACAGCTTATCATCCCCAGTCTGATGGGCAAACCAAGTGGGATAACCAAATCTTAGAAAAGTACTTGCGCTCTATGCTGCAGCTGCACAGGATACCTGAGTTAATGACTTCCCCCTTCACTCAATTTGCCTACAACAACAGAATTTACACTTCTATGGGGTTTTTACCCTATGAAGCAACGTTAGGGTATAATCCCTCATTTTTGGTCGGTCCCTGCTTGCATCCTGAGGTCCCAGCTGCTGCAGATCACGCTGAGCACATTTGGTCTACTCAGTCTTTAGTGTGGGAGAATTTTGCTAAAGCTATCAATGATGACAAGCAGTTTGCGGATCAAAAACAGCTTCCTGGACACAACATAGAGGTGGATTCATACGTTAGGCTTAATACACGTCATTTGTGGATGCAAGTAACTTCTCAGAAGTTCACAAGTAAACGTTCAGATCCCCACTTGGTGGAGGAAAATTTAGGAAATGATGCTTTCTGTTTAAAGCTGCCAGATCACTGGAAATAGCAACCCATCTTCCACGTTTCTCAGTTGTCCCCCTTTAAAGGGCTGCTCCCATGGACCCAGAGCCAATTGTAATTGAGGATGCAGAGGAGGCCAAGGTGGAAAATATCTTATTATCCCGCAAATCTTGGAGGTTGGTTCAGTATCTTGTTGCTTGTTAGGGCTATTTGGCTATGAGAACAGTTGGGTTAAGGCCCGTGCTTGCGCTAACTGCATGGAACTGGTCAAGGCATTTCATGAGTCTTATCTCGATGCTCCCCATCCCCTTCCCCAAAATAAAATGCTTTTTAAGGTGATCGAGTTGCCCAAGGCTCACAAAAATGTAGTCCTCACGCAGCTTCCTGGTGGTGGTGCCCCTCCTTTGGAAAAAAGAAAGGGTATTATAAGTCCAGTGGAACGTTCCTTTTAAATGGATCAGGTGATTTTCCCATTTTCAAATAAGAAGGAACCAAAGAGGGAGGCTGTACCCCCTATCACCCAGGGTGACCTCGCCCATGTGGTAAACAAGCTCTGGGTAACAGAGCTCCCTCTAAAGATTCCTCCCCCATTACCTTCACTCACCTCTGCCAAACTTGTCCGCTGAATTGAGGAAATCTGCACTGAGATTAATGAATCAAAGATGAAAGGTATGAAACCAATGGGAATAAAGCTTGACAATAGGAAAACTAATAGTCAAGAAGGGATAAATATTAAATTATCAGCCAGAATTGCTGACAGTTTGAAGTCAGCTAGTAGTACAATCGCTGACATCAAACACCCCCTAAAACTGTTAGGGATAATCCCCAATGAGCAGATGTACCTTTGGGGACTATTGCAGATAATTCAAAGCCCCTATACAATGAATCAGGACTTGTGCCTAACATAACTCAATTGGTTAAACAAACGCCCTAGCGACTAGGCACGGGAAGGTTGGGCATCCCAGACCCATTTCCAACCAATTGGGACTGCCCCTATGCGAGGTGGCCTGGGGAATTCCTGTTGCTCATTGGGTCAGATGCTGTTGCACAAACCAAATAAAATGTAGTTGAGCCTCAGCCTAGGCATTTGCGGCCAAACTGATAGCAACTCAGCCTTCCACCATTTTTTATGTTATTTCTAATTGATATTATTTACCCCTCTCCCCCAAAATTTCTCCAGTTTAGGTCAAAGTAGGTCCCCAATCTCTTCTTGGATTTACTACAAAGTCAGACACTATTTCTTCAGTTGTGTTGTACTGATGAAATTTTTGGTTAATTCTCTTTAGTTTCCTTTCCAAAATTCCCCCTAATACCTAATTTTTTTATTTTACTTCAATTCTTCTTGCTGAAGTCCCAATGTCACTACCCTGGTGGCCTGTCGGTCCCTATACTGGATGGGCGTTATCAGGTTTGATGATTACCATCACTCCCACCATACTCAACTGTTTATACGCGCAAGAAACTTTTGGGAGTTTAACCCCATTATAGAAGCTATCTGCTATCAATATATTAGAATTCTGTGGCCTTATATATATCACTTTCAAGCAAGGATCCGCCCCCTTGTCTCTACATTAGTGATGAACCCTCCCACCAGAAACCCTGAAACAGTAAACCTGGTAGTACAATCCCCTACAGCAAGGCCCGCAGTGTCTGGGGTTGTTTCTGTTTGATTCATTTTTTGTTATCTTTTCACTCTCATCCTACGTTACCAAGTCATTGCTACCCAATTCATAGCTCCATACAACGTTATACATGCGGCAATGTCACTGTCATTCTGGCCTGATTTTTGGGTGCTCACGCATCCTGACTGAAAGCGGTATAAACTTCTTCTGCCATTTTCCTGACAATGGCCCATAAACCCACCGCGTGCCTATATCCCATCCACACCTGACCATTTTTTGGTCCTGCATTGACAATGTTCGCACAATTTGCCCCCTCTGCTATGAATTGGACCATATGAAAAAAGCATGTCAATATAATTCACACCATGCAAATACGTCCAACTCCACCCATGAGACCACACCAACAGTATTCAAGTGGGGTTTTTGGCTGCCCCACCCCCACAGGCCATGAGCTCAAATCAGAAGCAAAATCTACCACCTCAAACCCAAGCTGACCAATGCTCACTCAAGCCAACCAATTGGATGCAGGCTTGAACCAATGTTTAATCCAAAAAATTCCTCCACCTCAAAACTTACCCAATCACAGCCACCTTTCACTGAATCAATCCAAGTCAACCATAATCACTGGAACTTATTGGATGAGGTGAAAAAATTGGGTGAAATTTTCCCACCTTCGCCTAACTAATCAATCTAGAACCAATTTTGAATTCATACTATGATGCATCATTCCGGCCAAACAACATGTCCCCAAACCCAATAATATCTCATACCAATGCAACCAACAGCTTGCAGAGGCCACAGTGGCCTCATCCAAAAATCGGTATCTTTGCAAAGCCATGGCAGAATCTGTAGATGAATTTAAAAAAGGGCTGCACCCCTTTTTTTCTTCAATTTTCCTCCTACTGAAAAAAAGGAAATCTAACGCTTTATGAAACTGCCACCATCTCAGTCAAATTTATCTAACTCTGGCAGAATTTTCTCCATCCACACATGTCACCAGAGCAAACATTACAAAATTAGACCAACTTCCCAAAGCCCACATCCAAGCTGAGCACCATGTTGCTGAACTCATCAAATTCTTTATCCAGGTCAAAATTGTCAAACTCAACTGCTATCTACCTCACCTTGACCCTCATCCTGCGGATGCCTCAACCCCCTTACTATCAGCATTGATCCGCTTTTTCAATGCCAATCCTGATTATGAAGATTTTGATCTACTTGATCCCTCCCTCTCCTCATGATAGGATAAGCGGCTCACCGCTGTGCCATCTGGTAGGTGTTTCTCATTACTTTTGTGTTTCTCACTGCTCATTTAGGGCTTTCAATTCATTTTTAATTAGTTTAATTTTTGGATTTTCTGTTTTGGTATTGTCCATCCCCTGATCAGCTTTCCTCGGTTAGATAAATAAAAAAGGAATTTGTATGTATATCTAAAAAGGTGGAATTTGGGTTTGTGCTATTAAGTCTTAAGAATTAGTCAATAGTTCTCAGTTTCATCTCAATAGTAATTGTACGTTTTCACTTTGATTTCAGGGCCAGCGGACTCTAAATCCAAATTTACTATAACTATTTAGATTTTATACCTCATTTTTATTCCAGAGCTCTTGATCTAGATACTGGGATCTTATAAAACTAGGTGCTTTATATAGCTATACATGCACATATGGCTCTTTGCGTGCCATTGTTCATTAAACTAAATGAATTGATTACTTGATTAAAAATATTATCTTTGCATACTATACTGAGTGGGGAAACCTCGTTCAAATAGATTATTGATAATTTGGCTTCACTGGCGATATCAGGTGGATTTTGGTATTATTATTGGCTATCAAGTATTTGCATCACCCAGGGTTATAAGAGGTGCTGGTTTTTATGTTGTCATCTTTGCAATCATTTTAGTTAGAGCTGTTTCAGCTGTCAGTATAAAATGGAGTCTGATCATTGTAAAATTTTTTATAAACACTGCTGGCTATAAAAAGGGATTCAATTCTGGTCCTCGCTGACTATTTGATAATCTTCAATCTCATCTTAAGAAATATTTGTTTATTATAAGGGATATTTTCAAAAAACATGTGTAATCAACCCTTTAGTTGAATACCTATCAACAATCACTATCAATTCATCCGCAACTTTATAAAGATAATCAAACTTCCAGTTTTATATTAAAAAACATGCCCTTCCTATGGGAGTGCAATAGAAAATTTTTCTAAACACTCTTATATTTCACATAAAAATACTGTCTTGAACCATTTGGACTATGGAAAAGATTTATATATCCATGGATGCGTCAAATCATGAAGTAGGAGCAATCCTAGAACAGCTAAACGAAACTTTTATTGACAAGAGTTATGCTTCAGCAAAAATTATGTCATAAGCTGAAAGAAACTACAATGGCATGGAGAAAAGGTTTTTAATGCTTTTAGAAGAAATTTTAATTTGCTTTTTAAATAAAAATCCTTTTTCCTTAGTAATTGACCATGCTTCCATATAAAGATAAAGATCATAAAAATCTGCTAGGAGTTTTAGCCCATGGAGCTAATCTATAACATTATAGTATGAATAATGTTCATCAACCCAGTACCCGTCATATTATTACTAATGGCCTAAGTTGACTGTACTCTATATAGAAAAATGGAGAAGTGGAAAAGATGTATGACCTTATTTATTATCTAGATTTATGAAAGAAAAGTATAAGTCTCCAAAGCAGATGTTGCAAAGGCAAACATGAAATACCAAAGTAGTGTATGACTTGTAATAAAAGTTAATATTAAATAGTTACTATTATTAAAACCATCTGAATGAGTACTATTCACTTGGAAGCTCATGCTATCCTAGGGCATGGAGTATTTTAAAATACCCATGGGTGAATCAAGGCCTGATACCTCTGGTAAGAAATAATGGACACCTTTGTAGGATTTCATGATGCATATCAATATAAAGATATCAGCCTTAAAAGTTAAATATCAATATCAACTTATGAAGCCAGACTATCTTTTCTATACCACTTGCCTTGTATCACAGGACGCCTCCATAAGGTGCAAGGCAACACAGTAAGTTAGGCATGCCCACGCGCATGCCTAAGTCACAGTAGTGCAAAGATCCCTATATTGGCACAAATGCACATGATTCCCTTAACTGTAAGTTTGTTTCTGGCAAGGGACAAACCCTATAGAGTATTAGGAACTCCATTTTCCAGGGCTTTAAGGAAAGAGCGTATTCTGCAGCAAAGGAGGCCATACCAGTTAGGTTCATAACCAGAAGTAAAATTAGTAAACATCAAAGACAATTTTAACAGTAAATGTTTTTATTGGGAGTTTGTAAAGAAATGAATATTGTAGAGGAGGGAAATGCCCTTTATAACTTTTCACCAGCAGGTTCTAAGCTCTAATTAAATTGTTCTGTAAGAAAAACTCTTTAAAAGTGCATCAATTTTACTCTGTATCAGTTGCTGCAGTTTGCTCTGAAAGCTTTGCAATACCTGCAGCTATTGGTCTTCAGTACAATCTATGGTATGCAGGTTTATATCTTTAGGGTTAATTTCTGGGTTCAATCTCAATTTTTGATGAGTTTTAAGGTTTGATTGCATTACTTTGTGCAGGCGCATTTTCCAAAATGGTTTTATTAAACTTTGTTCCTTTACTGTTTCCAAATAGTACTTATCAGTATTAGTTCATCAGGGATTGAGGCCATTTTAACTTCACTTTTATAAGAGTGTGTCAGGGTTGATTCCTGACTTTTCCTATATTTATGAAGTATTATGGCAATTTTCTAGCCAGGAAAGCCTAAATCGTGACATACCCCCTCTAAAGTCATGTCCTTCTTGGTAAAAAAACTCTTTGTTTTCTTGGTTCATTATGCACAGTCTTCTTCTTTCCAGGTTCCTCCTCAAAGTTGTAGATCTGCTATTTTTACCAGGTAGGAGTGTTTGCCTCCAATGATATTGGTCTCCAAGATGGCTATACTTCAAAATCTGCTTCAACGATATTTTTTGAGCAAATTGGGCCTGGTTTATCTGCGATGGGTCCCACAAACATCTTTACTTGGGAGACATGGAGAACGGGGTAAGCTTTGGAGCCTTTGGGGAGTGCTAACTTATATGCTACTTCATTAACCTGGTGAAGCACCTTATATATACAAGGCAAGAGACTAACTTGTGGCACTCAACGGGGGCAGAGTAGATCTAGGAATTAATAAAAATCATGTCTCCTTTCTTGTAAGCGCTGTAAACTGACCAACGAAAGTCATCCTTGACCTTCTGGTCTTGCAGCCTTGTTGAAGTGAGTCTTCAGGGCATTGAGATTGGACTGGATAATGATTACTAGGTTGTCACCGGCTGGCACTACTCCATCAGTTTGCCCCTCAAACATCTGGTGGTGTTTAAGTTTGGAAAAAAATGAGAAAATACCCAGTGGAGGAGTGATTGTGATTGTTGTGGGTAAACTGAGCGAGAGGAAGCAAATATGTTAAAGTTTTCAGTTAGGTTGGTATGAGTCAGTGATGCTAATGATATAGAGTCTGATTTACTCTTTCTGTTTGACCATCTGACTGAGGATGATAGGTGAAGAATCGATAGGGCTTAATGCCTAGGTTTTCTATGAGATGGTCCCAGAAGCATGGGATAAACTGGGGCTGGGGTCCAATACATCTTCATTAGGTAGGCTTTTTAAAAAAAATCTCCTTGATAAACATTCCAGTCATATCCTTCATGATGAAGCGAGAGGTGAAGGGGAGGAATTCTGCATACTTAGTGGGCTGGTCTATTACCGCCATGTTCACATCATACCATCTGACAATGGCAGACAGGTGATGAAATCTACACTGTTAGAAGATCAGGGCCTAGTGGGAATTTGGATTGGTATACTTTTTCACCTGAGGCCTGTAGCACGAAAGTTTAGATTTTTCACAGGAGAAACACGAAGAGATGTTCTTCATCATAGGTTATAATCCTGGCCATGAGTAAAACACTTGATTAAGTTTTCAGTCTTCCCAACGCCAGGGTGCCTGGCTAGAAGGTTGCATGGTATCCTGGAGAATCTCTTCTTAAATCTCCAAGTCATATGTCCAGGTTTTCCCTGGTTCAAGATGGTCCCTTTATTCAAGAAAAAGCTTTTATGCACCTCATTGGTGGAGCATTCCATGAGAACCTCTTTCAGCTTCTTCCTCGGTTTTCTACAATCTTAAGAATTTCATATTCTCCACATGAATCTTTTGTGATCATCTTAAAAATTATGGCAAAAAATTTTGAGGTGTCTGAAAATTAACTATATGGATTTTCCCATAGTTTCTAAATTTATGGTTTATATTGGTTAGACTGGCAGACCAATCAATTACTTAGTTTTGATTTTATCTTAATGTAAATGTGCTGATTTGTGTTCCCCACTATTTGGGTTGAGCTATTTTGATGATTCCACCAAGTATGGAAGTATTGGGCCAATCCCTGATAGCAAATTAGTCTATTTTAAATGTTAGCAATTTATGCAAAGGATTATTGACCAACTATCAACTAATTAGTATTGATTGACACTGGCAACTGGAGCTGAGTATGTTAACATATTAATATAAATTTTTTATGACATATTGAGAGTTCAACGTCAAGGTATTTATGATCACTAGAAATTGATGCCAAGAATGATCCAATCAGTACTGATTGAGATTAACTGGCGAATTATGCTAAGTATAATTGCATTGCATGCGGAATGCTGAGGTTTCTGATATGAATGCGAGCAATGGTCTTTTACTGCATATTTTTATGATTATGGGCAACTAAAGGCTGAGGATATTTGATCAATTTTATAATATAATCTATTTATTATGACCAGCGACCAATGCTGAGTATTAGTTGACCTAATACTCAGTGTCTGAGTAGGACCAATTGGTAGTGAATTATTTTTAGAAAGAAACTGATAAATGAGTTGGTTGCCCAACAAGGAATTCCTATGATTTTTAGGCGGGCAGCAGATTGCTAGAAAAGCATCTTGGTATAAGTAGTTAAATTTTCCTCCTAATAATCATCTCTCTTGCACTCATCTTTTATTAGTTGTAATTAATTAGGCTGCTAGACTAGTGATTGAAGGGACAGGAGATCTCAAGATAGGTTCTGGTTAATGCGCCTGGAGTGGCCTACACTGCCAACTTCCATACCTCAAACCTACAAGGAAGCCCCATGGTAACTTGGCCAACCAGCCGCCAACAATTAAGGACTTAGGGCCGTCAGCCATGAGGGCTGAAGATAGCCAGGTGCTGGGACACCCAGTATGGGGAACGGCCTGCTGGTGCCACACAAAAAGGGCTGACAATTAGTCATGAGGGAAAAGGTTCAAGGGGTTGGGCCATCCAGGAGGGGGCTGAGGACCACCGGTGCACTCCCAAAAGATGCCAATGTTTCCAAGGTGAGGTTGTTGGTCTGCTGGGTTAGTGGGTTACCCTGCGGACTTGTAGGGGAAGGTACGCCTATCAAGGCTAAACAGTAAGGGCCAGAAGTCTTCATACAGTGTGGCCTGGCACACTAGCAGATCCCTGATGTAGCAAATGTAAAATTTGCAACAGGGGTAAGCATGGTCATGGTGTTGAACTCATCAAAGTTAGTTTAGGTGAAATCTAAGCATGGGTCACAGCTGAGGAGTCCAGAGAACAATTTCAGAAGACCAGAGTTTTAATCAATAGTAAAGTTGTAATGTACAGTTCTCGGTATCAGTGACTTGTCTTTAGTTCATTTTCTAGCCACTTTTAGGGAATTAAAGGGCACAGTAATACATTCTTATGATGACATAAGCAGTTGCACATCAGGTGGTGCTGCCATTAGTTGAGCGTGGCAATAATGTCTAATAGTTCCTTGTTGTAAGCTGGGTAGTTGGTTTCAGCTGGGACCATATTGCAACTGAAAAAGCAAACAGGATGCTCCAAACAATCTTCGCCTCCTACAATAGAACATTCCCCAAAGCAAAGTTGGAGGCATTTATATCAACAACTTAAGGAAGGTCATGGAAAGTGTGTGTCAGGATAGGCGTGGGATGTAGGCTCTCCTTTAAGCCTTGAAATCTGCTTCCTCTTCCTCCCCCAGATGAATGGAACCAGGCCTGTGAAGTGGGTCAAGAAAGCGGCAATTAAAGAGTGAACCTTGGTGAAATGACAGGAAAAATTGGCCACAACAAAAAAAACTGTGAACGCCTGTCTTGTCCACAGATGGAGCAAAATTAAAGATAGCCAACATCTTTTTAGGACAGTTAGCCATGCCCTCCTTTGCTATTATGTTGTCCAAGTGTAGCGTGAGGTTATTATGCATGCCACTTTCACAGGTTATCATTGTCTGGTCTAACTCTAGCTCTATCATATAATAAGTTTATGCAGTATAATTCTTAATCCTTTAGTATAGGTAAAGCTACACTAAAGGTCTATATGAATAAATGACAATATGACAACGAAAGCAGTCTTTTATTTGGAATAGAATAATAAGACTTATAGTCAAACCAACTCATTCAGTAATCATCAGAACGCTCATGATGGTTTTATTGACTATAGTACAATGCAATTATAAAAGGGAGCTACTTTTAAAAAGGGTTTTAAATGGGAAGCCATGTGGTCAGCTACAATGCAGCCCAATTTAGGGTAAAATATAATAATGGGATGAGATGGTATTACAACTAAACTAGAGAGTCTGAAATCAAGTTAATCGACTATCCAACACTTCCCCTTGACTTGATTTACCACTCAGTCTTCAAGGGGATGATAATTCAGCTTACGATAAAGGCTGGAAAAATTTGATGTGAACACATTTAATTTTTCTTCCGTTGATTAAGCCTCAAATTGTGTATACTTTGGATGCAACTTGGTCAAGTACAACGTAAGGTCTTTCCATAGAGTAGCTAACTTAGATGCTTATTTAAATTTAAAGTTATTGCATTAAGCAACTTAATAGCTAACAGCAAAGCTATCCATTATGAACCTATGTAAAATTATTCTTCCCTTTCTAATTAACTTTTAATCAGAGCTGCCCTATGAATTTTTGAGTGCACTTAATTAGGGATTTCACTAGTTGATCAAAATACTTATATAGTCAAACTTCATCCATTATTGGTAATGATTGAATGTAACAAGGGTGGTAGTGCAGGTTGTTAACCATACAAAAGCTGAAAAGATAAAACATGTATTACTATGTTATTGGTATCATAAGTGAAAACAGTTAAGTCCCAGTATATGATATTGAGATTAAGAATTGTTGGAAAACTTCCAAAGGGATTGTACTAGTGTACTATCAACTCTTTACACCATCCCATATGTCTCAGGATAAAAAGGGATGTTAATAACTCTGCGGATAACAATTAGCTCATTCAACTTCAGAATGGCTTGAGGTGTGAGATTAGTTTCATTATCTGTCAGGATAACTTGTGGACAACCATGTCAAAGGATTACTATTGCCATTATAAATTTTATATTCAATATCGCCCCAAGATTTCTGATGGTCCAAGCCTCAACCCACTTTGTGAGATGATCAGTAGTTACTATGATGTATTTGAAGTTAAGCACACTGGTAGGTAAGGGTCCTATATTAATCTATGGATTTTTTATGTCAGGACAATGGGCATAACTAACATTTAGGAGGCTGTGGTCTTATAGGGTTAATGGGCTTGACATTTGTGACATTTTTAACACATTTTTAATATCAAACCTTGAAGAATTACGAATGATACCCTTGTTAAATTAATTTTCAGAAGAGTGGTTAGCCAAGCAGGTAAAACTGCTTCCCTCCCAAACATCACTTTTTAAATCAAAAAGTGAACTGAACAAGAATTGAGAGAGCAATCAACTGCCAGTGCGTACTGCAATTATAGAGCAGTGAACAACGTCCAACCAAAGCATAGGGAAATCAATCCGCCCGTCTGTGCGCAGCACATAGAAATGGATCACTTGACTGCACCAATATTAATCAACAATAATAATATGAAGGATTCTACAATGGACGTACCATTTAATGAACTTCCCGCTGGCCCAAGCCCCCACATGACTAGAAACAAGGAAGGGAAATACAACAAATGTACATCAAATAATGATCTGAAGACACAAACAGCGATGAAACACACAAATGTGTTGACAGGTCATAAGGCCCTTGCGACTAGCACAGATAACGGGGTCAACTCCCTAGGATCAGTGACCAATGACAATCAGATGACAAGAGAAACCTTCTGGGAGTGAGGCCCAACGCTAATAACTGTGGAGTCAGGAATATTCCCCACTGAACCTCAATCAGTAGAGGGGATTGGGGCCTCACAGGGTGAGAAAATTTTTGCAGAAAAAAACATGGATGAAGTATTGGTAAGATCCAAAGCTGACTCAGATTTGATTGACAAAAATCAGCAGCTCAAACCAACAGAGCAAAGCTATAAAAAGTTTTCTACCAACATGGAGAAACTTACAAAATCTGCTCAGGGTATTTGAGTGAAGAAGAAGTTGGGCTCCAATTCTGAAAAGGCCCAGTCAGGGGAAAATTGTCCCCAACCAAAATTGATTCAGTAACATGAGAAATTCATTGGGCGTGATCCCTGATATACCATCAGGTGCAATCCCTGACGAAGTCATGTTGACAGGAGGCTCTAGCTCAACCACAAATTGATGGCCGATCCCAAATAGCCAATTGCTGAACTAATATGTTCCATTGGGAACCAACCCTGATAGGGGTGAAACTATATCAGGGACTAAATATAAGGGATCAGATACCTGAGAAAGTTTGGCAAAAAAACTAAAAGTACTACTGGAAGGGGCTGAAACTCTGACAGCGGACAAGTTGGTGGCCAGGGCCCCGGTAAAATACACCACAATCCAGCCAGACATGTTGATGTGCTGAGGCGTGCTCACCCGCGAGGTCAAACAATGGGAGGCCCTCCAGTTCCCATACTCTATGGCAACTCAGTGGGTCTCCAAAGTTATCAAACCAGCCATTGCAACTATGTGGTGAGACCACAAATTTTCTGCCAGAGCAGCCCCACTGGCTCGACACCCAAACCTTGATCAACATGGCAGTACTATTCAAGGTGTCATGAGTTAGGACCAAAGACGCCCTGGAATGGATGAAAATCCCCATGGAGAACAAGGTGATTGAGGCTGCAATCCGCGAAGATTTAAAACTGGCGGATGCAAAGGCCTGGATGGAGGCTAGCATCAACCTTTTAAATACAATGGAGTACAACAAGGCAGGCATTACAGAACAATAGGCCCAAGCCATTAGGAGCTCAGGCCTCAACCCAACAGATTTATCTGAGTACACAAAACGATTCCCGAATGCCTCTACTGCCCTCAAATGGGCCTGACACTCCATTCCAGTGGACACGGCACTGGAATGGTATAACATTACTTTCTCCCCAGAAGAGGCACTACCATGGATCACGGCCAGGTTCAAGGCCACTGAGGCCTTACACTGGTCATACCCAAATTTCCACCAGCCACTGCATCAGACCTGATGAAAGCGGGCTGGACAAAGGAAAAGGCGGTGGAATGGGGACCCTTCCAGGATTGGTCGCCAGAAGAGGCCATCAACTGGTCCACCAACAGATTCACACCGATGGAGATGAGATACTGATTCTGAGCGGGGGCCATTATGGACCTAGTGTGCAAATGGGCAGAGCTGGGGGTGACTAAACCAATTATGAAACTCTTAGAGGCTGACCATTCCCAATTGAAAAGTGGAAAATCTGGCACAATGCCGCAACAATTGCTGAAGCTGCAGACTGGGACGCAGCAGGGTTCACCCCTGAATCAGCCCAGCCATGGATGGAACACGAGATTATACCACAGGTGGCAACAGCGATGAAAGGGGTCACAACCCCAGACTTAAGCTGATAATGGCTCAAAGCAGGGATCTGCATCAAAACTATCCAAGATTGGAAGCAATCCTTCCCAGAACCAATGCTAGTGGCCCCATATGCCGCCGAAGGTTTCACCCCCTCCAAAGTGTTCCAATGGAGTGAAGCGGGTGTTCCAGCAGCTATTGCATGAGTATTTACAGACGGGGGCTGGAATAGTGTCACAGTAAGGGACTGGTGCCAGCATAGCTCAATTATGATGGAGGTCCTTTAAAAATACCTCCACCCAACGTGTGGCCCAGAATCTACCCTCAAGTGGTACTGACTGGTGTTCTTGCTGTCAGATGCCCTAGAGTGGCAGAGACTTGAGATTGGAGTGCAAATGGCTAAATGTATCAGCCACCGAGGTATCAGCATCCACCAGATTGAAGCATTCCTCAACTGGGGGTTCAGCCTTGATGAATTGGTAAGTTGGATTTTGAAGTGAAAGACCCCCGCTGAAGTACCTAAACCAATCGCAAAAACCAAATTCTACAGCACCATGGCAGCACATACCAAAGACAACATCTAGAACGGAGCAGGGAGCCACATAGAATGCATCCATCAGTTGATCAGTGGCGGCTTTACAGATCACCAGGCACCAAAATCATACCTAAAAGATGCTATCCAAATCCACCTGAAGCTAGTGGAAGAGGAGAAATGGTCCAACCTGATATTTAAAATTTATCAGGAACTCAACAAAGTCCTAGTTGGAGGGGACTTTGATCACCACTGGGTACCCAAATGGGGCTATATAGATATAGCAATCCTAGGCAAATTAGACTGCAAGAAACTCCTCAAAATCGGCATCAAATACAAGAGGATTTATCTGCAAACAGAACTGACCAGATATGCCAACCAAATCACAAGGTGTGTACCCTTCCAGAATCTCCCCACAGATCACAAACGGGAGTGGGTGCACAATTTGATATGGACCAGATTGTCATACTATGGGGAAGTATGAGAATTCCAGCAAGCCTATGGTGATTTCACAAAGTGCCTCTGCCCTTGGACAGTGGAAGTGCTGTAAAAACTGGCACCCTGGATGAAACCAATTAAAATTGCTCTAACCAGATTCATCCACCTGCCCAGCCTCGATAGGGTAGTATAAATCAAACAGGAGGATGCCAAACAAGTGTGCCAGTTCTGTTACCAGACCGGCCACACAATGGCTCAATGCCACCATCATAAAGGTGAAACTACATGGGAATATGAATATGACCCCATCAGAGAATCACCAAGGTGGGTACCAAGACTTTCCTCCGCTTGAAAGCCAGAGAATGGATCCCGCGCAACTTAATAGAGGTAGCGGATATGAAACGCCAGTGACAAGAATTGGACCTGGAACATAGAGAAGTGTGGGAACGGGAAATGGCAAAGTGACACAAATTGGATGATGAACCATTTATAAATCCAAACCCCAAATCTTACGCAATAGATGAGGGAACTGACCCCATACCAACAGAGAAACGTCCAACCCAAGCAGAATGGATGGTATGTGAGGAGGAAAGATGGCAGAAGGCAAACCCAAAAAAGTCTCCCAAGAAAGGGCGGATGCAGGAAGCCAGCAAGTCAAAATCAAAACCCAAAAAGATTATAGTGAATACTAAATTGAATTGGAAGTCATCGTCAAATAAACCCAAGGCAACCAGTGAAAAATCAGCAGGAGCAACGAAATTGACAAAATTGGCCAGGCAATCACCGACTAAAAAATTGAGTTCTGCCATTAAATCAAATGAAGGGGTGCAAATCTGACTGACGGATGAGGGAGAATCTGCCACTCCGCCAGCAGGGAACAAGGGGCACCTGGACCTGATCATAAAACCATCCCCATTAGTCAATGACAGGGAGATGGGGATGGCAACCAAATTCCCAGTACACAGGATGCCCAGGAATATAATCCCAGTCCCAACCAACTGACCCCAAAAACCAAATATTGCACCCCGCCAACCATCGACACCACCATCATTGACCAACCAGACCTCAGTACAGGACTAGATCCACAACCCAGACAACGCTAAACCTCATACCTGTGGGTCAGGCAGCTGGAAATGAGGATAGCAACTACAAATGCTCAGGGGATGGCGAGCATACAAATGAGGAGAAGGAAATGCACCATTTAAAAACTAATAATATTGACCTAATTTTATTTTGGAAACACAAGCTGGTAACCAAAAGGAAATGGTAATGAGCTTGAACTGCAACGTGAAAAACCACCCGTGGTCCCGCCAGATAGGCTACCAAGCCCTATGGATGGACCACATGGCGTTAGTCGCAATGGACAAGAAAATAGACCTGGAATTTGTGGAAGAAACTCACGCTGGTAGGACCTTGATAGTGAAAGCTACAAACAGAGAAACTGGAAGGAGCATACAAGCGGTAGCAGTCTACACCCCACTTAAGCACCATGAAAACCATATTCTTTGAGAATTCTTAGCAGAAGTGCCATCCAAAGCAATGACCATAATAGCAGGTGACCTGAACTGTTGGATGAATGTGAGCAGGATATATTCCTGAAAAGAGAACATCCCAACAGTAAGGCTGACGAGATGCTCAATTACCTAGTCAAAATTGGGGATGTGCCTAACATTTGACGAAGAGGATAATGACCTGGCCAACCTAACGCAGTGGCCATATGATGCCGCTGGATCCCCACTGTCAGGATCGCTTTTAGATTACATCCTAGTGTCATCAGATCTCAAGCTGATGACATCCAACAGCGAGGTTAGCATAAATGCTGAAAGCAACCACATGGTCGTCCAGGTGGAGATTGACCTTGATGAACCTCCAAGGAACCACAAGTGGCAACTGGCACCAGCCACGCTGAGGGATGGGGATTGGCGCTGAAAGGTTGACGCTGGACTGGGCCAACTGGTAGTATATCTGGACAACCTCCCAGAGTTAGACCCACTAGTATGATGGACCCAGATCTAAGCAAAAAGAAACACGATAGTATGAAGTTTAAAAAAGTGACCTCATACAAGAGAACTGCTGCTGTGAAACAACTGAAGTCTAAATTAGAAAGGCTGAGGCTCACCCGATGGGACAGTGAAGACTGGTTGAGCGAGTACCAAACAACACACAAAAAGTATTGGGCCATAATGATGAAGCAAGACTCAGAGAGATGGACCAATGCAACTTACTGATATCAGAGCCTAGCGGGGATGATGACCAAAGAGGGCCTGAAACACCTCAAGGAAATCTGAACTAAGGCTAGGGTATGGGTAGTGGAGACAGCGGAAGGGAAGTATCAACATACCCCAAAACAATCAAGCGCAAGGTCAAGCATTTTATGATGGTCTCTTCTGACAACAAGAAACGAGCGAATTGGTGACAAAAACCCTTATTGACCTGGCCAAGCCGGCACTGGGGGGCTGTACGCTGGAAGACGTCACCAAGCTATCCACCAAAATCTCTATCAATGAAGTTAAGAGGGCGCTAAAGGAGTCTCCAAGAATGAAAGCACCAGGCCCTGACAATATGTGTGCAGAAATATACAGCATATTCTGAGACCGCATCATGCCAAAGCTCAAAGCCCTCTTTAACCAATGTTTGAAAAATGGCCAGCAAATTCTGGGAGGCCATGAGACCCAAATTGTACTTCTGTACAAAAAGGGCCTCAGATGCCAACTTCAGAACTGGCGACCAGTTGCACTATCAAATGCCGATTATAAACTGCTCACACGCATACTATCTAATTTACTGATGGCAACAGCACCGCGCACGCTCCATAGTGCCAAGCATGGCTTCGTCAAAGGCTGTAGTATATGGGACACCATTGGTTCAGTCCAGAGCATACTCCAGGATATGAGGGGCATCAAACAGGTGTACCTTATGTTCTTCAACATAGAAAAGGCATACGACCAAGTAGTGTGGTCATTCCTTCATGAGGCACTAAAGGCAGTTGGTATCCCCAACACATTTCGAGCATGGATAATGACGCTGTACTCAGGCCTGGTAACGAAGGTGATTGTTGAAGATGGCATAACCAACAAAATCTTTGTTGGGCAAGGTCTCTGCCAAGGTGACCCTATGTCACCAATACTCTTCAACTTTGCAGCCAACATTTTACTGGTGACAGCAGACGCGAAGCTCCAGGGTTTAGTCCACCCTAACTAAATGCCATTGAAGATGCTAGCATTTGCTTACCATACAATAGTAGGCATAAGCTCCCTGACCAACCTCCAGGGCGCTGAGGAACTATTAAACCTCTATCAGCTATCATCAAATGCAAAAATCAACTTGGCAAAAACCTCAGTGATGAGGGTCAGCAACCTGAGCTTCAGCCCGCCAGCTGACACAACGCCAATTATGAACTCCCAGACAGTCCAATATCTTGGGATACTCTTCAACAACAAGGGACCAGCGGTACTGGATACCAAACAGGAAGTATTGTCAAGCTTATTGATCCAAATGGCATGCTGGAAAAGTGCCAGACTATGCCTCAAGAAGAAAGTACAGGCAATAAACGTCTTCATCTTCTCGAAGTTGTGGTATGTTGCTCACATGCTACCAATGAGCCTGAGCTTAGAGAAGAAAATCAGTTCAATGCTTTGAACCTTCCTATTGTTCAAGGCAAAGGCGGCGCCGATACCACTGAAAGCCCTGTCAAAACCAAAGAATGAAGGAGGCATGGGCCTCCTGGACTTTGAATCTCACGCCTGGCGTATATGGGGAAGTCATTCCTGAAGCTAACACAGATGCTCATGCGCTGCCCGACCCTAGCATGGGGCGTGAACTGGGCAAGAGCCCAAAGCCTCCAAGAGCCAGTCTCCTCCCAATTGATATTTGAATGTATGACGAACCACCTGCGGATAACCTCCCAAAAAGGTACTCCACACTACTGGCGACTATGCAATTAGGCCATGCGCCAGGGTGGATGGTCATTTGAGCGATTGGACCAAGAAGCTGACCAAATTCAAAGGGATGTCAAAGCATGTAATTCCACAATTATTTCCGCAACAAGCTGGGAGGAGCGTAACCAAATTACTGACAAATATGCAACCAAGTTGATCAGAATAAGGTACAAATTGACGCTGATAGAATATGGGGATCCACTCCCAAAACTGGGGCGCAATCCTCCCACCCATCCACGAATCCTAAATGACAGAACTACTGAAGACCATGACACCAACTACTCGACAAAGGAGTTGATTTTGGGCCTGAACTCCTGCTTGGTAATGGCCAAACAGCATATGGTAACCTGGAGGATCCTACATTTGGGAATTCAAATTGGGCAAGCACAGCAGGCCGGACTACCAGCACAAAGAATGCCCCATATGCGCTGAACCGGAAGCAGACATAGCCCACCATTACTATGAATGCACCGTGTTCAAAAAATACTGGTACTGATGTGCTACACCCTATCTGGCAAACAATCGTCACTGGGAATACATCCATCGCAGGACCTTTTCTTTACAAAAACCCTGAGAATGGCTCCAATCCAACTATGAGCCTTCATTTACCATTATTGTGTATGGGTAATTCACTGTGCGCTTGTTTTCAGGGTTTTGAGCAATGAGCGCCCCCACCACAGAGGTTTGGTATTGAAGACCATTTGGATTATTTCTGATCATCTCCATCAGATCTCATAATTTTTGCACATAATCCCCTGGTGTTATAAAGCCACACGTTTGGCTTTCCCCACTGGATCTCTCATCGCACGCAATGAGGCAACTAATCAACTGAGAATTTAATGGCCTATAAGCCCGCTGATGCTAGAACTATGGCTAGCGATGGTGATTGCTGATCAGCAATGGTCGGAGGTGCTAGAACTCTAGCAGCCTGAACCCCTGGTCCTTTTTACCCTTGGCTGAATTACTTGTATTCCGCCCTCCCCTCTTACTTTCCCTTTCATTTATTTTAATAAAGTATGGAGTTTTTTAAAAAAGATAAAACTGCTTCCACCCCAAGTGCAGGTTTCAAGTTTAAAGCCTGTACTGGCTAGAAAAATTCTCGGTGTGTTATATTTGTCCCAAGGTTGACCCACCTCAAATAATTTTAAATTAATCTTTGGGTCTTAGGATGCCTTCATGACCCACTTCATCATAATCTTCCATGATTATTCCAGACAATCTGAAGGTGAAGAGTTTAAATTTTTGGTCATTCCCCCTAATCTTATTAAATTGTCCTTTCTAAATTTCAGTGACTTTCAATAGTTGATCCATGGTTCAGCGAATGAAAAGCTTTTCTTTTACATAGTTCTTTGCCTTCACTTTTTTGAATTTATCCAAAAGGGGTTAGTGCTGTGACAACAGGTAGCTTCAAAGTCTGTCAGTGTTTTGTTGAGTTTGCCCAGAGTGGTGGACTATTTCATAGTCGTAGGCCTGTAGTTTTTAAAGCCCAACAGGCTAGCCGACCTTTGGGTTACTTGAGGCTATATAGCCATTGTAATGATTCATAGTAAGTGAAAATTTAAACTTTGGTCCTATGTGTGTAGACTCATAATTGCTTACAGGTGTATATGACAGCAAAGCATTACAACTCATTTACAGTGTGATTATGCTTGTGTTTATCCAATAATTGTATGTAGAAGGCTATAGCATGTTCTTCTCCATCATCCTCTATCTGATAAAGTACATCTACTATGGCCATGAGAGATTGATCTGATATCATTATAAAGGCTGGTCAAAATTAAATTAGTGGAAGGGGGCTTCATTAAAGACTTTTCATAGCCAATTGAAGGAAACTTAGAACACTTGAAACCATTGGAATGTAATTTCTCCTTGGTAGATGTAGTAAAGGCTCAGCAATTTGCACAAATCCTGGTATAGATCATCAGTAATATCTGAACATTCCATGGAAAACTTGGACATCTCGCTTAACTTCCAGTTCATTCATGTGATTAATAGCGTCAAGTTTGAAGTTGAGGTCATATTCCTTGAGTGTTGACTATACATCTCATATAATCCATTTGTGATTTAAAGGACTTGCACTTGCTAGGCTTGGACTTTAACTGGTCTTAGGCTAACTTCTAAAAACACTTTCCAAGTATGTTAAATTTTGGGCGAATGCTTTTAGTATACATATATACTAACAAGGTAACCAAAACGCAACACATTTTTTTAGTACTAAAAACGCAACACATTTTCAAAACCCCAAGATAGTATCCAACTCCTGCTGGAAAGTGGCCAGAGCGTCACATAATCTTTGACATTTAAGTCATTTGAAATAGTCCTTGAGCGGTAATAATCGCACACTTTTTCTGGCCTTCAGTAGGGAGGTCAATCTGCCAGTATCAGCTAGTGAGGTCTAGAGCTGTTAAATTGGCTCCTACTAGTTGATCCAAGGCGTCATTCATCTAAGTAAAGGATAGGGATCCTTTCTGTCATATTACACAAAAATCAGTAAAAAATATCAACTCTATTAATTTCTTCTTTTCCTTAACTATGAGCACTGGATTGACCATGCCTGCGAAAAGGGAAAACCATCCTTGACATATGAGCTTCTCCACAGCCTTCTGCTTCTTTGTCACTGACCTTTTTTTACTTAATGGCTGCTGTTGGATGGGCCTTGCATCTCCAGTATCAACATGGTGTTAAATACCCACCGCGCACCCCAGGCTTTAGTATCTGTTGAAAAACTTGAACATATTTTGTTTGAGAACCATTGATAGATCCTTCTGACTCTCAGTTAGCCCCTGAGTTGCTCTTGATAAATAACCGCACAATTTGGTGGAAGCAGTTCAAGTAAGACAAACTCTTTCAGGTTTAAACCACATGTAATTTGCTAAATCTTTCATTTGAGCAGGGTGCACAAACCAGATCCTTTGATTAGTCTTAATGAAAATCTTGGAGGAAGTTAAGTTGGCAAGTCTTTTTAAGATCTTCTAGTAATCAGTTGAGATTTTCTCAGGATCTGCAAAAGGTTCAGTCTGTGACCATTGGCAAAGGGGGGTAAATTTTTCCTAACAACTTTTGGGAATGATGAGAATTTGGTTGTTTTATGAAGTTCAAATGTAAAATAGTTTCAACTTGATCAATGAAGTTCCATTGCCACAAAAGTCTTCAAAAACTCGCTGTTGTGAATCTGATCTGACTGGATAATAAGCCCGAGGTCTTTATGGTGAAATGGAAGGAATCTCCTGAGATTTAATATGAGTATTGGTAATTAGAGTGCCTCAAAATGAGGCGATATTGGGTTGTTGGGAAATCATCTCAGATTAGGCGATTGGGAAATTAACAAATAAAGAATTGATGGAATCAATGTGATATTGTTAATTAAATTACTAAGCCATAGAAGCAGTAGCATCTGAATTTACTACAATATAGGTGAGATGAGATGATCAAGAGAAGGAGGTTGTTAAGTAGTTTGAAGTAAGGGGAACAGCGAGAATCTTCTGAATTTATTATATTGAATAAAAGAGAGTAGTGGGAGCAAGTGCTCCTTATTTATTTGAAGTTCATTCTGTTGTTTTAAGGACGACGATCATCACATTGTTGGTCCTGATTGGTCAGTGGGTTGAACCCTGTGCAAAATCCTACGGCATATCTCTTAAATACCACCAATTTTATAACAGTGGTGCTCACTACAGGGGGCCCATTGGTCAATTATAAAAATGATAAAAACTCAGTTGCCAGCTATGTTGCATCAATGTTGTTTTGATAAGTATTCTACTCAACACTATGGGTCCATTGCCTATGTGAAGCTGAAACTGGCTTTGGACACTGTGCTTAAAAAACAAGATGAGCTGCTCCAGGAGATTTTCTGTAATAAGCTGCCCCATTCAATCATGAAGGAAATATTCATGGGTTTTTAAAGCGATTTGAAATTGCAACTGAAGGAGTCTTGGATTGACAGAGAGCAAAACTGTTGATTACTTACCTGGATGTTGGAAGTGATGATCAAGTCGTCTGTTACCTTTTATGCAGTTCCATCACATACCAAGAAGTCAAAGAGAAGGTGCTGTGGTTGTTCAGCGGAACTGCAAAAATGTCACAGCAGAGGGCCAAATTTTTGACCATCAGGTTTCAGCAGAATGAGACCCTCACCACGTTTGCTAAACAATTTATTATGGAAGCTCACATGCTACTTGGGGCCAGAATTTTATCTTAATCTAATGTGTGTATTGTGATGAATTCTGCTGTGAAGCCATACCGCAAGTTACATAACATTATGGCCCCACTGTTGGATGAAGATGTACCTTTGCCTAAAATTGTACAGTTTTTGTACCATATATCAGCCAAATTCCCCCCACCTAATACCAAGCAGAATTCTTCTGCTATAACTGCCAAATTGTCTTACTTGGGGGCTCTGCAAACCAGTTCAGATTTCACCAAGTTACCCTCAGCAGTTAAACATCCACCCCATACCTGCTTATTGTCCTCAGTCTTGCTATCACCATAAACCTGTTTATGCCAACCACTTCCAGCCCAACTCTTGACATGGCTTGTTTCATATTAATCAGGGACGTGGGCCCTATAGGGTCAGCTGTTTAAAATGCCGTCAACAGGGGCATCTGGCATGATGGTGCCCTAATCATCTGGTCTCTTGTGTACATCTGGAACAGTATGGCCAGGGAAAAGTCAGAGCATAGTAGAGAAGGGGCTCTCTATCTCCACTAAACCAGACGTCCCACCTGTACTAAGTTAGAATTTTTAGTGGAAGTTCCCTTGCACAATAAGCCTGTTTTATATCAGCAGCTGGTTGGGGTTGAATGTTTTGCTCCAAAGTACAGTCTGCGGCTATGGTGGAAGAGGGGTCTCAGATGCAGGTTGAGCCATATGCTTGCCAAATGTTCAACCAAATTTCCCCTGAAAAGTTAGATTTCTCCTTGGATGCACCTTCTTTGCAAGCAGTAAGCGTCACTCTTCCAGTTAAAACTATTATAAACAATACCCCAGAATAGGTGAGGGGATTGCATGTTTCATTGTAAACAGGGATTCCTTAAATGTCCTTGTTATAAAAATCCAAGATGCATCTTACTCCGAATGTACTTACTGTGACCTGGTTGTAGCTAAGACCTGAGTCCTTGCCATCATAGATACCGGTGCCCCCATCAATATAGTCTCCACCAAAGTGGTGCCAGGTTGACACTAAAGCTGGAATTTGAACACCGGATGGTATATGGCACTGCTGGAACAGAAAATACAGTTTCTGAGGGAGCATACAGTGCACTTCCGCTGCAATTTAGTTCTATTGTTGTGGTATCTCCAGTTAGTGTTACCAAATATCAATTATGATCTGTTAATTGGAACTGCCTTCTTGTGACACTATGGGGATGTTATTGATATGATGGACCAGACTTTTGAAATATTGGGTCAGAGGATCCCAATTCACTTCACCTCTAGAGGTGTGCCAAATGATTTGATGCATATGGGAATATCAATCTAGCTTATGGTGACGGAGTAATCCCAGTGCACTACCATCGGTTAAAGGGCAAAACTTGGGCCCTTCCATAACAGATTTACGAATATCAAGGGCTGCCGCTCTGAGCTGCTGGACCTATATCTATTCCATCCGGGCATCAAGTTATATTAAACACTGACTTGGTGATTGAAGTTCCAGATGGACTCTATGGGGAGGTTATTGGGCCATATCAGCAATCACGTTTTGAACCCCATGTAGCCCCAGGCATTATATTACCAGGGCAGGGGAAGATCAAAGTTTTGCTTGCAAATCTACAAATGGTACCACTGCGAATCTGCCACCACCAAATAGTGGCATACTTACACTTAATCCCCGTTGAGGAAGTTCTTTCACTTCATGAATTTGGGTCGCTGGAGGAATTTGGTCTACCACTCAAACTACAACTCAGTGTAATGGCAGTTGTATTGTGCGATGAATTAATTGGGCTGTTGGAACCACAGAAGGATAGGGCAATCGCTTTATTCAAAATATAAAGAGATTTTTGTGGTCGATGACCATGATTTAGGATGCGTGCTGGGGTAGTTCATAGTCTGGACACTGGAGATCATCCTCCCATCAGATCAAGGCCAATCTGCCAATCAAGGGTGGTGGAAGAAGTAGTAACTGAGGAAATTGACAAGTTACTAGCGCAAGGGATGCTTGAACTGTTGAAAAGTCCATGGGCCTCTCTTGTTCTTATTGTAAAGAAGAAGGACGGTACTAACCGTGTAGTAATTGACTACTGGAAGCTCAACAGCATCACCAAAAAGGACTCATATCCCTTACCGCGGATTGACGACGCTTTGGATTGGCTAGGGGAGCTCATTTCTTTTCAGCTATGGACCTGATCTCAGTCTACTGGCAAATCAAGTTGCCACAAGTGGAGCAAGAGAAGTGCACTGTTTTTGCATCCAAAGGTCTTTTCCAACCAACAAGGATGCCACAAGGGCTGTGTAATGCCCTGGCTATATTTCAACGGGCGCTGGACACTATTCTTTGGGATTTAAAGCTGTCATGCATCCTTGTATACCTTGACAACATTAATATTTTTCCTGAACCTTCTCTGAACACCTCGACCATCTAGAAGCTGTATTTCACCAGCTCGCTGAGGCCAACATTAAGATCAAACCCTGGAAATGCCACTTCTTTAAGGACCAGCTGGCGTATCTGGGGTTTGTGGTTGACGCCACAGGGCTGAGACATCAACCAGCCAAGGTGGAAGCTATTCGAAAAATGGCTCCACCCAACAGCAAGTGGGATATACATGCCTTTTTGGTTTTGGTTGGATACTACTGGCGCTTCATCCCTAACTTCAGCTGTATTGGGGGCCCACTATTTGAGCTATTAAGAAAGGACACTATATATTGAATGGGTGTAATGACAGCAACGCGCTTTTGATACACTTTAAATGATGTTAACAAGTGTGATGGAGTTATGCTAGCCCAATTTCAAAAAAGAGTTCATTGTTCAGATGGATGCATTCCTTTCCACTGTAGGGGCAGTCCTATCCCAGAAAGATGAGGAAGGAGAAGAGCACCCCATAGCATACTGTAGTCATAGTTTGAACAGCCATAAGCGCAATTATACCATGACTGAGTGGGAGTGCTTGGCAGTGATCTACGTCTATAAGCAATTTTGAGTGGATTTGCATGGGTTGAAATTCAAATTTGTCATGGATCATGCCTCATTATGCTGGTTGCAGAGTCTTAAAGAGCCTGAAGGGCGTCTGGCTCAATAGGCTTCTTAAATTGCAGGCATACAATTTCGAAATTCTTCACCAACCTGGAGCAAAACACAAAAATGTCAATTGTTTATTGAGATTACCCACTATTGCAGTTATGGCAGATCTGAGTGATATAATGTTTGATAAGATGCTTAGCAGCAAGTACAACAATAAACCGCCTACAGTCATCAAAGTATTGGATGGTATAAGGGCCAATATCTTCCAGAAAAATGGGGAATTATATAAGGGGATAGAGGACACTACCATGAATATCCCAAGACCTTCAACTGGCCCATCTGTTATCATGAGCGCACATAGGGCCATTGGGCATAGGGGCATGCGCAAGACTTTGGAATTATTTCAGCCTCAATATTACTGGGAAAGCATTAATTTCGATGTTCTTGACACTATCTCCTCCTGTCACCAGTGCCAAGTGGAAAAGCTGTTCCACCAGAAGACTCTCATACCAGTTAGTGAAGCCACACTTTGCTTGGCATACAGTTTCCCTAGATGTTTTTGGTCCTCTGCCAACGGGAGCTATTTGGTCCAAGTACATTTTGGTGGCAATTGACCACTTAACCCGGTGGGTGAAGCCAGAGGAATATGGGATTTAGGGGCAGTCACAGTGACTAATTTATCATGGAATGCATTATTCAGTGACATGGCTGCCCTCAGTTCCTCCTTACTGATAATGGAACTAACTTCACTTCTCACATTATTTCAAAGCTTAATGAGCTGATGGCCATCTGCGGGGCTCTAACAACTCTGTATCTCCCCAAGTTTAATGGAATGGTTGAACAGGTTGATGGGACCCTGGTGAACATACTCCAGAAGTTGGTTACTGATAGGCCCTCTGATTGGAGTACCCTCCTTTCTACAACGGTGTTCTCCTACAGCATTAGCTACCATTCTGCAATGGGGAAAAACCCCATTTCAATTGCTTTATGGACAGCACCCTGCTATGCCCACCCTCCTATATGCCTGTGTAGAGGACACTGGCAGAATGGATCTTCAACACTGTTTGACTATCCTGATGAATATGCTGATTAAATTACAAACCTAAGTGTAACATTCAGCTTAGCTGAGAGAATCAAAAGCCAGGCTGCCAATCAGGTATGGTGGAGTGGCTTAGCACAGTTCAAAGATGGAGACATGGTCCTACTTCATAATCAAAATGGGTTTGGCTGGAAACATAAGCTGACCAGTATCTGGATTGGGCCATTCAAAGTCATTGAGAAGACAGGTATAGATGCATATACTATCAAGGACCCTGCTAGCAGTTGGATCATCAAATGAGTACATGCAAAGTTCCTCTGGGCATATAAGTAATAGGAGCCTTATTGTCCAGTCAAGAAGGGGTAATGTCATGATTCTGATATGACTGGATGATAAGCCCTAGGTTTTTATGGCAGAATGGATGGAATCCGCCAAGATTTGATATGAATAATGGTAGTTCAAGTGCCTCAAAATGAGGCGATATTGGGTTGTTGGGAAATCATCTCAGATTAGGCAATTGTGAAATTAATGAATAAAGAATTGACAGAACTAATGAGATATGGCAAATTAAATTACTAAGCCATAGAAGCAGTAGCATCTGAAGTCACTACAATATAGGTGAGATGAGATGATCAAGAGAAAGAGGTTGTTAAGTAGTTTAGAGTAAGGGGAACAGTGAGAATCTGCTGTATTTATTATATTAAATAAAAGAGAGTAGTGGGAGCAAGTGCTCCATATTTATTTGAAGTTTATTCTGTTGTTTTAAGGATGACAATCATCACATCATTGGTCCTGATTGCTCAGTGGGTCAAATTCTGCGCAAGATCCTATGGTGTATCTCTTAAATACCACCAATTTTATAACACTTGCCAAACAATGAACTCCAATATGAGCAAAAATTCTAAATCCCTCCTAAATCCGCTGGGTTATCAGATAAAGATCATGCCATACAGAGATCTCCTGAATCTGCTGTATTTTTTAGTACTAGATGGTCCCTGAATCTGCTGTATTGATCAGAAAAAGGTGTGCCCACCAGAATCTTCCACAACTGTTACATTGTTCCAGAAATTGCCATACCCTATTCTGTCCTAAACTTCTACCAAAGCTATAAATATCCCCAAATTTTAACCAATAATTGTATACTCATTGGTAACCCCAAATTTTTTATTATCACTATACTAACGGAGTTACCCGTGCTTCACTACGGCCTATAGAAGTTCAGGTGATTCGAATTGATTAATTTTTGATTTTATATATAGTAAAGCAATAACTACTCGGCCAAATCTAATTGCTCAATCGAAGCAACCAAAACCATTAACCACTCAGCTAAAGCTAACTGAACTTATCAAATCAACCAATAACTAATCACCCTCAAAGCT
Source organism: Massospora cicadina (assembly GCA_022478985.1). Classification (NCBI taxonomy): domain Eukaryota; kingdom Fungi; phylum Entomophthoromycota; class Entomophthoromycetes; order Entomophthorales; family Entomophthoraceae; genus Massospora; species Massospora cicadina. The sequence continues at coordinate 143,971 of JAKSZP010014576.1, forward strand.
AAACTGTATCCTATCGATTCGACAAAAAACCATCGACCTACTCGGCCAAATAAAATAAACCTATCAAATCAATCAGATTCTAAATTATTTTAGTTTTTATATTGATAGATAGCTATCAATAAGTTCAGAAACCATTAAACTTATTAAAAATTCAAACCTCCAACCGCTTAGTCAAAGTTAATTAAGCTTGCTAAATTAACTAAACCATCATTCACTTACCTGAAACTATTGAGCCTATCGAATAAACCAAAAAATAAACCACTACTCAGCAAAAACCAATTACAGAACTTATAACAGCCAAAAACTACCAACCCTTATCAAAAACCTATGAAAAAATCGAATTAAATGAATATGAAAATACCCAGCCAAATTGCTATATAAATATATTAGAAATATATGTTCTAGATCTTTTATAGAACTGATATTTAACTTTATATGATTATTTTAAATAATTACATATTTGCATTCCGTTCCCAAACTTTATAGAATACTTGTGCAAAGTTTGGTGATTTTTAGTTATTTGCTCGAGATAATGCATCTGGTATACTCTACCGCTGCCTCCCCGAGTTCGATCCCGGTAGTGAACTTTGGGTAAGGGACGATTATGACTGTGTTGGCGTTGCGCACCAATGCCCCGAACCGAGATAGCGAATAGCAAAGGCGGTCCATGAAGTTCCTGGCCTATCATACACCGCGCATGGAGGTTTTTCCGGGTTTTATCCTCCTTTCCCATTTTCTTCACTTCCCCTCATCGGTGCGGTATCGTCCCCAGGTCGGCCCACCTCGAATAATATTTATAAATTTATGAGAGTTGTGCTGACACAGCCTATAGGCTACAATGTGAGCTTATTGATAAACTAAATACCGTAGCAAAGCACGGGTATCTGGATGTTAGGTTTATATATTTTAAAAACCTGCCTAATTTGGGTCACCTAATTAATAAAATATTTTTGGCAAGTTAAGTAAAGTTGATTTAGTAGTTTGGAAGATATGTCACGTACACGATGATCTTAGATATTTAAAGATGTTTGGGTAGCAGTTTGGTATTATTTGATTGATTCGATAGGTTTATTTTGTTTGGCCGAGTGGTTGATGGCTTTTAATCAAGTTAATCGGACACAGTTTAGTTTAAGGGTGATTAGTTATTGGTTATTTTGATAAGTTCAGTTAGGTTTACCTGAGTGGTTGGTGGATTTTGGTTGATTCGATTGAGCAATTAGATTTGGCTGAGTTGTTTTGTTTATCTATAATATTTGTGATTTTCTTACTTTTCCAATGCGTGAGGAAACTTCTCGAGGCCGAGACGAACGAAAAAAATTCATCGAAATCAGTCAATCCGTTCTCGAGATATCATCAAAAAAGCCGTTCCATACAAAATGTATGAGAAAATGAATTTTCTTCATAATTTTTTTCGTGAATTTTTCCCATGTTTTAATAGTTATTCTGCTATTCGGGGCGGAGACAAATCCAACAAATCAAAGATCATAAAAATTGGTCTAGCCGTTCTTGAGTTATAAATGCTGTAACTAACCCGACTTTGTTTTAAATATATAGATATTGTCCAGTGTTGTAAAGGTGTTTTTTCTGCGCCCTAGCAGAGATTTGCCTTGAAGACCTCTTTTCTGTCAATAGATTTGCCCTGGTGATAAGAAGTCTACTAGGAGATACCACTAGAGATATGGCGGCTGATAATCGCATGGCCTTTGAAAGACCTGGTCTTCAAATTACAACAAAAATCTCACTACTGGTGCCCCCTGCCAGGTCCCTTCTGAGGCTACCTGGTGAAGACCTACCTTAAATTAAACGATCCCAGTGGCATCAGCCCTACCAATATGGAGGAGAATATGTGCCTGGCCACATGGGTCACTTCCAACAATCAAGATAAGCCCCTTATGAGCATTTGTGAGCTTGAGTTCAAACGACAATAATATTGAATATTTACAGCCCCAGATGAATCATTTTACCAAAACCAGGCTGCTAAATTAGCTGATACTGTTATGTATTTATCGTCTGGGACCATCACCCCTATGAAAAAGATCCAGTCTTAGTCACTCCACTAAGATTTCTCTCAGTTAGAAACATCTGTATTCCTCACATGACTTCCAAGTACTAAAATATGAGTGGCTTGATCTGAAACCTATCTCTATCTATCTGTTAACCCTACCATCCACCATCAGATGCAATTTCTAGTTCTATATCACATGGAAACCCAATGGCAACTCGGACTTTTAAAGCAAATTCATGCTCAATTTCTTGAGTTGTATGAAGCTGCATCCAATTTTGATCAGATTAACTTTAAGCCATTCTGTGTGATCTCTGGGAAATCAATGCGTTCAAAACCATTTTGCCCAAAATTGTCAATGGAGTTATCTGTTACCTACATGACAAACTCACTCCGTGGATAGCCCATGTCACTGCTGACTTGGACCAACAAGTGGAACTCACTTTGAATGAACTTATCAAATGATTTCCTGAGTAGTTGGGATATAAACCAAATTGCCTCCTTAAAAGATGAGGCTCAATAAGGGATGACCATATACTCTAACAACCAAGTATTTATATCGCTAAAATCTCAAATACCGGTAGACACAAGGATTCAAGTTGCCATTCCGCTGGACCACTTGTTGGAAATTCGTGGAGACTTTAATCTGTCCATTCACAAGCCTCTTATCTGCCCCAGGGTGTTATATCATGTTTATTTAGGCTATAACCATTTTGATAGCCAATTTCTCTAATTGCCTTTCCACAAGTTTCTCAAAACCAACCTGTTGAATTTATTCAGACTCTACCCGCTGATCAAGTTGAATCCATTTTCAGGTTCAGAAGTATACAATATTTAGAGATCAATGATGACACTACCATCGCTCTTGTAGAAGTAAAAGAAGGTGACACTTTCACCTCTGAGAAGTAATGTCAAGCGGATGTTTTGATTGAAGAGTATGCAGACATAATTTCAAAAGGTTTTGATGACACAAAAGGATGAAAGGTGTGTAGCATAGAGTGATTATAAGCAACTCTCTTTAAATCCATGCTTGACCCTACTAGAAATCTAATATTAAAGAAGCCCAGGCTATAAAAGAACTGAAGCAACTCCTTTGCACCGGATTTTCAAGCCCTTTACAAAGTTTATGGACCTCAAATTGTTGCTTATATGAAAGAAAGATGGTGGACATCAGGTGGAAATGAATTTACCGCTGGTTAAATTCTATTACCCGGAAGGACAGTTATCTGCTACCACAAATTTATGATTGCCTAAAACTCTTGGCTGGTTCCCAAATTGTTACTTCTATGGATCTCACTAGTGGCTACTGGCAGATAAAGCTTGCGCTGGGTATGGAGACTTGTGTCCTTATAACAAGTGAGGGTTTTTTCAAACCTACTAAATGCCTCAAGTACTATGCAACGCCCCAGCCACTTTCCAAATGGCGATGGATGCTCTGTTAAGGGACATGAAGATGTCATATTTTTTAGTTTACCTCATTAATGTGACTGTGTTCCCTTGTACTTTCAGCAACTTTTCCTTCATCTGAAGGAAGTTTTTGAACATTCCCGCTCTATTTTGCTGAAGCCAAATCTAATCAAATAAAGTTTAATAAGCTAAGATGGAACTCCTTATCATAAAGTTGCATTGAAAGAGATCTTACCATCACAAGATAAAGGGGGCAGTACTGAGATGATGACTTGATCAACCAGCTTATGTGATATTCAGGTATTCTATAACTGGTTAGCTATTATCAACAATTTATCCCTCAATTTGCTGAGCTTACTGAACTTCTGATGTATTTGCTCCAAAAGGAGATTCCATTTTGATGGGAAAACTCAACAACAAGCTTTTGGCGTTTTAAGGAAAGCTCTCACAGCTGCCCTGTATTATTACATCCCATAAATAATAAACCATTTTATCTTTTTTACTGATGCTAGCAATGTGACTGTTGGAGCCATTATTGTACAACTTGATGTAAATCAAGTCAAACATCCTCTAGCGTAATTCAGTAAAATACTAACATAGGAGGATAGAAATTACAGCATTAATGAGTGTAAATGCCTAGCTTTATTGCTTGCCATTAGGAATTTCCGTCCTTATTTGTATAAGAATCATTTTACTATGGTTATGGAACATGCCTTTCTATGTGACTAAAACAGTTGAAGTATCCAGATGGATGTCTGGCCTTCTGGGCACTTAACCTCAATAATTATGACTTTTCCATTAATCCTCACACAGTAATGATACATCCAAATGCTGATGAATTATCATGACTACCCATATTGACTCTCTACACCTCTAAGGAAGGTCTAATTTTCTGAACTCCTTGATGAACATAAGGTATGTAGTTGATAGACTCTTTCAGTTCAGAAACGATTGAAGAAGATGAATGAGTGGACTCAGACTGAATGTGGATTCTTGTATAAACAGGTTGGAACCTCTTTGCTTAATGTCCACCCATCAGCTAAAAAAACTGCCCTGGAGGCCCATTTGACTGTAGGCCATAGCGCCATAAGAAAAACAATAGTGGATGAGAGAGCAATGTTACTGTGAATGGATGATTGATTCACCCTAAGTGATCAATTGTTATCTTATTTGTGCCAGCCAGAAACCTCTCAACTCAACGTATCTACACCAGGTATGGGTCCTACCATCCCATTTGCTACCATCAGTATCATCATTGTTGATCCAATAACTATGGTGATGTTCATCTGCCAGTATATCATAATAGCAGTTGATCACTTCAAAAAATGGTTTGAGGCCATATCAGTTGCCTTTCCCACTTCTAAAGCGACCGCGTCTTTATTACTTAAACAGGTTTTCACCTGCCACAGTAGCCCAAAATTACTTTTATCCAATAATGGCACCAACTTCATGTCTCAAGTAATTGTTGACCTTAATTTGTTGATGGGCACTTATCCTTCCTTTAATGCCCCTAATCACACTATTAAAGAGTAGTGGTATAAGCAAATAACACTTATATCAAACTTTTGCAAGATGGCTCAATATGACCCCTCTTGGTGGAATGATGGCCTTCTGTTGGCTCTATTGGCATACCACATGATCCTCCATTTAGCTATCCAGATGTCGCCTTTTCAAGCTCTATATAATTGAGAGTTAATATTACCCTCAAGTGTTCAACCCAAATTGGAAACCTTTATGCTGGAAACAGCCAAGCTAGCATTATAAAATCTGGAAGATAAACTAATTAAGTTATAAGCTTTAGGCATCAAGTCTATGGGAACTATAAGTAAATGAGAAGCAGATTATAGCAATGTCCAGAAAACAGTTTTCCTGAGTAAAAAATAGGGTATCTAACCTTGTTCTATAAAAACTGGCCAGGGGGTTCAGATTTAAAAACTTGTTATGCTATGGTCAGGATCTTATCAGGTAATTCACAATTAAGGACTAGATTACTCAATCACCTCAGTTAATTTGTCTCTTTTTTAATTTGAGTCCACGCTAGATTTCTCCAAAGTTATATTCCTTCTAAGCAAGATTTTGATGGGGACATTGTCAGGAATGATGAGATTCATTATAGTTCAGATGAAGTTCAAACACAAGATAATTTGTAACTTGATCAATTGAGTTCTATTGCTAAGAGCTACTGAAATCACAACAAACAATGAACCCAAAAGAATCAATCAAGATCCTGAATCCATTCTGAATCCGCCAGATTATATGATAAAGACCTTACTTCAGAGATCTCATGAATCTACTGTAGTGATCAGGAGAAATTGTGTCCACAGAAATCCTCCACAACTGTTGCGTTGTCCCATAAATCGCCATACCCTACTCTGTCCTAAACTTCTACCAAAGCTATAAATATCCTGAATTTTATCCAATAAAGATATACTCGTTGGTAACCCCAATTTTTTTCCTGGTTTTGTTAGGATTTCCTAGTTTTGTATAATGATATTGCCTGCGCCCTAGAAGAGATTTGCTTTATTGAAGATCTCTTTTTTCATGAGTTTTTCCCTATTGACCAGAAGTCTACTAGGAGATACTGGTGAAGCTATAGCAACTAATATTTGTATAGCCTTTGTGGGAATTGGCATTTAAAATTATAATGAGAATCTCAATGATAAGCCTTCAGGTAGATTTAGTTTCAATTCAGTTGACACCACACACTTTTACCCAATGTATGTCACGCTGTCCTTAGCAGCCTTAAGAGGATGCCTTTGCTCTCAAAAATGGTGGCAGGTAGGGGGACTTCTGTGGCCCATTTGTTGGTAACAGATATGGACTACCCCATCGTTGTAACCACAATAATAAAATTAATTTTCAAGAGTTAGATAAGTCTTTTTATCCCTCAATTAATAAAAGGGTAATGTTTGGCCCAGGATAGTAAAAGTGCATTCCTCATAGTTAAAACAGCACTATAACAATTTAAGAAATCTATTACCAACAAAAAATCTGTTAGCTAATATTGGAAAGCACATAGAAGTTGCACCAACCTGTAAGGAGATGAATTTAAATGGTAGCTCTATACGCTCCTTCACTTGTAGTATTAAATTTTCAGCCATGTCATTTAATTAAAAGTGGGTCACATTGGGAGCTTTCCCTAATTGTTTTAAAGCTGACTGGAAATTACATTTACAAGGGTGCCGCTGAAAACAGTGCTTCAAAACAAAACTTTATTATGTGAATATCAATATAATTACAATCAGGAAATTAGTGTAAATCCTCATTTATTGTAAAATTAAAAGGAGTATTGATTTAACTAATAATAGTCTTAATAAATTTTCCTACATAGGGGGAGTGGGTGTTCAGGGTCTCATTTGGTAGTGTAACTTTATATCCTTTTAGAGAAGGTAAGGATTGAGGATCTTCAGTATCTCCAAATTGGTTGTGCTTGGCAATTTGAGTGGCATAAGGTTTGAAGACAACTTCTTGTCCGCATTCCAAGACTGATCACTGACTTCTGGTTTTAGATGACACCATGGTAATGCTTTTGTTGGTTTCTTTCATAGGATAATAGCTCACATCTCCTTCATGACTCTGGGACAAAACTAGATGATGACCGGTAGTATAGCGTCCCCCTTCTGCTGCTGAGGTTTTTTCTCTGGCTTTCATCTTCTTGGATAGTCACAATGTTCATTCCCAGACGCCGCTTAAATCAGGAAGCCAGATAATAAACCTTAACTATACAGATCCAACAAAGGATTTTGGATAGGTTGCAGCAGTTTCCAAAATTCCCTTTATGAATGGAAGCTCTCTATGGTCCCTTTAGCACTCACAATAGCTCGTGGGGATTGCTGGTTTAGAATCCACATTATGTGATCAGATGTAACTTCACACCTCTTCAGGTATTTGATCATATATTTGTATCTAGAGCCTTTACAAGCTCTGGGAGCAGAGAATGGTGCAACTTTATGTTCTTGTTGGCATTCTGAAGCGTGATATTGACGTCAAATAAAACATGGCTTTAGAACTCAACAGCACCAGGGCTTTACGGTAAAATTGGTCATCAAATATGGCAATATACTTCTTCTTATTATACTTAATGGTCATTGTTTCAGCCTTTTAAGTAGTCATGCGCTTGGGCGATTCAAACTCTTTTAAACCTGCGCTTTCCACATCAGTGAAGGTCTAATGTTCCTCAGGTAAGTAAGGATTGATTATATCTTAACTCTGGTCATCAATACAATTTTAATGGTAGTGGTTTAAAAAAGGTCCTCTGCTCTATAGATGGTCTTTTAAACATTGTAAGAATGTCTTCACGTTTGCATGCTTATCAAAAAGAGGGAGCATGCTTGATCAAATCATTTAAACTCTAAATAGAAACATCCTGATCCAGACGTCAATGTAGTACCAACCTGTTTCACTGGGTTACTAGCTTGGGGTTTATTCATTCAGGAGCTGGCATTTCCATAGAATGAGGAAAGTCAAATAATGAGGTAGGCACTGAACATGTAGGCTGATACATAAGTTATGGGATAGCCTCTTCTTTCAAGATTTCTTCTCCAATTAGCTTTGGTTGAGCTGGAGGAACAGTTTGATGAGGACACTGACATATACCATCCTGCAATTTAACTTCAATATGTCACTACTAAGTATTTTATATCTCCTGCTCCCTAAGTCACTGATGTTTGATTTTTGTAGCTCTGTGAGATCTCTCCGCAATTCATTCATACTGGTTCACAGTATCATCTAATTCATTTATGTGAGCAGACTCCAAAATATGAAGCTTGCAGACTTGATGGTATAGTTCATTTTTTGATTAAAGTTCTCTGCAAATTATTGGAGCGCTTAAACTAATCCTCTTAATCCTTCATTATAACGCTGCATTGCTGCTTGTCAATCTTTGATCTGTTGGAATTCTGACTGAAGGTGAGTAGTGGCAAATATTACTTTCCAAGTGCTTCACAGCCACCCTCATTTAATATTTATGTATCAGTTGAGTTCCTCAACTACATCACCCTATCAAGAGTGTCACCTGGAGTGACTCAATTATATTCAACCTCCTCTCTAAGATGATCTATGCCTAAAATCTATTTATTGTGAACCCACGTCATCAATGGCTTAACTTAGAGTCACCACATTCTGGTTTAATTGATTAATAAATTTGTCCAGTTGTTGCAAAATCTTCACACTGAGGTTGTGGTTTTTATTAATGGCTTGATGAATACCCTGGAAAATGTCTTCAAACTTCCTATTCAGGTCCCACAACGCCTCCACAATTTCTGGTTTCTACTAGACACCTCCTTAATTAGGTTGTGGTTTTTAAAATGATCAACTGAGAATTTCGTACCATTGTTGAAGATACTCATCAAGATATTGCCTCATCTGGGCTAAACCATTAGATGCTGTGATATTTTATGATGGCTCAAAGACCAGAAGTTTTAATTTGCTGAATCAGCTGGTGCTGATTCTGCTGAAATAAAATAATTTGGGTGCTAGTTAAATTTATTCATATTTAAAAAAGCTGGAATCCTTATAGTATCAACTAATATGTCTCTGCTGCTCCATGGTGATCATATACATCTTTTAGTTTTCAAGTCAATGTGAATACTGAAACATAATTTCCTCAAGCACCATTCAATTAGGAGTAATAAACTAATATAGAAGATGAGGGATTAGTTATTCTCGCCATCTCCCCTTCCTGAGTTGGTTCCATCATAAGGTTTAAAATTTAATCTTGTTGCTACTACAATCACCCTGTAGTGAGCATAAATTGTATAGCGCATGACTTCTTCATGCTACTTGAACAGGATATCAGAGGATTGTCCAACTCTACCTCTAGCTGATAGTATGACTAAGAAGTAAAGCTCTCGATCCTTCATTATAGTTAAGACTATGATAAAGACTTACACAAACTAATGACATTATATGATAGTGGAAGTAACCCTTTATTTTGGAATAGATGAAAAAGATTTATATTTAAATCGCAACTTTCAGGGCTTATCAGAACTCTCATGATGAAGATTACTGACTATACACAATGAACTTATAGGAGGGAGTTGATTTGTCAAAAAGGAGGTTTGAATGGGAAGTTATAGGGTCAAATATAATGCAACCCATTCTAGAATAAAATTTCATAACGGAATTGGGATTTTATTACAACTTTTTTAGGCTCATAAAATTAAGTCAATCAATTATCCAACACCAAGAATGATATGGAGACTTTGAAGAATCTTACAATTAAAGGGCTTCAGCTTCAGGTTGGCTTTATAGATCGCCTGGAGAACCCTTTTGAGTTCCTTGGCATGCTCTTTCCAGGTCTCAGAGAACACAAGGAGCCATAAAATTATGTAACGCAGAAGATTTTCCAAAAGATCGCCTAACATGTGGTCAAACCAGCTTTGAGTTACTAAAGGTGAATTGCATAGTCCAAATGTCATCACCTTGTATTTATAGACCACCAGGTGGCACTTGAAGGCCATGTACTGGTGATGCTTGGGGAGACTTGGGATCTGGTTGAAGGCGTTTACAAGGTCCAGCTTCTAGAAACTTCATCTTTCAATCATAGTGGATTTGTCCTACATGCGCGGCATAGGGTAGGGATTCAGCTCAATATCAATAATGAGTTAACAGAATTCCACACAAGGGTGAAGTTCCCATTGTCTTCATGACCAAGAGTACATGAGAGACCACTGAAGACTTGGAGGGCCAGATGAGGTCATTTGCAAGCATGTTTGATATGTACTTATCCAGATAGTCCATAGCTTTATTAATATGGAGTATGAGACATACTTTATAGAGTTCTGTGCCCTTCTTAAATTTGTAAGAGAAGGAGAAATCACTGGCGTCAGATGTAGAAGTGTGGGTAGGGGCTCAATCAAAGGATTGAAGTATTGAAACTCCAGTGTGAGGTTTGTGATTGATGGGACCTTATCACTACCCCAGGAAGGAGCCCTCATTGGGTGTGTAGCAAAAGTCCAGTATAATGGATGGCTTACCTTCAAGATGTAGAGTAACCAGACCGCTTCCCATCTCAAAACAGGATGAGTACCTGTGCCACCATTTCATATCTAAAATGATTGAACAAAACAGATTATCCAAGGCACAAAAGTGCTCCTCAAATCTATGATGGGTTTGGTAGATTGCAACTGGCTGTTGAATACCCAATTACGCAATGTCTTTGAAGTTCAGCAAAAGTAATATACCCATCTGAGGCAATTGGCAGGTCAACCCACATAACTAAAGCAAGATCAATGAAGTTGTTTTCAGCTCCAGTGTTGACCAGAGTATTGACAGCTTCTATGGCGACCTTGCAATTATGGTTTGTGAACTTAGTAATGAATGGGATAACCTTATAAGAGGAAGGATTTTACCCATTTTATTAGGCCTCATGTATGCACTGGTGTTGGGCGCATGTTGTAGGGTTTCTCCACCTCTTCCATGTTGCAGGTCATAGGGGTTCCTCTCATGGGACTGGTTGCCTCTGGTGCAGGTGAATGAGTTTCACAGCTGGGAAAGTTCTCTATGGGATCGGAGGTGCTTTGGCCATGAAGTCTAGGATGGGAGGCCAGAACTCTTATGAGTACCAAGGACAGTTGCTTCTCCACCTGGATAGCTAAGATTATCTCCTTTTTCAAGGCAGTAGTGATGCAGGTGGCCGCGGTGGATCTTAGTATATTAGAAACCAAGTTCTGATGGAATATATGAAAGAGCTGCATGAGAGGAGCTCAGGAAGACTGGGCCAAGGTATGGAAGCGTGCAAAAAAAACTGTAACTGATGAGGTGCTCTGCTGTAAGGACAGTAGCGTGGTCCAAGCCATGTCAAGAGACTACTCCAGTGTAGCCACACAATAGAGAAAGTCAATATATTCCTACAGTGATGAGGGTAGGCCATGCTGGCTTGTAAGAAGACTCACTACCCAGGCAGCCAGTTTGGTGGGCAAGGTGGAGATGAGAACGTCCACCTGCTCATGTAGGAATGTGATACCCCATCAGAATATTGGAAGCTTTCATGGTTTAGGAGCCATTCCAAGGCATTAAGTTAATAAGCACTTTGAGGGGTCCAGAGTTCAACAGGATAGATTTTGTGAAGGCAGAGGTTGACAGCATGGGAGTGAGCGAATTGTAGTTGCAAAGAAGCGGCGTACCTCCATTAACACAAAGAGGAAGGAGAACACAATCATCACCACAGTGGTGGTATTAGTGTACAAGGCGGGAAGGATCACAGGCTCATGATTTTGCAGCACTTTCATAAAGATAAAGGAAAATTAATAAAGTTTTTTTACTGTTAATATTTTACCTCCATAAGTTGTAAGGCAATAATTTTGTGTATGCACCCGCAAATGCATGCCCAAGTTGCAGTAGTGAAAAGAACCAGATAGTACCTTAAATAAACATAAATTCCTTAAAGTAGGTTAGGTTTCTGGCTAAGGAAAGACTTACACAGAGTAGTAGTAACGTCAGTTGCTGGGGCTCTAGGATAAGAGCTATTTATGTGCCATTGGAGGCCATGTCAGTTGGGTTTATAACCAGAAGTAAAGTCCAAAATACACAAAAGAGATTTTAAACACTAAATGTTTTCATTGGGAGCTTATAGAAAAAGAAACTATAGATTGTAGGGGAGGGGTTTTTCTTATATACCTCCTCATTGGCAGATTCAAAGATTTGGTTGGTCTTTTTTGGAAATAAAACTCTGCAAAAGTGCATCAATCTATTAGGATTATTTGCTGCTGTTTGCTTTGGAAGCTTTGCAAAACCTGAAGCTAGTGGTCCTTCAATCACAGCTATAGTACACAAATTAATAAATCTGTGGTTGATTGTCAGGTTGATCTCAATCTAATTTGATGAACTTTGAGATTCAAATGCACAAATTTTGTGCGTTCATGATTCCCACAATCGTTTAATTGACGTAAACCTTTGTTGATCGTTTCCAACTAGTGCTTATCAGTTTTTTTCATTTGGGGATTGGAGATGATTAAACTCACTTTTATTAGAGCTTGTTGGGGTCAGTTCCCAACTTTCCTTATATTTACAAAAATAAAGGCAATTTTTGATTCAGAAAAAATCCTGAATCATGACGCTGTGACATTGTAGGGCTGTTATCCCAAGCCATTAGTGAAAATTTTTAAATCCCAAATGGGATTGACCATCTAAATATTTAATTGAAGCGGTATCAATTCCTTTCTATATTGAAAAGGCTATAAAGTCCTTCTTCTGACCATACATCTTTTAAATATCACATATTTCCTCAAGTACCACACTGTAATTGTGGATAAGATTTTAAAAGATGAGCAGTGAAAACCCTCACCACAAAAGTATGAATATTAATAGTCGTTCTAATCCCCATATAATCCTTTTACAAATGGAACTATTGAACATGTGAATGGTACTTTAGTGTCAATATCATGAAAATGGCTAATATTAGTACATTGCTCTGAGATCAGTAGTTACAAGGTACTAATGTCTTATCAAATAGGCTACATTAAGATTCTTAAGATCATAACTTAAAAATCTCTGTATGGAGGAGAATCCAAAGTTCAAGATTTTCTTAGTAAAGAATTTTTAGTTAGTATTTTTGGAACTTTGAATGTCTTTTGATATGCTTTTCTAAAAGAATATGCAAATTGCAAGCTGATTCTATGATTAATTTGGCTAAGACAGTTACTGATGAGAGACAAAAAGCAAAATATAATAGAGTACCTCTGCCAACCTTTCTAATATCCAGTTTAGTATAGTAGTATAACAACCAGATTACTTCTAAAAGTGACAAACTAAGTTCAATCTGGGATGGACCATGCACTGTTACTTAAGAAGTGTTGATAATACTATAGAAAGTCATTATCTTTTGGGTTCACTATCAACAGAGCTTATGAAGGACTATTTTTTTAGTACTAGATGGTCCCAACCCAAGGGGGGGATTCATCGATGTCTTATGAAGGACTATTGAAAAAGCATAATGCCAATATTCTTGAAGAGGGTGATGTCAGAAATTTTAATATGACCCAAAAAGATTTTTGTATTTCCTAATTTACTATTTGATTCCCTTAATCTACATATGGGAAATATGAAAGGCCATGCTGGAATGAATTGCTTATAAAAATATATTGTATCCTGTCAAAATTGAGGATAATCCCTATAAAGTTTTTAGTGCGCTGTTACTCAGGGTTGTATTACCACTAATACAACAGGGTGACAATACAAAAATGCTATTAATAAAATATATAATATAAAAAACATTAGTAAATTCATAAAATTATCTTTATTTTTGACATAGTTACGCTTCCAAGTTTTTTTATAGGATTATCATCAGGAATCAAAACCCATCAGGTTCAATGTTGATTTTTCTTATGTCTTACCATATTTCTTATGATCTCTCCAATATTTACTTTAGATCCCATTGCTATGCCAGTTTAGTTATTCTTTTTGGGCTATAATTAGTTTACTTAACTGATTTCTGCATTAGAGTTGGTTATTAGTGAAACTTTTTAACTAGTTGGCTCTATGTTGGACACTTGTTCCCAACTTGGCCAATCATGATGTAAAATAGATATATTTTATATTGAATACTATGACAAGATGCGTTAATTTCTATATCATACCATTTTTGTAGTATTGACAGATGAGTTAGTTCATCTGGGTTGAATTTTATGTTTATCAATGAGCTTTCTGTTTTGATGAGTGAACCATTTGAAGATTAAATATCATGTAAATTAATTAGGTTGTTTTTTTATCTGTTGGGTTTCTCATTAGAAAATAAATAATAGGATAGCTGTATCATCCTGTTAGATCAATATTTATTAATTACCATTGGGCTAATATTCAGCCAGCCCAATTTCTAACACCCCTTTTTAGATTATTGAGAAATTGCCTTTCTATTATTTTTAATTGACCTTGGCCAAGTGAAGATAAATTTCCAATATTTATCCATGATGATCTGGATACCAACTATGGCCCACTTTGTATTGAATAATTTATCAAAAATATTTATAATATTAGGCAAAAAAATTTCTATCACATATCTCACATAAATCTCTATTATTATATGAAATATTATTTAACTTAACAAATAGAGGATATGCTATATTTAAAAACCTCTATAAGTTAGATATACTTTTTACATTTATAAAATAACATTTACATTTTAGTATATAGCATTTCCATACTTTATTTTTTAGTTTATTTTACTTTATTTTTACACTTTCTCTACCAATACTGGGGATCAATTAAGTAAGAATAGGTTTATTATGATCTGAAATTCCAAAAATCATCTTTGCTAGCTTGCCATCTTCATTTAGATATAGGTGACATAGTCTACAGTTGTTTAGACTTTGGCAACCAATAACTAAAAAATGTAATTATGACATACTAAGCATACTGCAACTATCAACTGTTGTCTTTTCAAGGATAACAGCACATGCAAGTATCTTAAACAAACAGGAAGGCTGACACCCTTGAAAAGAGTTAGTAGTCACAGCTCTCCTCTCTTTAGCCTCTTTTAGATATACAAACCCACCTTTCTTGAGCCTGTAGTATTCTAAAAACTCGCCAATTATCTATGTTAAACAAATCAATAATATATTTTTATAGAAATATGGAATGATTTTGGCGGAAAGGAATTAATGATGAGATAAAAGCTATAAAAAGCCTATTAAAAATAACCTAAACACCAAAAAAGGTTGATAACTAAATTAAAAAGAAAAAAATTTAGCTAAAATATTTCAGGTAAAAGAAGTAAGGTCAAAATCAATGGTTTATAATAAAATAAGATTTCCAAAAAGATTCTAAAAGTGGTCAGCAAAGTGATGGCCCTAACACTATTTTTTATCCAGAAGACCAGCTGAGAAGCCTAGGTAATTCCACTGACATTTCTATGTGAAGGAAGTCTAATGTTGCTGTGATTTTCTTAAAAAGGATAAAACAAAACTCTGTTGATGGTAGGGAGGTTGTTTTAGAAACTTACCTATGTAAAATAAAGCTTATATTACCTTAGGAACCTTTATTTTTCATTGTAAACTATCATATACTGAAAAGCTTATGTAGATTTTATGAATTCTCTGAACTCACTGTTACAGCTGTTATAAATGAATGTATCTTTGATGCTCAAATTGATGGCAACTATGGGAGGTTGCTCACAAAGATTTTTAGGCTGAAGACTAGTGGTATGCAACACAAAGCAATCTAAAACCAACCAAATATCAAGTTCAAAATATACTAAACCAACAATTTTTTTGATAAAAATCCCTTTTTGAACTAGGTTTAAAGCTCCATTAAGCTTCTCATCTTGATAAGCACCATGAGTGATGAAAGCCTGGAAAATAACTTGGTGCATTTCCTAATTAATAAATTTCAAAAATATATAGACCACTTTTGTAAACAAAGACAAAACTTTGTTCCTCCCAAATATGCCACCAGTTGATTCAGCCACAAGCAATGTGTTATATGGAACATGAACTAGGAATTTTCTGGTTTAAAATTTAGAATTTGTGATATGAACAATGGTCTTTAGTCAGTACTCCCCTATCTCTCCCCTTACAGATCTTATTTGTATATCTATCAGAATGGTGGTACATTGCAGACTATGGACTTACCTTAGACTCTTGAGTACCTTTTATGGAAGCCTATTTTTCCTTGTAACATCAATTTCTATTAGCATGTGGTTAAAGTTCTCACAAAAAACACAGTGACCCTTACACATTTTTTTATTAAATTGATTTTTGGCAATAGGTTTTAGCAATCTGATGATTTTCTAAACTACACATCTATCCCATTTCCTGGTGATACTGCCACTATTCAATCTAGCATTTATCAAGCTTTTCCACCTGTCTCTCAATTCTAGTTAAAATATAACCCTATTAAAAGTATAAAGATGGGAGCAATGTGGTGGCTTGTGAAAGGCCCAAATTGGTATATCTATGTTCAAAATTTATGCTTTAATGATAATTTAAAAACTTTGTACCTTCAAACTCCTCTATTAAAAATTGAGCACTTATGGGTTTATAAATCCAATTTTTAATAAACGATGGTAATGGCATATTATATATGCAACAGGTAAACTGAATATCAACTTAAGTCTTTTTTATTTGAACTTTATAAGTATTATTATAGGAGAGTTTTATAGAATGTACAATCTCTGAGACTAAATGTTTTAAGTTTAGGTACAAAAATAAATGTATATGATTTTCTAATGAGTTAAAAGATATATAGAGTATAATAGGACTTGATTTTGAGATGAAACCAATAAGGGTAAGTTAATAAAATAAATTATGATGATATATGTTTTATAATGAATAAAAAAATATTTGAGGCAGATTGACCTTGGGACAAAAATACCATGAATAGTTTTTAGATTGTACTTATTTTAACCTGAGTCAAACAAAAACTACACTAGAGTAAAAGCAGAACCTACCCTGATTGTCTAACCTTTTTTGAAAAAAACTATATAATTTCATTGAATTTATATAAAAATGAAATAATGGGTAAGAGGAGTGGCGTATGGGGCTCAGCAGTTGGAACAATAAACTGGTAATGGATGCCACTGACTGGGTGACACCACCAACTATTCCTAGTAAGACATCATTATTTATAGTCACGGTTCTTGCAACAGCAATCTTACATATCATTAAATCTTCAGTCTAATGATGCCTCATCACGTTTGATGAGTAACCCTGGAGCAAAAGCCAACCTTGAGGTGGGAAAACATCCAGGAAAAAGGCGCAAGAATTTTGAGCTATGATCAAGATGGTCAGAGAATATGAATCATTTTTCCTTACCATTCCCATGTAATGGGGGCTCTCATGGCTCAATTGCTTAGCCACAATTGCAAAGTGTACAACCCATATACAATTATGGTAAAGGAAAGCTCAGATCTGGAGTGGTTGATTTCTAAATATATTTGCAAAGAATATGTCTTGAGAGTGATGTAGGTCTGGCTGCAACTTCTCACTGTATATTTCTAATCTCATAATAAACTAATACCTGTGAAACATAGTAAACTCAAAATGGCGGTGGGCAATATCTGCCTCAGGTTCATAACACACTGGACATTCCTTATAATGGTACCCCTGGTCACAGTGTTTTCCCATTAATATTGCATGGTGCAAAATCTGCCATGTGATCAAGCTCTGGTTGAAGGTGATCAATTTAAAGTTAAGACTTGCCACCAGCTTTTGAGCCCTTGTCACCCAGGGCAACCTCGCCCACATGGTAGATGAGCGCTGGGTAACAGCACTCCCTCTTAAGATTTTACCCCTGGTAACCATGCTCACCTTGGCCAAACTTGTCCGCCAAATTGAGGAAATATGTTCTGTGATTACCAAATCAAAGTCAAAAGGTCTAAACTGATTGGAATAAAGCCTGACAAATGGAAAACATATAGTCAGAAAGGGACAAGTATTGAATTATTGGCCAGAATCATAGACACTTTTGACTCAGCTAGCAGTACGATTGCTGATGCCAAACACCCCTTGAAATTGTTGGGGATGATCCCCAATGTGCAGATGGTATCTTTGGGAACTATTGCAGACAATTTGATACCCTTATCTAATATATTTGGAGTTGAAGTTGACATAAATCATTTGACCAAACGAATGTCCCAGTGATAAACATGGGCAGGTTAGCATCCTGAACCTGTTTCCAACCAATTGGGACCGCCTATATAAGTAGTGGCCCTGGGGAATTCCCGTTGCTCTTCAGGCCAAAAGCTATCTTGCCAACCAATAAAAACACAGTTAGCCTTGGTCCAGGTGTTTACAGTCAAACTATTAATGACTTAACCTGCTGCTGAGTCCTTTGATGTCAGTTCAAATTGAATTTATCTATCCCCTTCCCCAAAAATCACCAGGTTCGGTTGAATTTGAGGGACCTGATCTCTGCTTTGACCCACTCCCTCAGACACTATTTAATCAGTTGTATCACCTTGAAGAAATTGTTTGTCAATTCTCTTTATTTTACTTTCCAATAAATTTCCACTAAACCCCAATTTTTTACTTTATTTCAATCCTTCTCGCTAAAGTCCTGATGGTGTTAACCTGGTAACCTATCAGTCCCTATACCAGATGGGCATTACCAATTTTGATGATTACAATCGCTTTCACCTTTGTCAACTGGATTCAATGAGCATAAAAACTTCTGGCAATTTAACCCCATTATTGGACTTATCCGTTTTCAATATATTGGTATCTTGTGGACATATATCCACCATTTTCATTCAGGGATTCGCCCCCTTGTCTCTATGATGGTAATGAGCTCACCCACTAGCAACCCTGTAGAAGCCAACCGAGTGGTACAATCCCCTGCAGCAAGACCCTCAGTGTCTGGGTTGTTTCCATTTGGTTCCTGTTCAGGTTCCTTTTCACTCTCATTCTACATCAACGAGTCATTATGACCCAATTCACAGCTCCATAAAATGTCATATGAGAGGTAATGCCACTGGCATACTGGCTTGCTTTTTGGGTGCTCGTGCATCCCAAATGGCAGGCCAATCTAAACTTCTTCTGCCATTTTCATGACATAATTGACTAACCATTTTTTCCTGCCATTTTCGCCCTTCTCTTTGAGGTGGGCGCTGCAGTAAATACCCTTTACCAAATGAACGTGCAGTCATTACCTGCTTTCTGTTGTTCATTTGGTCACTCGCCGGTTTTGTGGGTATTATTAGCTATACCTTGAAGAAACTCCTTCAGGGCAGCAGAGCTCCATTGATAACTACCCTTCCCCCACCTAATATCTAAGAAGTGAATCCAAGTGTTCCCTCCCATGATATTGTCAATCAAGTTCTTGATGCCCTTGCTGAGGTGTAAATTCATTCTGCTATTGCCCTTAATAATGCCGCTGTGCTAACCCATGCCCAACAAGGGGTCACCCTTTTGGATGCAGTAGGAGGGGATACCCATTAATGGGTACGTGGACTTCTGTGTTCTACTTTGCAAGCGGGAGATTCTACCTCTCTGGTCGCAGTAGTATCAGCTGCATTTAAAACCCCCTGTGTCGCGTTCAGACCATTTATTACAATTGCTTTTTACTATGGCTGAAGCCCCAGATTGGCTTCTTTAAACACAACCTTCTGTGAACATAATCCTGAACTTGAGTTCTCTAGTGATATGCTCCAAGCATTATCTAGATTAGTGTTTGAATCTGCCTCTGCCCATCACGAAGTCTGGCCCACCCTTATAGGGACAGTGGACCAAACATGTAAAGCTGTGACCACTATCAACGCCTCCCCTTGCCATGCTTCCCGCTATCAAGGGGGAAATTATATGATCGGTCTACCTAATGGCAACTCAGATTCAGTTTTTACCATTGAACCAGTATTGGTCCTGGCCTCAGAGTCTGTCAATACCCCTGCGTCTGATTTTTTTATCCTGGTTCACCTATTAATGAATAAGCAAAAGCCCAGATTAAAGTAGCTGGTTCCCAAGCCCTTGATCTTCCCAACTTAACTCCTGAAAAGGTCCTAACCTTCCCCCCTGATTTACTTACCACTTCTTCAGTTGCAGCAGAAATGACCAAATTTACCAATAATCAAAACTCTACTTATTTCTTATTACCTATGAAGATTAGTATTGGATCTCACCATGTCTCCTTTGAGGCTTTGGTGGATACCAGAGCTGGGGGTAATTTTATGATCGTCAAGTTAGCTCAACAATTGGAGCTGGACCTAGACGTAGGTCCTTCTGTGATGGTTGCTTCTTCAGCCTCCCAGACATCATATTTAGTCTGTCGGCCAGTAACTTTCTCAGTACTTTAGTTTATATTTTGCGATTGGTTCTCCGCAATGCCAAATTTGGTGCTTTCTGTAATCTTGGGGGTCAGATGGTGGTGCCAACAACATGTTATAATCCAACTGGAGTCAAATATATTATTATTTGTTAATGATTAAACGGAGGGTGAATTTCCTTTAGTTGATACACTTACAAACTCAAAGTCGCAGCTCCATCGCATTTCTTGTTTTTCCTGTGGGCCTTCTATCTGATTTTTCTGAGTAATTAATGCGTTATCAAAGTATCTTTGAATCTGAGAAGGCAGACCATCTTCCCACTCACACTAAATTCGACTTATGATTCAGAACAATAGTACAGTTGTTGAATATCAACTGTCCTTTGTATCCACACACAGTAGAGGGGGGTTACGCTTAACATCTGGTTATATGATATGCTTAAGAAAGGGTGGTTGTTTAAAGAGACATCACTAATCGCGTCTCCCATTATTTTTGCCAAAAAGGCTGATGGTTATCCCCACCCCTGCATAGATTATGGACACTTAAACAAAGTCACAGTACACGATCCCTACCCTTTGCCCCTAGAGCAAACTATCTGTCAAGCGATCACTAAATTTCATGTGTTCTATAAGCTGGATCTCGTTAATGCTTTCAACCAAATTCAGGTGATGGAAGGGCAAGAATGGCTTACCGCGATCTAAAAAAATGAGGTATTTTCCAATTCTGTGTAATTTCCTTCAGGTTGAAAAATGTGCCAGCCACATTATAAAGAATAATTGATAGTGTGCTGGGCGATCTCTGATTCACTTGCGCAGTTGCATATATTGACGACATCCTGGTTCAATCCCCAACCCCTAAACAATATGCAAAAGACTTGGAAGTGGTAGTAGCTGCTTCGCAGAAGGTGTGCCTAATTGATAAACCTTCCAAAAAGCAAGTTTTATAAGGAGGAAGTTACCTTTCTTGAGAACCTTGTCCTCAAAGATGGTTATGCGATTCCCCCTAACAAGTTGGATGCCATTCATGGATAACCAACTCCAAAACCCAGAAACAATTATGGAGCATCTTGGGCACCATTATTTTCCTTAAGAATTTTCCCCGGCCCTTTCCCAGTAGCTCATCCACTTCACCCCCTCCCACAGGTAAGAATGTGCCTTTTCCATTGGACACCCGAGTGCCAGCAGGCGTTCAAGTCGATTAAAGAGGTCTTTTTATCTCCCCACGTCCTAAAACATGCAGATCCCTCCAAACCGTATGTCATTGCTTATGATGCCTCATCTGTGGCAGTGAGGGCGGTTCTGCTCCAGGAGCACGATGGCTTGGAACATCCAGTCGGCTTTTTCCTTGAACTTTTCCTCTACTGAGCAATCATGGTCCATATACAATAAGGATTTGGCAGCCGTAGCGTGGGCGTTGACTCATTGGTGGTATCTGATACAGGGTGCCCAGCATGAATTAACTGTGCATACGGATCACCAAGCTCTTTTGTATTTTTGCAAGCCCCAGAAATTAGTACATAAGTAAGCTCATACTATTGGGATTTGTGCAGTTTCAATTATAAATATGGATTCATGAAAGGCGCGTTGAATGTGCTCCCCAATTTTCTTAACTGCAAACTGGCTCAATTTCCTCAGACTCAGATAAAGTGGACCTTGTTACCATAATCCCCTCCATACAAATCTTGTTTATTGTTCCTCTTGTGGTCTTGTCAGTCGCCTTTGCTCCCATTACCCTCTCATTTCACAGGTCTTAGAAGCCCAAATGACCTTCCCCAAAGGAGTGGAGTTATTTGATCAATTTTCCCTTCAAACTCAAAAACATTCCCTATATTCCTTGGTATAGGGTCTTCTATTTTAAGTCGCGGGTTTGGGTTCCTCCTCTCTTTAGAGATGAGGTGTTTCAAGCGCATCACGATCCTCCCACAATTGGCCATCTGGGCAATAAGAAATGCATCAATTTGATCAAGCAGACTTATAATTGGGTGGGTTTAACAAAAATAGTTCCGGCCTGGATTGCCAATTGCATTACCTGTGAATGGTCTAAGTCAGACTATCCAGGAAGAAATGACCTCCTACATCCTTTGCAACAAGCGGAGGGTCCATGGACATCAGTGTCCATGGATTTTATTGGTGAACTTCCCTGTTCTAATGGTTTTACGTCAGTGATGTTAGTGATTGATCATTTTACTAAATTCTTCTTTTATTACCTGTGCTTTATAATTACATCGGAAGAAACCGCTCATCTCTTTGTGCGCCATGTGTTTTTAATGTTTGGTTTTCCGCAAAAGTTCAAAAGTGACTGTGGTTCACAGCTCACAGTGTAGTTCTAGAATGAACTCTTATCCATTAAAAAACTTTCCCCCGTCATTCCACAGCGTATCATCCCCAGTCTAATGGACAAACCAAGCTAGTAAGCCAAATCATAGAACAGTACCTGCGCTGCTATGCTGCAGCTGCACAGGAACCTGGGCTAATGACCTTCCCCTCGTTCAATTTACCTACAACAACAGAATTCACGCTTCTATGGGAGTTTCACCTTATGAAGCGATGATAGGGTATAATCCATCGTTTTCAGTCAGTCCCTGCTTGCGTCTCAAGGTTCCAGCTGCCGCAGATCATGCTAGGCATATAAGGTCTACTCAGTCCTTAGAGTGGGAGCATCTCACTAAAGCTATCAATTATTACAAGCAGTTTGAAGGTCAAAAACGGCTTTCTGGCCATGACATTACAATGGGATCATATATTATGTTTAATACGCACCATTTATGAGTGCAGTTACCCTCCTGGAAGTTCGCAAATAATCATTTGGGTCCCCACTTGGTGGATAAAGACTTTGACAATGGCGCTTTCTGGGTTAAAACTGCCATCTCATTGGAAACAGCACCCAATCTTCCACGTTTTTATTTGTCCCCATTTTAAGGGGACTGTTCCTGCAGATCCAGAGCCAATTGTAATCAAGGATGTGGAGGAGGCCAAGGTGGAAATCATCTTAGCATCCTGCAAATCTCGAAGGTCAATTCAGTATTTTGTCGCCTGGAAAGGCTATCCAGCCTATGAGAACAGTTAAGTTAAGGCCCATAATTGCGCTAACTGCATGAAACTGGTTGAGGTGTTTCATAAGTTTCATCCTGATGCTCCCCATCCCCCCCCAAAAAAAAAGTTGCGACTTTAATGGTGATCAAGTTGCCAAAGGTTCACAATAATATATCACTCACGCAGTTCCAGGGCGGTGGCGCCCATCCTTTGGAAAAAAGAAAAAGGTTATGTAAGTCCAGGGGTACGTCCCCTGTGTGTGGATAAGGCGATTTAACCATTTCCGAATAAAAAGAGTCTGAAGAGGATGGCTGTACCCCTTGTCACCCAGGGCAACCTCGCCCACATGGTAGATGAGCGCTGGGTAACAGCACTACCTCTTAAGATTCCTCTCCCAGTACCCACGCTCACCTTGTCTGAACTTGTCTACCAAATTGAGTAAATCTGCACTGAGATTACCAAATCAAAGTCAAAAGGTCTGAAACCAAAAGGAATCAAGCCTAACAAATGGAAAACATATAGTCAGAAAGGGACAAGTATTGAATTATTGGCCAGAATCACTGACAGTTTTGACTCAGCCAGCAGTACGATTGCTGATGCCAAACACCCCTTGAAAAATTGGGGATGATCCCCAATGTGCGATGGTATCTTCTGGAACTATCAAAGACAATTCAAAACCCTTATTTAATGAATTGGGAGTTGCAATAAATGTAACTCATTTGACAGAACAAACGCCCCTGCAACCAGGCACAGGCGGTTTGTGAATCCTGAACACATTTACAACCAATTGGGACCACCCCTCTGTGGGGTGGCCCTGGGGAATTCCCATTGCTCATCAGGCCAAATGCCATCATGTAAATGATGAAAACGCAGTTGATCATTGGTCCAGGTGTTTGGTGTCAAACCATTAGTGACTCAGCCTGCTGCTGAATCTTTTGATGTCAGTTCTAATAAAAATTATTTACCCTCTTCACCCAAAAATTCGCCAGGTTCGGTTGAATTTGAGGGACCTGATCTCTGCTTTGACCCAATACCAATCAGACACTATTTACTCAGTTGTATCATCTTGCGGAAATTGTTGGTCAATTCTCTTTATTTTACTTTCCAATAAATTCATACTAAACCCCAATTTTTAATTTATCTCAATCCTACTTGCTGAATACTGATGGCCTTAACCTGGTGGCTTATCAGTCCCTACACAGGATGGGCATACCAGTTTTGATGATTACAAACACTGCCACCATCGTCAACTGGTTTAATGAGCACTAAACTTCTAGCAATTTTCCTCATTATTGAAACTATCCACTATCAATATACCAGAATCTTGTGGCCATTTATCCACCATTTTCATGCAAGGATCCTCCCCCTTGTCTCTACAATGATTCAAACCCACCACCAGCAACCCTGTAGAAGCCAACTCAGTGGTACAATCCCTTGAAGCAAGACCCTCAGTGTCTAGGGTTGTTTCCATTTGGTTCCTTTTCAGGTTCCTTTTTACTCTCATTCTACATCAACGAGTCATTATAACCCAATTTGCATCTCCATCCAATGTTATACGAGTGGCAATGACACTGGCATTCTGGCTTGCTTTTTGGGTGCTCATTCATCCCGACTGGCAGGCTAGTCTAAACTTTATCTGCTGTTTTCATGACAAAAGTAATGCCTTACTGAATTTGCTAGCTATGAAGCACTATCGCCCTTTCCTGTATAGAACTACTTTCAATATGGTTACAGACCATGCTTCCTTGAGATAGTTACAAAACATGAAAGATCATACCAGCCAGTTAGCGCGTTGGGATCTAAAGCTCAAGAATTATGATATGAAGGTTAAACATCACGTGGGAACCTGCCACATTGAATTTGATGTGTTAACTCAATTACAAGACCTGAATTTATACAACAGCGAAGTGGAGACGATATATGACCTCTTAATGACCCAAAATTTGGGATGATGAGGATGGTCCTGTCCAGAAGATGTCAATCCAGCACTCCTGCAACAACAAAGTGGAGAGTGAGCAGTTGTATAAACATGTGGTGGCAAAGTGGTTGCCTATCTTAACCGCTTAGAACCTGTACCTGCTATCCTGAAATCTCACTCTACCCTAAGTCCTGAGGGAATGAAGAGAACCTATAAATGGAAAGGGAGCGGTATCATTAGGAAGGAATAATGGAACTATTTTAAGTCTTGGATTCCTGCCTCACTTGTAAGAAGCAATCCAGTTTAAAGACTAGATACCAATATCAGCTGACTAACTCTCAACAGCTGTTTTACACCATTAGCATAAACGTAGTAGGTCCCCTCCCACAGACTACCAGTGGTAACAGATATATCCTTGTAATAATTGAAAAGTACACTAAATGTATTGAATCTGTAGCGCCAAGCCCAAATGGGCAATGCCACTGCATCCTTCCATCAGCAACATATTTTCATTCGCCATGGCTGCCACCAGGTACTACTCTGCGACAATTTTAAAAACTTCACCTCCAGAGTGGTCAAGATCCTGGCTACCTCCATGCGAGCCCAACCAGTTATTTTTGGCTCTTTATGATCTTCTAATCAATGAGACTGTGGGGAGAGAAAATGGAACCTTGGTCTCAATCCTATGGAAAAAGGCCTCTTCTGGCCCATTGCACTTGGATCAACTCCTGCCTAGTGCTCTTATGGCCTTTTATAAAAGGTATCACTGGATTTTGAAAATGTCACCATTCTGTGTTTTGTATGGGCGAGAACCATGGAAGCCCGCCCTTTTATCTAAATATGTCTTCTCCTCTAGGGTTGAGAATCCTGAAAAAGCCATGCGAAGATTGGCTCAGCTTATGATTTAACTTCAACATGAAGCTATAACTAACTTAATTAAAACTGTTAACAAAGAAGAGTTAGCTGAAAATGAGCTCTGGGCTCCCCTACTTACCTTTCGAGTTTCTGACATGGTCCTGTATTACCATAACTGCATCATTACTAGAAGCAACAAGGTTAGATAAGCTTGGGAGGGCCCTTTAATCATAACCTATAATAGAGGCGATGAGTATTCCATAAAGTCCTTGGCTACATGATTTATTAAAAGCCAAGTACATGGACAATTCTTACGCCCCTATTCTCCCCCAATCTTATTGAAGGGGTTAATGTCAGACAATTTCTTTCTCACTTAAGGGAGAAGATGATTAGGGTGTCAATAATCCAAATGATGGGGGGTACACCCCAACACCAACTCAAATTTAGTGCTAACTCCTAAGTCAAACCCATTTTTAGACATGAAGGGTTGCCAGGAGGTGCAAATATTTAACTAACTAGTCAATTAATAGGAACTCCAATCAGAGGCCAAAATAAGTCTAAGTGTCATTTAGCTGATTGGAGAAATTATAAGAAAGCGTTACTTCATGTACGTCCTACCACTTTTAGCCTGACATCAAAATCCTATCCCTATCGCAAGGTGAAGGGAATTTCAAACGTTTTGATAGGGTAAAATGCCATTTAACTAATTTGAGTTTTTGCTTGCTTATTATGAACTCTTGCCTACCTCACTATTAGATATGAGTTTTCTAAGTATTAAGAGGCGTGAAATAAAGGATCGACTTTCACACCCAAGCTCCTACTTGTGAATTAATATTAATAACTATTTGTTAGTTTTATATATTGTAAGTGCGCAAATTAATTTGGCAAATAATAATGATTGATTCGTTGTTGAATTCTGCCAAAAATTAGCACCTGCGAGCAACCAGCATTCAGGATTACTTCTGTTAAAGATCTCTTTCAGACTGAGGTTGGATGACATAATTGTCTCAATTTCTGACTCCCAGCCAAGAAATTGTGAGTTTACTCTTCACCTTTTGCATAAAGATTGGTATATAGCACTAGCTCTTTTGAAGGTGAAAAGGTTAGTCCAATAAAAAATACTAAAGTGGAGAGCATTTTGCATATAATGTGACTAGAGAAGATATTAACTTTATTTGAAAAGTTGATCCCATTTGGGTTCTATGTTAATTGATTTAACACTATTTTGTTAATAATGTTTTTTGGTTAGCCTGCTTTAATTAAAACATAATAGAACAAATGGAATAAGCCTGTCACGTTGGAAGTTGCATAGTGATTATTTGTTGATTTCTATATATTAATTCAACTTTCCATGTTTTCATAGAGCCTAATCACTATTAAAAAGCTAATATCTACATGTCTTTGTAGATAACTAATATTAATATAGCTAAATGAAGCAATTTATTGCTATAAAGAACCTTAATTGCAGTGAAGAGCTTATAGAAACATTACATGTGTCTTTATATTACTCAAAAACAGAGTGTGAGTATGCAAAATACATAATTCATTTCAGGACTTTTTCTCTACTAATTTAAAAAATATTTGCTGCAACACTTAATAGCTTTAAAAATATTTTCACGGTATAAAAAATTTTAGAATGATATTTTTAAGATCATATAGTTATTGGCTGTAATCTATACTACAATGTATTGTTTCTATATTCTGAAGCCTTTAAATTAACTTTCTTTTCTTATCTGTGCCATTTTATCTATTTGAGCTTTTATGTTGCTAATAAAATATATGTTAACTTGACATTTTGCAATCAACTACAATGTTCTTTCCATTTTTGGTATATTTTGGTTCTATATAAAGAATCAATACCCTGGTTTTCAGTACTTCCACTGCAAGGTTAACTTTGTTCAATTCATTCCAGGTAGCAATATGTAGAAGGAAGACATGTCCCAGGGGATCAAATTTCCCTATTCCGTAAAAACCAGTAAAGAATGGTGAAATTGGTCAAATGAAGTAATGTATGAATTGGAATTCTCATTTATTGGAGGGGAAGTATTTTAAAGAGTGGTAAAACAATGAAGGTAATTTTTCACATATACTTCTTTCAACCTTTTGGATAGGGCTTAAAAAATCTTCTTAAGACTTATCTTGCACAAAACTATCTGTTTCTATATAAATCTTCATTCAGTTAACCCATATATCATAATTTGTGGTAACTCTAATCTCCCTTTAGACCCCATTTTACAATATTTTATAAAGCTTTGTCATAACTATTGAGGCCTGACAGGATGTAAGGACTTTGACAGGATCTTTACGAGTAAGAAGTTATGATCTCCAACTAAAGCAAATCTATAATGTACTGGACCAATAGTATTATAACGTATTTTTTATAACTAACGTAAGAAAATGGAAGAAAGGTATACTATATATAGATTTTCATGTTTAATTGCTTACTTTTATTTTTCTCTAAAGATGACAACTTTTTTGCCATTCATCTATCTACATTAAAAATTTAATTGCTTGATTTTAAAAAAACTAACTTTAGTAAAGGAAAAATTTTAACTTCCAGATAAACTTTGGATATATATATGCATAGGGTTTCTTTTAGTTTTTGTGAAAGACTCAACTATGGGTAAATTCCTCGTGTTATGTGAGATCCTTTTAGAAAACTCCATCTTTTTAATATATAATTGATAACAATAATATAACTGGTCATATTAATAAATGAGTTTCTCCTATTAATCCAATGATTAAAAGAATTTAATTGCTCTAAAAATATTTCATAGGATTTTATTGGTCTAAGAGCATAATAGATAGAGGTTTTTATATACCCCTGACCACTGCAATACCTTAACGTCAGCTCACAATGATATCAGAGGAAGCACCAGTATACATACTTGTTGAAAATAGTATGCTCATGATGTCATAAACAATGCCCTGAGGACCCCATTTTATACCTTTTATCTCCCATTTATTAAAGACTGATTACTAAACCACATCCAAAGAGAATTTTCCCATTTATATGGCTCCAAGTTATTACCATATTACCAAATTGAGAAGCAGATTAATTTTGTAAGCTCAATTAATTGAGAGGAGTGATAGTATAGCGGGTGGTTCCTTCTCCACTCTGATTTGGTTTTTTATTGAAACAGGTTTGAAAACAGCACAAGCTAAAAAAACTTGGCATAGTATATCTGTCCCAAGGTCAAACTACCTTATTTACTTTTCTAAACTCAATCAATTAAGAATAACAAATATCTATGCAGTTACAAGAGCTAAAAAGAGCCATAGAAACCCAGAAGCCACAGTTAGGCTATAACAGCGTCCAAGAATTAATAAACAAGTAAGAGCTATAAAGTATAATTTGTAGATGAAACTCAGAAACCCATATATTGAATCGAAAATTGGATTCTGATTAGCCTGAAACTAAATACAAATAAAGATTTTCCATTTAAGAAAAATAAATTGGTAGAAATCCTTTCCTTTTTAAACACCCCAAATCATCATATTACTATATATACTTCCTATATTTAATTTAAATATCTTCTTTCACAGGCTCTTATTTTATTGTTGTTTTTAGTTTGCTATAATAACGTCCCATATAGTGAATTTGAAGTCAAAAGTTCAGACTTAGTTTATTTTACAAGAAGAGGTTAAAAGTGCTAATTGGTGCTTAAGAACAGCCATTCACAAGAAAAACAACTCTTCAACATGATTGGAAATTTTTGGAACCATGAGTAAAGTTCTATGTGCCATAGAACAAGTCTTTTTGAATTGCCTTTCGATGCACCTATAGAAAAAACTTATTGATACTAGCTCAACCCTTTTTATAAAAAGCCCCTGAGCTAGCTGGCCACTTCAGCAATACTTAGCGATAATTAAAGTATATTTGTCATATAATATTTCATAAACACTATCTTATTGAATAGTAATTTTAATCACAAAGATATGTGATTGTGATTTAAGTGCTGAATGTTACTTAATTCATTTATTTGACTTATCCTTAATTAAGAAGCAAGTTTGACATAGCTACTTCTATGATAGAATTTTTAATTAAATCTATTAGTTATTATCCTATAGTATAAAAATACAGTTTACTGATTGCTTGAGCATGGCTTTGTGCCAAAGATACTATAATTTGCACTTCATAATTGGTTTGATAGATCTTAATATAGAGTGAAACCTTACAAAAATAGGCCTGGAACCAAGGTAGTGCTATAATAACTTGATATTTATAAGTCAAATAAGATGTTACTTATTCTCTTAAGAATATAGCCCAAACTAAAGTTCTACCTTCCTGATTTAAACTAATTCTTAGCTAATTAATACCAAAACTTTTCAACAAATGTAAAATATAAATCTAATTAAAGCTTTTTGTTTTTTATAAAAGACTAAAACTTAAATGCTGTTATTCTCAACATGAGTTTGAAACCTGTTTTGGATAAAAAAATCTCAGTGTGTTTATTTGCTCCAAGGTCAGCCCACCTTGATTACTTCTTAAATAATGACATCCTATTATATAATTTTAATGTACAATTTCAAGATCTTTTTGCTTAATACTTCTAATTGAGCTTGAAATACATCTGTCTTATTGACGCTTGCTTACCTGAGCAAGCTGTGATGGAATAAACAAGTACAATGGTAAGAATGGGTAGAATGAGGGTCCTGACATTGTTTCAATACAGTAGAATGTATTTTTTATTTATTACTAAAAACAGAAACATGTTTATCTTATCTAGTGTTTTGGTCAACCCTTTTATCAATTTCCATATGGGTCTTTTATTTTGCACCTTATTAAGCTATCACAATGTTAGCTATCCAATATGAAGCATGCATTTCTATCAAAAAATATACCAAAATGCTTTATTTCTAGAGGCAAGTATATTATTGTGAAATAAATTGCTTTTTATATAATATTTAAAACATTCCTCCTTCAAGATAAGATATGGGTAAGTCTTGAGGTTCCTGTATTTTACTTTATTGAAGATAGAATTAGTTCCGTTGTATCTAATAAATACTCAGTCTCCTGTTGCTCAAAGACAGCAATTGGTAATTAATAAGATTAAAGCTTATATAAGGTTCAGACTCTCACATAATAAAATTGTACATCATCACACATTTTGAACACAGTCAGAATTTGATCAGCTTTTAGATATCCCTAGTACTTGATGCTGTTTTGTCTCAATGTACATTTTAGCATATAATAGAATATCAATAAAAACTGTACAATAAATTTTGTTGTTAGATATTGGTGGTAGCTTATTTTTAATGGCATTAATTATTGAGAAAAGCAAGGGTTATATTCTTTGTCTAAGTTTTAGCAGGAATTTGAACCACCTGCATAATAACTCTAAAAATTTTCATTTTTATAAATTCATATCATTTTTTGAGAACAATAAAGGGATAATGGATATGATACTTTATCCTATCTATAATCTTTTTAGAACCTGGTTTGGCATTTAGTTCCCTTCCTTAGCTTATGGTTACATATGCGCCAACTAAACCCAGTGAGGAAAGCAAAATAGTAATATATCTTCTTGTTCACTTAATTACTCTGAAGTGATACACTTCAATAACTTGGTGGTGAAATAGACAATATAAAGATATGGCTTATGGCAAAAAAATCACACTCCAAGTGTAGTTATTGTTCATCTTCTAAAGTATTATGTATATACTTCTTTCAACCCTTTTACTGTTCATGGAGAATTATAAATATAATGGGTGGTAGAAAGGTGACGTAATAAAACCAAATCCATAACATATATACTCTTTATAAATTATATCTTGTTATTGGCTACCAAGGCTAAGTATATCCATGTCTTGTAATGATATTTCTGAAGGACCCAAGCTTTCATACTTGCAGGTATACTATCACTGCATCAGCTTCAACCCTCTTAGTAAAGTGTTTGATGGAAAATATCCCAGATTTACACACTTTAGATGAATATGGTAGAGGGCACAAGATAGCAAATGTCACATTGTGGAAAGGCGCAGTTGTGGCACCATGTAAACATTAATTTATGTGCCAATAACTTGTCATAAATTAATGTTACGCATAGCTTCAATAAGGGTACTGATATAGTCTGTCATCGCTTCCCATTAATATAATAACTATGATGTTTGTGAGTCTTCTTAAACTGCCTTTGTGACATGAAGGCGCTCTTCCATACCAAGATTATCTCTGACACTAAAGCGCACTTATGGGTACTATATGTAGTTGAAATACTTCTGTAGTTGTCCAATAACTCTGTGGGTTTTTTAGAACTCTTATACAGGTCTTTAGTTTATAGAAAACCTTGCTTTAGGCTTCTTCAGATAGTCTAATCAGGTTGTAAAATTAATCATTTTTTCTGGTCTAATGTTGATATAAGTAAGTCTTAATAATACATCAGCGTTATATAAGTGTCACAGTCCTTTGAAGGTTTTAAATAGCTTTAACCTCAAAATCAACTTTTACTCCTCATGGGGAAGCATGCAGAGTCCTTCATAATCTTAAACCACTGCAAGTAAAAAATGTTAATGGCCAATTTAAAATGTAATCTGTCCACATATGGCTTAAAGCGTCTCACCACGCCAATATCCTCAAGCCAATCTCATCTAGCCTTTGAGTAAAAAATTCCACTTATAAATATTATGTCATACCCATTTGGAAGGTCTAATCCATTATCATCAAGATATATAAAAAAGCTTCCATTCCTAGATCATCAACATTTATGTATTTTTAGAAATTTTTCTTAGAGTCCAAATAATTACCACAAGAGCAGATTGATTCTTTACTTCAGTCCCTTGAGAGCCTATGTTATTTTAACTCCTACTTAAAGAAGTATTTGGTGAACAAAGATTTGGTTTTGTAAAGTAGACAAAAATAGTTATAAAAACCATTTAGTAGCAACCATCCCATGGAGGACTTGTACATACCTCACGCTTTTTGGTTCTCTCATCTCCAGTAAGACATAAACCTTTTTATGCTTGAGGTTTGCTTCCCTTTTCTAGTGAAGTATCCCAGTAACTCATGATTCTGCTCCTGAAAGAGTCATTTGCTTAACGTATGCCTAATTTTAGCTTATTGGAGCAGTCTAAAAACCACATAAAATGTTAGAAGTGGTTTTTAAGATCCTGATGAGCGTAGTAAGCTCATATAGGTAGATTGTTGCACACGTCTTCTTAAATTCTCTAATTATCTTCATATTGCTTTAAATATGTAAGAACATTGAAAGCTCTTATGGAATTTGGGTGATTATAAATATATTGGCTTGTATTTAAGATGCACCTCTCTTGATTTCAGGACTCAACACCATATACAACTTAAAAAAACCTTCATGGCGGAGAAGTATATTAGTCACAAAGCGTATCAAAGCATTATCAATCCATGGTATGGATAAGACAACTTATTAAATAGTCCATTACAACATTGTAGCTGACAGGCTCTTCTTAACCAGAAATGAGGTGAAGGCAAAGGGTTTTGGAAGTACTAATTAATCCAGCATCCAAAAAAGTAGTAACATTTAGAAAACAGTATTTCTCAACAATCATATATGGCTAAAATTGGTATTGCATAACCAACAACCACCCAATGATTTTATGAAAAAATAGTTGGAAGTTTATTGATAAAGTAAATTCTGAAGGGTATACACAATTAATATCTTTCAAGTATTATAGGATATCCTTCAGAATTTACTTTATCAATTCCTAGTTTTTCAAACCTATGATATCAAATAAATGAAAATTGAATTCATAGTACTAGTTTTATGATGGCTACAATATATCATACTTTCACTGCTATAGGTTTAGTGGTAATATTATTAAGCATGACATTTATCCCTGGTAGTTTAAATTCATAAACCAGAAACGCTCTAGTATAAAACTGTAAATTCTCTCATAAATTTATATTTCAGAAATTACTTTTTGGTGAGATCCCAAGGTTTATGGCAATCAGCATCAAGTTCTGCTCCCATATAGAAGTTCCATCTCCTCAATAACATAAAGAGGCTCTAAATTCAGAATATAGAACTAGAGGTAGAGTCAACACTCATTTATTATGGGTAATGTATGTTAAATGATAGTTCAAGGTCAATATGATGAGACAATTATGTTTCTTTCACATCATGACGATATTTTCCTTTAAACTAATGATGTCTGGTAGCTCTGTAGTGTACTAGTACATCCTAGGGATCAATTATTTTAAATCCAGAGTGTTGAGTATAGATTAGGAAAATGAAGCAAATATCATCTATTAAGACTGTGGGATTTGTCATATAAGGCGCTAAACCTGATAGGCAAAGCTGAGTAGACTCCAAGTGCGCAAATTAATTTTAACATTGGCATATGGTATTGTCATGTTCACACGACTTTATTGAGAGAAGCAACTTCCTAGACAAGGCTTGACGTCAGGAGTCCAAAATGTCAAACTTCAGGGCCTTCCTGACCTCAAGCATACCGTGGACCAACGCTGGTTGCAGGCCAGATATTCTCAGGTTGATCCAGGGGAAGTGCAAAATGCCCAGCCCTGGGTTATGGCGGTGACATCAAAACGGACATCTTACCTTTTTAATTACAACGGTTTGGTTTGGTTAATTAAAGAATGGGGTTTTAAAAACCCTTTGATTTTCGAAATTTCCAGCTCAGGTCAGCTTTTCTTTAATTGATAACCCCAAGTTTGGTTGATCACTAGTTATAATACCCTGCACAATGGAAGCGTGCACTTATTGGTGCACCTGGCCTTAGCACCATTTCAATTGATTGAATATTCCCCAAATTAGCTTATTTATGCTTGCTCAAGACCAAATTTTCATTCTGGTCATCTTCCCTATAAATAAATCCCCCATTCATTTACAGTTTTTAATTTATAGTTACTATTGCAAACTTTTGTGCAGACCTCCTTGAGGAGGTCTTATACTACGGTAGCTGTCATATATCACTAAAGTATCAAAAAGATCAAGTGTTTGTTTGACCCCCTTGATAACTCTAAACCAAGGCACCCAAAACCTACTGCAATAATCTCCGCTTGGTTATGGGCTCCCTTGTGGGCCCACCCAAGTGTTCCTGTTTATTTATTTCCAAATACTCTTCATCGCGTTATACACCCTTGTACAGGGTTAATTTGGTTCTGGCGACCTTCACAGTGCCCTTTATACCATAATCTTGACAATAAGTTCCTTGGCGCTGTGGCTGTGCACCGCAAACCATATTGCTGAAGATTTGAGAGCTATAGACACTCTCCTGACAGGTATCTTATATCTTAGTCACTATATATGGAAAAGCTCAAGCTTTTAACAGCCAAGTACAAAAGTTTTTACTAAAGAACCAATTTTAATACAGCTTACACTTAATTTTCTATTAAAAAATTTCAATTCAAGTTATGAATTTGCTGCAAGGGGTGAGCAAGCGTATATCTCTCACTATTATTCTCAAATTTTTAAGATTTTCCATATGTTTAGGAATTCAATCATAAGCTTAATAAACTATATTGTGTATCTTAATGTCCTTAAAAGTTAATCAAAGGGTTGTTCGTCCTCAATTGATTAATTTGACAATATAAACTGATGCAACATCTTGGTCAACTAGTAGCCAATCTTGTCAACTTCTTGTAATCATATTACTTTTGAAAAGAAGCAAATTTATAGCACTGGGGGCTCCCAGAACATATTGGTCAGTAATGAGCTTTTGATTAGAGCCTTCATCCTTGTCAGAACTTTAATAGGCTACAATGTCTAGTATTAATTTTCTGGTCATTCAGATTTAAAGTGGGTTTAGACTTCTATTCTGTTTCTTGTTACATCAATGGTAGATATGACAAGGATTTTCACAACTGAAAGGCTAAATTCAAAACTGTTTTACCATCCTTGAGCTTGTCTATGTTGCCCTAGTGTTAATTTCTTGGCGTCCGAGTCCACTTCCACCAAGTTGGATTTGCACAAGGTATTAGCCACTGAGCAACCAAATTGAATGATATGAGGATCGCCAATTTTTTTAATAAAACTTGATAAAATATATACAGAGCTATTGCCCCTTATTTCTACCTTTATTTTGAATATAACTTGCAGACCTTTCTTCGATCCTCTCTTCCTTGTAAAAGAATCTCCCCCTTTAATCTTTCATGAGCTCTTTATACCTTGGTTCCCCAGCTGGATGCATCCTTTGCTTGGTAATCTTCTATTTTTCTTCCTTTTTTGAAGTACTCTCGTTTGTATCAAATCTCAGCATAATTCCTCTCAATTTATCAAATGTCCTCATTTTGCTTGATTATAATTCATTTATCCCCTTTTTGTAAATCTTGAGACTCATCTCGATTCCCCTCTGATCCGCTGATATGGGTAGCATATTGTCCAGTCATATCAACTTCCTGACATTACCCCCCTTTTACTGGATGATAGGCACTTACTGTTTATATGCTCAAAAGAACTTCGTGTGGACTCAGTTGATAATCCAACCCCCAGCGGGTTCCTTAATTGTGTAAGCATCCATGCCAGTCTTCTCAATAATCTCAAATGGGCCAACCCAAATATCAGAGAGCTTATTTTTTCATCTGAATCCATGCTGATCCTGGAATAAAACATAGTTCCCCACAGCAAACAACGGAAGTCTGCTCCTGCGCTTCTGGTTGGCCACCTGGTCGCGAATCTTCTTAGCCAGACTGGTGGAGTAGGCTTCCGTTTGCAACTTGATCAATGTATCTGTGAGTTGATTCAGATATCGCTGAGGATTCACCCCACCAGTGTCCTCTACACACGAATATAACAAGGCAGGAAGAATCGGATGTTGACCATACAGTAGTTGAAATGGACTCTTACCAGTGGCAGAATGATAGCTGATATTATAAGCAAACACAG
>JAKSZP010014577.1:0-180187 GCA_022478985.1 Massospora cicadina
TAAGCAATTGAGTAAAATAAACGACAACAGCCCAAGGGGAGTTGTCAGTTTATGAAGTAAGGGGATATTGGGGAGAGGCATCAAGGGATTTGTCCCTCAGGATTTAGCTGCAAGCTCCAATTTTCTGGGGAGTAGTGGGAAGGGGGGTACTCAAGGCTTTGACAAATCTAAAAAACTCCTATGGAACCTTAACAGGTTTTTAGCCAAGTCAGGCTGGTAGTTTTAGCCCAACACTTAAACATTCAAGTTAGGCTGCCATGCACCCCATACTGGTTAAATCCATTCTGAAAGGTTGGGGAAAATGTGCTAATTCATTAAATGATTGTTCAGGTTCCCAAATCATAGCCCAATTTAATTTTCTGTAAAATATATCCCAGATCAGCTTCCATGGCTTAGAATTTGCAGATCAGACTTAAAAATTGTGTCAAGCTATTTTGGGTGAATTTTGACAAAATAGCCAGTGGTGGGTGAGTTACAGGGGCCTGCTGTGACCCCTGGATTAGGAAACCTCTCAGCAGACCCCCTCTAAAAACTTAAACAGGGTAGAGGAGGTGGGAGAGGCAAGTAGTTGGGATCCTTGGGGGCCAGAGCAGTGACCTAGCGCTCATCCACCACATGTGCAAGATAATTTAACTGTGATAGGGGTTCACCTGAGCCTTTGTATGTCTTTGGTCCCAAAGGGATGTTGGTCCGGCGTAGCCACAGGAGCTGGGCCTCAGAACTTGCACTAACCTTTCCTTTTTTGAACAGAGAGAATCTCCCCACCATGAGCGTGGACCAGGGAATAGTTCTTGCTCTTCTCAGGAAGCTTGCTGGAGAGGATGGCGGCTATCTTTTGGGGGGACGAGGGGCAGGGGAGTGAGATGCGTGGAATGCCTTCACCAGCTCCTTCAATAAGCACAATCGTGTGCACTCACCCAGCTTTTTTATGAGGGGTATCACTTACAGGAAACAAGGTACTAGACAGACCGGCAAGACTTCTGGGAGCAAGAATGGCCTCAACCGCTGCCTCTTGGGAGTCCCCAACGACAATAAGCTTATGGAAAATTTGTCTTTCCCCTTAAAGGGTGACAGGAGAGAGGTGTGAAAGAAATTGTTTTGTTTCCAGTGTGTGGGAATTTTAAGGTAGTAGGACCCAATTCCCAATCTTTTTTCAACATCAAAGGGGACTAAGAATTTGGCCGCCAACTTCTGGGTGGGAGCTTTTATGGGGAGGTTCCGCAAGTCCAGCATGACAAGGGAGCCAACCTCGATCTCATGTATGGGGAGCGTTTCTGGTCATCAAACTTCATGTGGTCCTCTACACCCTTTGCCAAATGTTCGTGAACTAGGTTTTGTGTCTTGCATATTGAGTTTATGCGGGCCTCTGCCACCAGAACTGCCAAGGAGAGCTGAGGGACAATATGGAAGGAGGGGTTGTACTTTAGGGTGGCTTCAAATGGGATAAACCAGTTGAGGAATGTGTTGAGTTGTTGTATGCAAACTATTCTAGAGGAAAGTTCATATCCCAGGTTTCGTGTGAGGCTGTCACATAACAACTCAAGTACTGCTCAAGCACCTGGTTCACAATATAAGTCTGCGCATCGTACTGGAGGTGGTTGGCAATGAACTTGCAGTGCTTGATGCTGATAAGGGTCAACAACTCGTACAAAAATTGGACAGTGAACTGGGGCCCCCTGTCATTCACTATCTCCTGGAGAGCCAAACATGGAAAACATGTGGTTGACAAACAGGGATGCAGTCTCCACTGCAGAGTAGGCAAGAGGCTGGGGATGAAATGAGCAATCTTGTTAAATCAGTCAACGACTATCATGATGTCAGCATAGCCACAGGAGGGAGGTTCCATAATAAAGTCAGCAGAAATTGAGGTCCATGGGCCCTCAGCCTGCTTCAGGGGATGTAGCAACCCCTTCTTGCCTGAGCGGTTTGATTTTTCATATGCACAGGTTGTCAGACATTTACCTTTGCAGCCTAAAAGTAAGAATGCTGTAGTTCAATCTCAGCCAGAAAATAGAAATGTTGGCCAATTGCAATTATCCAAGGGTTTTAATAGTGATACCACAATAATAAAAACAATGCCATTGAAAATTTTGGCCAAAAGTCCCTGGCCAATTCTCGGTGAAATCCCATTAATTGAGGTAACATGAGTTCAAAAACCCTATGGGCACAAAATGAAAATCAAATGGTCAGATTACTCTGACCACCCAACGGACTTTGGGGCTATTATTGGAAAGCACTCCCCGCACCTCCCCAAAGTCCTCAAATGCACCTACGCGTGGACCCCCCTTTTATAGGCTAGGCGGGGGTCCCCCAAGGTGCGAGAAATTTCTCAGGTGTGATTGGCTTAAGTATATAAAAACATTACCTCACAGGTACATGTTAGCCAATCAAAATTCCTCTTCATTTGACTTCTCTTTAACCGCTCAAAGTCACTTTTGAGCGATTTTAAATTTAAGTTAATTTATCCACAGCCATCTGCCCAAACCTATTCTTTGATGTCCTTGGCTCTGCCGCCTGCCACCCCAGTGTGGGGCAGCAGTGCACCCCCACCTAGCGTTTTCCGCCCTGCAGGCAAGCGCGTTTGGACAGGTTCAAACAGCCCGCCCACTGCTTCCAACCGTTTTGTCCCCCCACGAGACCTAGCACTCCACCTGGCGCGCATCCACCCTTCTCGCCCCCATCCTCTCGCCCTCCCTCGCTCTGCTATTCGCTATTGCCTCAGAGTGGACTATGGACGTTTGTTCCCATATGCCGATAAGTCAATTATTGACCTAGCCACTACAGCCTTTGCGCCAGCTGGCTTTATAGACTTCCGCCCTTTTAAGGGCTACTTTGACTTGGGTTCCAATCTGAGGAGGATGCTGAAGCGGCAGCACAAACTCCTCTAATTTATAAAAAAACCCCCATTCCCACAACCCGTACTCGCCTCCCTTCAGACACCGCGCTAGTGGTATCCTTTGCAAATCTCCCATCCCACCTTCCACCCCAGGTTTTGTATGACCAGTTGGTCGCGGGGCTCATGGCTTATGGCACTCAGCCCAACCTCATCTTTGCCATTCCTTCTGGTGCAGAACGCCTTGCTGCTCCTCGTACAACAGCCACCATCATACCAAACCACCCTACCATAGCCCAACAAATCCCACCCCGCGCTAGTGTGGCTGCAGCACCTGATCATTTCTTTTGGGCTCGGGTCAATAATGGTAGGCAGATTTGTTCCCTCTGCTTTGGCCTCGACCATGCAAAAAGAGCGTGCCCTAAGGCCAAATCTGCTGATGCAGCTTCTGAGCCCCCTCTGGAGGTTCAGTATGGGGCGCTTTGCTGCCCCCTCCCACCCTCCAATCTCGTTCAGTGGGCCCACATGGAAAATCAGCCCCACCCAAAACCTCCATCCTCACTCTCCCACCTAAATCTACGCCAGCCAATCAGAGCAATGCTTGGACCAACATTCGTACCCAAGCAGCTGCCCATTCGCCCAATCCTACCCACTCAAATTTAAATGCCACTATTCCAGTGAACCAAAATCCATGGGATCTATTGGCTAAAACTGACGAATCAGGTAATATCCTTATTAGTAAGCATACAGGTCAACCTCTCTGCCATGGCGATTATGGTCAGGCAGAATTTTTCCTTCCTGACTTTGATGAAACCCCTACCCCTCGCCATTTTGCTCCTCTACCCAATACAACCCCTTCCAAAGTGACCACCAGCTCGCCTTAGCTGCGGTGGCCTCTCCTCATTGACCAAAACTACGCACCGCGGTGGCCCAGTCAGTGGCTCAGCTCCAGCATAGCCTGCCCACCATCTTCTTCCCCCTGACTTCCCTGAATCTCCCTGCAGTGACATCTCAAAATTATTTGATGATGCTGAAATTGCTGTTATGAATGTCGCAACACTTGCTTCATTCAACCCCTCAGCCAAAATCACCCGCCACAGTATCTCCATTTTCACCCAACTTCCTGAAGCCCGCAAAGAAGCTGAAGTTCTCCTCGCAGCTTTTGTTGAGACACTTTCCCGTCATTATCTTGATGCAGAAGTGGAAAACTCCTACTACGCTGACCTCAGCCCCCACTATGCAGATGCCCCAACGCCCTGGCTCTCTGCTCTGATCTGGTACTGCAACCAACACCCCTTGATTGAGGCGGGTCTTTCTGAAAACCAACCCCCTGACCCCTCCTCACCCTCTGCCATAGTGGGTTAAGCAGTTTCTGCTTCCCACCTGGTTAGTAGTTTGTTTTGCCATTTTGAGTGTTGTGATTGGTACTGTCCATCCCCTGGTCGGCGTACCTCGAATAAATCGAAAAAATTCCTCTTCATTTGCTTCGCTGCCCTGAAGCAAGCTCTAAAGTTATGATTCGATATTCCTTCATACTTCCTAATTTGGACTAGGTTAAACTATTCTGAACATATTCCCCAAATTCCCCTCGACTCTTGAATTACTTTAAATACTATATAGTTGAATGTCAAGGGTCATCGTTTCTTTCCCTATTGCGCTCTTAATAAAATTCATAAAAAACCAATTTTATTAGGAGTTTTATATTAACTTTAAATTTATTTAAAATTTTTGTGGAAACCAGCTGGCGTGTAGCACCAGCGAGCAACATTCAGCTGGTTTCCTACACAGGTGATGAAACTGTCAATTAAAGAAAGGACATCCTTGGAGGACCCAACCAGTTGTAGGTATGCTTAATGAGGTTTGCGCAATTCTTGGTGCCAGGGTGACCTACCACTGAGGGGATGTGGTGTTCCTCAAGGCACAGGTGCACAGAAAAGGGATCCAAACTCGTTTTTAAAAACTATTTTGTCCCATCCCTCAGGGAGTATAGGGACATCTTTTGGCGCTTTGACTTTAGATCTTCATATAGCTCAACCCCTTCTGGAAAGCAAGTTTTGGCCGCAAGGATGCAAGAAAGAAGTGGGGCATCTAAGCCAGGATGGCGAAGGCCACCATGGGGGGAGATAAGAAGAGGATCCAGGAGGGGGTACTACTGTGGTAAGCTCTGGGGGTCCTCTCCGCCATCAGGTGACATGAAGGGTTTTAATTAGTATGTTTGGTAAGAAATTTAGGGGACCCTTGATGATTATGAAATTGAATTGGAAAATTTCAGAGGTCCTGATAGATGCGGGGTTGATAATGACCCAGCCTATGAGGTTTGCAGTAGTAGATCAGGGCCTTGTGATCCGTTTGGACTACGATTTCATGCTGAGCACCCTGCAGGAGATACCATCAGTGTGTGAGTGGCTGAGCCATTACCTTCAACTCTTTTCATAGATGGGTCAAGCTTGTTCAGTTGAAATAAACTTATAGGAGAAATTAGTCACAGGGTGCTCGACTCCCTCATGCCCCTATAGAAGCACTGCACCTATTATTACTGAGGAGGTGTCACAAGCTACCATAAAGGAAAGAGAGGTA
Source organism: Massospora cicadina (assembly GCA_022478985.1). Classification (NCBI taxonomy): domain Eukaryota; kingdom Fungi; phylum Entomophthoromycota; class Entomophthoromycetes; order Entomophthorales; family Entomophthoraceae; genus Massospora; species Massospora cicadina. The sequence continues at coordinate 5,411 of JAKSZP010014577.1, forward strand.
TCTGCATGTTGGATGACTGGGGCAGTCAAAAAGACATTTTTTGATAAACCTCAAAGGCCTGCTGACATCTGAAGGACCACTTAAAGGGGACATTCTTCCTGGTGAGTGGATTAAGGGGTGCTGCCAGCTGAGCAAGGGCTAGGGAAAACTTCTCCAAGAAGGTACCGTTCTGAGAAAAATTCAGAGTTTATTTTTGGTAGTTAAGGTGGGCCATTTCTGGATGGCCTTGAGCTTGCAGGGGGAACTGCATAGCCATCCTTCAAGACTAAGTTGAAGAGAAAGGTCACCCCCTTCAGAAGAATTCACAAATTGTAAGGCTTTATGAAGAGCCCTGTTTTGTGAAGGGCTGCCACCACAGCTCCCATATCTTTGGCATGTTGTTTTAGGGTGGGGAAATAGTTAAAGATAACATTATTGTAAGTGAAAGCGCAATAAAAGCGCAGATCCTCAAGCACATCATCAATGAGGCGCTAGAAGGTTTTTGGGGCATTTTTCAACATAAAGGGCTATTGGGATAGAGTGAATGTTAAACCGCTCATCCATTATTTTAGAGACCAGGAGACCTAAATTCCTTGGTGATGGATTATGATGCTTATTTCTATTAAAAAGTCTTCACTAAAGATAAATTTCCTTGAGTGGTAATTACTAAAAATGTAAAATCGTCTTTAAATGAATAGAGGTAGGCCAAATCAAAAAATGACAAAAAGAAAGTAAACTTTATTATCCTAAAAACATGATTATATGGGAGATCAGAGAGTTACTCACGGGTAAATCTCCAAGCTTTTTTGAGCCAAGATTTATACTCATTACCATTTGGGGATTCTGAAGCATTCTGGTAAGTTCTTTTAAGCAGGATTCAATTTCTTTTTAGTTTGGGTTTGAACCCTGATATCAGTGGGTTTTAGTCGAGTAACGTTTGTTCACATAAGTTAGGGGTTGAACCCCTGTTAACTTTTGCGGATTTGATCAATTTTGCCAAACTAGTTGCACAGGGTAAAACCCACTGAACAATGGACGAGTAAGATGAGGATTGGTGACCCTTGATAGATAAGAATAATAAAGTGGTTAATAAGGAGCTATTTCCCCAATGATACCATTTATTTTAATAAAATTAATGCCTACTTCTTTTTACTCTTTCCTACTCTTCTCTTTTTTTTTTTGCAAAAACCTCCCCCTTCTCACTCTCACGCTAAACTCTTAATCCTCAGTATTTTTCAGCGTATTCAACATTCTCCGCTTAGTAATTACTTATTCACTATGATTTAAGGGTTCCATTCAAATATTGAGGCTTTGTTCAAATTCCCTCAATTAGCTGATAATAATTTTTTGTATTTATTCACTTTTTATAGACATAATCTATTTCTCAATTTCAAAGCTTTCTTCAAAACTAAATTATGATGTTCCAGAACTATAGCTTATCATTCAGCCATAGAGGAATCTTGACATTACCACCCCTTGACTGGATGATAAGATCCTATTGCTTGTATGGCCAAAGGAACTTCACATGTACTCACTTGATAACCTGACCACCTGCGGGCTCCTTAATAGCGTAGGCTTTAACCCTAGTCTTCTCTATTATCTCAAATGGTCTAACCCATATGCTGAAAAGCTTGTCGCTTCTTCCAAACCCATGTTGGTCATCAACTTGACAAGATCTTTCACCCCAAACGGGGAGGCTGCTGCATCTACCTTGGTCGGCCGCCTGATCCTGAATTGTCTTGGCTAAACTAGTGGAATAGACTTTGGTTTGGAGTTTAATCAGCGTGTCTGTTAAGGAAGACAAATAGCGTTGGGGCTTGACGCCGCCAGTATCTTTCACACAAGAATAAGGCAATCCCCGCAACGCTAGATGTCTTCCATAAAGTAGTTGGAGAGGGCTCTTGACAGTTGCTTAGTGGTAGCTAATTTGTATGCAAAGACAGCGGTGAATAAGAGGGTACTCCACTCTGAAGGTCAATCATTTACAAGCTTGCGTGGAGTAATAGCCAAGGTTCCGTTGACCCATTCTACCATTCCATTAGATTCAGGGTGTTAGGATTTAGTCAAGACCCCATGGATTGCCATTAGCTCGTTCAACTTGGGTAGAATATGTTATGTGAAATTGGTTCAGTTGTCTGTGAGGAAAATTGTTAACAGCCATGTCATTGAATGACACACTTCAAGATGAACTTGGCGGTGGTGACAGCCCCTAAATCATTAATTGCCCTGGCTTCCACCTAACTTGTCAAATGTTTGATGGCTACTATTATATATTTAGAGCAGTTTGTGCCAGTCAACAGAGGCCCCACCACATCAAGGAAAACGGTAAGCCATGCAAAATGAGGCTTAACCAGCTGGTAGGTGATCTTACTGCGATATGGTTTCTCCACTTGGTACTGGTGACAACAAGCAACCATTTTGAGCACATAGCAGTACATACTTTCCCAATAGTAACATGGTCACAAAAACTCCAGCGTTTTTTGCAACCCCTCCATAACCTACCGCTCTATGAGCATACATAATAATTGAGGGTTTTTAGAAGGTTTTGGGAAACTGAGCATTGATTATCCAATCTGAATATATAGCTCCCCTGCGCGCACAATGGTATCCTATCACAGTTCATCCAGCACTTTGATCAACTGTGGAGGCTCATCGTGATATTTGCCCACAATTATCTTCTTGTACATTATGTCTACTAAACCTGCCATAATGGCGACCATCAGTAATTGTGCGAGACAGTCCGCGTTCTGGAGTTTTTCCCCTGGTCAGTGTGAAATCTCAAAGTTATACATTTGGAGTTATAAGGACCATCACACGAGCCATCCTTCAGGTTCACGGAGATTCTGCAGCTAATGTAAGGATGCGTGATCCATTACCACCTTAGATTTAATCTCGTGAAGGTATTCCAAGAGCTGTTTATATGCGTATATTACCACTAAGCATTCCAACTCAGTCACAATTAATTACATTTAGGATCTGATAAGCTTCAGCTACAATACGCTATGGGATGCTCCACACCATCATCATCTTTTTGGGATAGCACAGCCCCTATGGCGGAAAGGGAAGCATCCATATGTACAATAAATTACTTCTCAAAATTAGGGTACTGAAAAATGGGCGTGCTAGCAAATGAAATTTTTAGGACATCAAAAGCGTTTTGACATCGTTCTGTCCATCAAATGAGCATTCTTCTTTAATAGCTCAAAGAGCGGAGCCATAATACAGCTGAAGTTGGGAAGGAACACCCATAGCAACTGACCATCCCCAAAAACACTTGAATATTGCGCTTACTCCTGTCCTATTCATCTTTCAGATAGCTTTCAATTTTGTGGGCTGAGGACTAAGCCCTTTGGAGTCTACCACAAAACTGAATTATTTCAAATGCTCCCTAAAAATGGCACTTTTGGGGCTTAATTTTGACGTTAGCTTTAGCAAGTTATTGGAACACTTGTTCCAAGTGATTGTGATAATTTATGAACATCTGAAAGAACACATTAGTATCATTAAGGTAGATGATAATGCAAGACAGCTTCAAGTCACTCAACATAGTGTCCATAGCCCTATGGAACGTAGCTGGGGCGTTGCACAAACCCTGTGGCATATGTGTAGGCTGGAACAACCATTTTGAGGTGATTATAGTGCAATTCTCTTGTCTGTTGGTGGCAACTCAATTTTTATTACCCTGATATCAAGACCTTAGCGGAGAAATATTTGCACTGCCCTTCCTATTTAAATCATCATCAATTTGCAGAAGTGGGTATGAGTATTTTTTATTAATGTTATTAAGCTTCCAGTAGTCAATTACTGCTCGATTGGTGCTATCTTTCTTTTTGACAATTAGCACTGGGGACGCCCAGGGACTCTTGGAAGGCTCTAACGTTCCCTATTCAAACAATTATATCTATCTCAGCAGATAAAACTTCTTCCGCCGCCTTGTAGCAATGGATAGGATGTGACCAGATAGGGGCTGATACCCCGTGTCCAAACAATGCTTGATCCCGCATGTACATCTCAAGTCATGATTGTCAGTTATGAAGATGGTCGGTACTTCTCAAATAGATCCATCACACTTTCCTTCTGATCCTCCGACAGAACAGTTAGAGCCTCACGTGGAGCCAAAGTCATTACGCTAGATGAGGGTTTTAAAGGTAGCTCAAAATCTTCCCATGAACCAAAGTCGTGTATCTGGTGAACCTCATTGACAGGAATCAGATGCAGATAAGCCACCACTTGATGCCGCTGAACCTTTATAGACTCCTTCTGCAGGTTCACTATCAACACCTCCACTTCCCCTTGCCTTGGTAACAGGAGCCCAAGAGCCACATGGAGTTTGAGCCACGATTGCTGATAGGGACCCATAATCTCACCATATAGGCCTCACAGGATATCTATTTCAAGCTCCGTCCCTATTATGACCTGATGCCCAGAAGGTATGCTTAAAGCACTCGCAGATCATGGCGGAATCCCATTGTAATTGTAAATCTAGTTAGGAGGCTTTCAGGTTCTCTGTTTCATATCCAATATTGTACAAGAATTACCCCATCACTATACGTGAGATTAATATTACTGGAGTGGATTGGTCTTCTGGTTCTTCTCTGGAGGTAAAGTAAATGGGGATCTGTTGTCCCAAAATAAAGTGTTCCCTCCTCCATATCAATCACTGCCCCAAATTGCCTCATGAACTCAGAAAAAAATCAACATGTCTTAGTGATTGTTAAGCAGAACCACCGCCAGAGCAGATGCACCAACAGAACAAAACCTCAAAGACAAAGCGCTGTAAGTACCTTACAACACAGTGCTCTGTGCCCCACCGGTTCTGTACACTACTCAGTGTTCCACATCAGGCTCCAGCGGAAGCCTAGACACGAGTTTGGTGGATATAATATTGATGAGAGTCCAGTATTTATTATAAACCAGACCTTGGTATTTTTCACAAAGATATCACACTATGTACACTTAGAATAGAAGGAGTTATTGGTGTTTATTTCATGAACATCCAAGGGCTTTTGGTTATCAATTTTATTGATAATAGTAGCGCCAACATAAGGATAATCATAAGCGTTTTGTTCTACTGGGATTCCCACAGTCAACCCCTCTAGGTTGCAACATTTATTGAATGCTTGCCGTTGATTGTACCATTCCGCTCAAGGATTTGTCAGATGTAAGGCTTTTACGCATCTCAGAGGAACACCAAATCTACATTGTTGGGTTCTCTACCTTAGTTTGAGGCCAATAAATCATAAGGGATGTGTTTATACATTAAATCGCCTGGGAGTGTACTAGGGCCAACATAAAGCAACACACAAGAATCATCAGGGACAATTAAGGTTGAATCAGCAGAAGTAGGGCATCCCATCTCTCCTCCACTTACCCTTTTCTCTGTTTGATTAAGGCAGCCAGTACCTTATGAGCATTCAGCCTACCTGGACAGCTAGCCGCATAATGACCTCTTTGGCTGCACAAGCAACAAACATTCATATATGGTCCTTATCTCTGTATCAACACCAAAGGCATGGGTCGCGTAATAAATGATAGGTTGTTATTGAGCCAAATATAAGCTGTATTATGATAATGGGGACGGAAAGGATTCGCCAACGCGTTGAGTGGATGAGGATTAACCAATGGATTGCGCCTGAGTCATTGGGGTCCCTCTCCTGACGGAAATTTGGTAGCAGATGCAGAAACATTCTGCTCCACATTGGGAGCACTAAAGGTGACAGACAGATGGTGTAAACGACTGACGATTTCTAGTAGCTCTACATCCTCTTGAAGAATGTACAACATAGTATTATACAGTTCTTGATATGTCTTGACAGCCGCTGTCATCACTATAATCACCTCCTCATTAGATGAGTTATTCTCTCTTTAACACATGAGCCTCAGTCATGAATTGCTCAGCAAAATTTACCAAGGACTAATTCTTTTGAAAAGATATTATCAAAAAACTCTGCTTTGCGCTGAGCCTTTTTGCCTTGCCCCAAAGAGATATATCATTGTCTCCTTCACCTCTTGGTAAGCTACGGTACTACTCTTAAGGTATCATGTGACCTGATCAGCACTTGCAGCATCCAAAGCAGATAACAACAGTTTAGGTTTTCGCCTATCAGAAAGCCACCTCATGGCGAATTCAACCAGCTTGAAAAACCCACGTATGTTTCCATCATTACTAATTGGGAGCAGCTTGTAATTGCAGACCTCCCCTTCCCCAAAAACCTCATTTAATTTACACTCTACACAGTATAGCCGCTCAGTAGTGTCGCCCACAAGGTTGGCAAGTTGGTTGCTGTAGTCAAACACCAGGTGCAGTTAGTGATAACCGTGGCGAGCTGTTTGGTTATATTTTTAAATTTCGTGGAACAACATTTTTTGAGCCTTTGTCTGGGTATATAATGCAAGCTTAAACTCCGGGTATTGTGATAACTCAATAAACTGGGGTAGTACCCCGTCAAAAGGAACCTTTTGCGCCATTGAGTGGCCAATATGAAGTTATTTAACAATTTGATCAATGTACCCTGTAGTGAGCACCACTGTTAACTTTGGCAGATTTAGTTGATTCCGGCAAAATGGTTTCACAGGGTAAAACCCACTGAGCAATGGACTGGAAAGATGAAGATTGCTGGTCTTTGGTACTCAAGAATAATAAAGGGTTTAATAAGGAACTATTGCCCCATGATACAAAATTATTTAATAATAAACTTAACAGCTACTTCTAATTACTCTTTCATACTCTTCCCTTTCTTCATAAAAACCTCTTCTTTCTCACTCTCACGCTCAACTCTTAATCCTTGGTATTACTCAGCGGATTCAACATGCTCCGCTTAGTAATTCCCTATTTGGTAAGATCTTAAGGTTTCATTCAAACATTAAAGCTTCAGCAAAATTCTATTAAATCTCCAAACCAAATTTTCTATTATTAATTCACTTTGCATTGACATAATTTATTGCTCAATCTTAAGGTTTACTTCAAATCTAAATTATAAACCAACAGAACTATAGCTTATTTTAAGTCATACTGGAACTCAATAACCCCAATATTAAGAGGACCTGAATTTAGTCAGGAATTATCTTGACAATAGTTTTTTAATATCTTCATATCAGGCTTGATTCCCTTTGTCTGATACATACAACTTTTGAATTTAGTTAGGAATACCAACGAAGGGCATCATCCTAAACTGGAAGACCCTTCACCTGTTGCAGATGGCCATGAGCCTCTCCTGTCCCCTTGCCACCCTCGCCTGGTTTAAGGCATTAACCAGATCCAGCTTAAGAATATGTGGGGCTTAGCAATAGCCTAGTATTAGACTACTCCAAAGGCAGGATGTATGGATCAGGGACAGAATTGCTGTTCAGATGACTGTAGTTGACATAGGGGCACAGGGAGCCATCCAACTTCCTGGCAAAACCTAAAAGAGAGGTGATAGGGGAAATTTCTTAATGAGCCAGCATTTCTCAAACATATTGTCCAACCCAAAACCCAGGGTCTTGTCCTCCTCTTCTGTTGTCAGAGATTTTCCCTCTCAGCTACAAGATAAGAATGTTCTGGGTTTAAATATGCTGAGAAGGGGAAAGATGGACATTTATTAGTCCGTGTTAATGATTTTAATTTTAATAACAATATTGAGTAAATCGGCCAAAAGAACTTTACTAATTCTCAGTGGAACCTTGCTAATTGGGGTAACACTAGTTTAAATACCTACTGACAATTAACATTAATTTTAGTAGTTGGATTACTCTGAATTAATGGCAGATTCTGGGGCGTTCATTGGATGGATCTCACCCAGCCCCTACCAGTCCCATTCAAACACCTATGTAGGACCACCCCTTTTATAAGCATGGCAGGGGTCCCCCAAGGTACAACAATTTTTATGAAAAAGGATTAGTAAAGTATATTAAGTCATTACCCCACAGTTACATCTTGTTTCAAACTAATCCTTCATGTATTGTTAAACCTATAATGAAGCAAGTTTGCTGAGCTTCAATAGGCTAACTTCACATATTCCTTTTTCAGACTAGTTTAATCTATTCAAAAGGTATTATTGAATTTCCCACAAACTTCAATACGTTTAATACTAGATGTTATGAAATCAAGGGGGACGTTTATTATCATATCTCCAGCGGCGCCTAATAAACTTTAAAACTCATATTTTCCAAAGTTTTTAATTTTAAGTATTTTTATTATTCTATTGGTATTAATCCCCCATTGTTGGCTTTTGGGGAAATAAGCATTAAGCGAGCATCTATTACATAAAATCCCTCATCTGTGCTTGGGTAGTTTGAGAAGTTAATTTTGACGAGGTCCATTGTCAGTTGGAATGACAGGTCATATTTTGAGTGTGGGAGAAGATTTGGAGCAAGAGATCTATCAAAAGCGTCCTTTCACAGATCAAGGAGTTAAGTGAAGTCAGAGGGGAAGTCTGCTAGGGTAGGGTAAGAGGGAGATATTGAGCTAAGTGACGAAACAAGGAAAGTGTATTTAACAGCAGAAACTCTAAATCCATCTTGTACTTCATAAGAACCAGGGAGTTGCTTTTAAGGATAATCTAACCTGTTGCCAACGCCACCAGCCACTCCCAAAATCAAAGGATATAGCTTATCCTGGACTGCAAAAAATGATTGCAAAACCCAAAGTCTTTAGTTAAAACGTGTATTGGGCGTGGAATGAGGTGGCATCTCAGTGGCTCAGATGAGGCGCCTTGTATAGATGAGCTTTATTATCACTAAATTTAAGGAACGCGCTACACTGAGGTTAATAAAGTTACCCGCCGCGCCTGTTAAAAAAGTTCGTGTACAATGACCTCACTGACTCTGAGCGTAAAGTAACAGGCTACATAAAAAATGCCTAAACTTCTTTATTAATAAGAGCAAGGGAAAGAGCGGCAGAGACTGGAGCATGGCCCATGATAAGGAGTTGACGAATGAAGGGCGTGGGGCTAGGATGCTCCTGTAGCGCAATAATCATCTCCTTCTCAACTCAGATTGGGAGGCGACGATTCACCAGTACACCTGCCTCCCACCTCTGGGGGACAAGCAGGGTCAGGAGGGAGACATCAGCGTGGGGTGTATCAGGCTCAGACCCCTGGGGACATGGTGAGGAGGGCTCATGGGCGAGCATTAAAACAGGGGACGCGTCCAGCAACTGGTTTCCCATGGGAGGGACGTCCAGCATGTGTCCAGAAGGTGGGAGAAGGGCCGCGAGACCTGGGGCGTTTCCCTTGTCTGCAGCCATTAGCTGAAGGAGGAGGGGCAGCAACATCTGGTGAAGGTACATGGAAGGTCAGGCTCCAATAGAGCGGGCTACTAAGGAAGCGACCTCCAGAGACCCTGGAGGAGGGTCCCAGGATGGGTGGGCGGCAGAAGATATGTCTAGGGAGATCAAGAAAGCGTAGACAGTGATATCAGGGGGGACTGTGACTGAGGGGGCCAGTATGGCAAAGGCTTAATGTGGGAGGGAAGGTTGGCAGCTCCCTATCCCAGGGTGAAGAAGCGGAGGAGGCGCAAGAATATTGACTCAGAGGCATGAACCGCTGAGGTGACCAAAACAAGCAGCAGGGTAGAGTTAGCAGTCTTGGATGTAGATCAGAGCACCCCTCTTACCCAGAGGTGGGCATCCACTTCCAGGCTTCAAGGAGAGCCAGACTCTTTGAGCATTAAGGAAGCTCGGGTTCTAGGCTTTTGACAGAGAAGAGCACCTGAAGCTACACCAGGATATCCAGTATTTGGTCAGCTACTTCGTCAGAGGGAACAGGATGGATTCCATCCCTATCATGTTCAACAAAGGGGCTATACTAGCAGTTAGGGCTTTGCGGGCTGGGATCCATTCTGCTAGGTACTGCTTGCAAGCTCAGATAGGTGAGGCGGAAGAACAATAAGAGAAGACCAGGTTGCAGAGCGAGTGTAAGCTCATTGTGAGGGCATAGGAAATCGCTTCGCCAATGCTGGATAGGAAGGTGAGAGCCAAAGTAAGGGGTCAGTTCATTATACTAAGTATATGGCTGAGAAAGATCAGACTGATCTCCCAATTGGGATGCGTGAACACCCAGTGGAGGTCCCAGAACTTCAGAGGCACAGTTGTCTAAACGACTTGGAGTAGCGGGTTTCTAGCATTAATGTGAGTAGAGTAAAACTTCAGAAACGTACCAAAGGCCCCCAAAGTAAGCCAAATGGCTGTGATGGGGGCAACTGCGGGTCTTACAGTGACAACCTTCAAGGGCGAGGAGGCAGTGAGAAGAACAACTACTTGTGGTTCCACAGTTGCAGGCCATCAATTTTACAAAAATGGATCTAGAGAGTCAAAACAGGGCGTTTCTAGTTCCAGAGCAAGGTTGTCAACAGAAACAGGATGTGCGTGAGGACCATGTAAGGTGCTGTTAGCTGAGCTTCCCTGAGAGGGTGCTCTAGGCCCCTCAGGCAAGCATGGTCTTTTGCAGGTGGGTTGGGTAGTGATTTGAGCTCCACTGACAACAAGATGTGGTCACTCTATCACTGCTCATCCAAATGAGGACTTCCAGCAAACCTCAATGAGGCGTTGAACTGGGTAAAAGCTAATGGACACACATAGTGCATGAGGCTATTAGGCATCATCTAAGGCTGTATTGTTTTGGAAATTTGTGTTGACCTGCCAGGTGGAAGGGTCTATCTAATGGATGACTTAGTTTATGATTATTGGGATAACAACTTGAGTTGCAGCGCATTTGCTGAATCATTAATTGTAGTAAAAATTTAAAAATAATGGATGAAGTCCATGACAAGCTGAATGAGAAATGCAGGGATTTATTCTTTGTAATTTAGGAAAGGGTAAAATAATTTTCAACAGCCCCTAGGGGAGCTGTCATTTTTATGAAGTAAGGAGAAAATTGGAGAGGCATCAAGTAATTTGTCCCTCAGGATTTAGCAGCATGCTCCGATTTTCTGGGGAGCGGTAGGCAGGGGGATACTCAAGGCTTTGATAGATTAAAAAACTCGTATGGTATCCTTATAGGCTTTTGGGCCAAGTCATGTTAATAGTTGTAAACTGACACTCAACCAAACCATACAAGTCAGGCTGGCTATGCACCCCAGGCTGGCTGAATTCATTCTGGAAGGTTGAGGCAATGTACCAGCTCGTTCAATTATTGATCAGGAGCCTAAATATGGGTTAATTTGTTTTTCTGTAACAATGTCTCCCAGGCCCGCTTCCCTGGACCAGTATTGGAAGTTCAGGTTTCAAAATTGTATTGCCTATTTTGGGGGAATTTTAGCAAAACTAGCCAGTGGTCGTGTGAGTCCCAAGGGCCTGCCTGTGACCCAAGGATTGTTAAACCTCTCTCCAGACCCCCTCTATCATCTTTACCAGGATAGAGAAGGGGGAGAGGCAAGGACGTGGTATCCTTGGGGGCCAGAGCAGTGACCTAGCGCTCATTCACCACATGGGCAAGGTCATTTAACTATGACAGGGGGTTCACCTGGGCCTTTGGACCCCTTTTGGCCCTGAAGGGATGCAGCCCCGGCCTAGTCACAAAAGCTGGGCCTCAGGACTTATATACACACCCTGAGTTTAAAACCCCCTAGTTTTCTCGTGTTAGGATGCAGCCAGGTGCGGATATTTGACAAAAAGGCAATGCCAATGGGTAACATACCGAATTCCTGTGCAAAGGATATGCACCCCTCACTCTTGACTATAATATCAATTTCTTCTACAAGTGCAAATTGTGCCAGAGTATAAGTATATATAATAAAGTACTCACTGCACGCCTTGGAAATCACGCTGTAGCCTATTCTACCCCCTCCCAGGGCCTGAAGACGCCATAATGGTACATTTGGACTGTCTCACTCTGCAGAATCTCCCCTTCTCCCCGAGCTTTCAAATGCCCCTTCTAAGATAGTGGCAGATCCTATAGACCTGCAGATCCAGCTATAGACTTCTCTCACATCTTACTTGTCCATCAGGTGGAAGAGAGGCATCGCGTGGATCCAGTTTATGAGGATCTCTGAAATGTGTGACCCTAATCAGACCCTGTCGATCCTTAGTCTGCACCTTTACCTTATGCTCATACAGCAGCCATGACCACCCAGTTCATTAAGAGATTCACCAAGTTTCTCAAGGACACCAAAATTAAAAAAGTATGATTCAAAACACTACTCCATTAACGTTTTAGTTAAAGTTGATTGTGTTTACTTTTTATTTCCCATCTCTGTTAAGTAAGGACAACATATAGCAACATTAACTTGCCTTGGTAGATACTGATGCCACATGGAATTACATTGACCTTAAGGTGGTACAAGTTTTAGATCTTGCGTAACCTTAGGTTACTCAGTTCTGGAAGGATCTAGGAACCCTATGCTCATATTCCCTCTCTGTAAACCATTGCATTTTGTGACCCATATACAGAATTATCGCACACTTCTCAGAAATCCCTGAGTTGCTATATTCAGTAATTTTGGGGTTAGGTGGTGGTGCTACCAGTTTTTAAGTAATGGCTTGGAGCGTAATATGTTAGCCTTTACCTCCAATAACTACTCAGGTTTTTCACTTATTCCCACCCTGGAAACAGGCAATGCTTTGGCGGCAACTTTATATAATTTTTTATAGATATAGTGCATGAACTGCCTACTTTCCCATTGTCCTTTCCCCTCAAGTCAGTTTTTTGGAATTGGGTGAGGACAATAAGATTCCAATTCACTCATAATCTGATCTGAGTTTTCAGTTAACGGTGTATCTCATTAAGATAAAATATTTTATTTACCCATACATAGCTTAAGAAAGCCAGGCGTCTAAGATGTGGATTGACGACATGATAATTATGGGCGGATAATTAGTAAAACCTCCCCTGAATCATCCCCTGATATGTCTGACCAAAAGCATGGTGGTTTTAGAGACCATGCGTTTATTTATGGACACTTGAACAATTTTGATTATTCCAAATCCTTATCACTTACCATTGGAGGCAGCAATTTCTCAAGAGATTTTAAAGTCAAAAGTTTTCTCAAAACTTGATATGGAGAACGCTTTCCATCAAGTGCGGTTCAAGACTAGACAGGAGTGGCTGACAGCAATTTGCAACAGGCATGGGCTATAAAAGTTTAATATCATTACATTTGGCATGAAGAATGCGTTAGTAGTTTACATGTGACAAATTGATGAATCTTTATAGATCTTAAATTCTTTTGTACTATTGCTTACATGAATGACATCTTAATTCACTCGCCCAATTATGAACACCACAGTAAGTATTAGTATAATTAACAGCAGAACTTCACAAAACCTGGTCTAGTTGCTAAGCCATCAAAGTGCGAGTTTTTAAAGATGAAGTTCAGTTCATTGGTAATGTAATCTTAAAAATGATCATAGCATTGCATCTTCTAAAATTGGAGGCCAGTCTCTCATGAGCTACGATAATAACGCAGAAACAACTGCTTAGCTTTTCAGGTTCAATTACTTTTTCTTAAGTTCTCACCATCTATTTTGGAGCTGGCCTTGCCCCTTCACCCTTTCACTGGTAGTATTGCACATTTTTAGACCTCAAGGTGTTAGATCTTTTTTATTTCAATAAGAGACTTCTTCATCTCAACTCCATTTTTGCTTCATGATGATAGAGACAATCATTTGATTGCGCATTTGACGCCTCAGGTACTTCATTTGGTGCTGTCCTTCTACATGAACATTATGGGCGAGAACACCACGTGTATTACTTCTCAAAGAAGTTTATGTCATGGAGCGCTCTTGAGAACTTTTGATAAAGAGCTGGCTACTGTTTTCTGATCACTAATGCACTGGAGCTACCTGTTACATGGTGCAATGCATACGGTGGTTGTGCGCACAGTACACCAGTCACTTACCTATTATTATAAACCTCAGAAGTTAGCTCGCAGGTAGACTAGGACCCACCATGACCTTTTGAGCTTCAACCTCAAGTATGAGTTCATAATGGGGACTACTATTTTTTACCTGATCTTTTAAACCGCAATCCTAAAATGAATTCCACTTTAGAGACAAGCTCTAAATTAGTCACGACAATTAATCCTGAGAAGCTTACATACCCCACTTCCATATATCGCCATGGTGGTGCCCCTTAAGCCAGAACCTAAGCCCAAATCTGAACCCAACTAAACCTAAATCCAAATTTATAAATCAAATCAAATCCTATAGTACACAATTCACAGCATCTCTGATATTCTCTCTAATCCAGCAAGTGGAAGTACACCCTCTAATCTGATCAAATTATCCCCTGTCAAGGACAGTTCTCTTCTGGATAATGTCGTTCCTGTTACTCCTTCTAATCCAGTGACTAAAGATACTCGATCTGTAATAACCATGGTATCCCCTACTAACAAAGGTTCTCTTCTGGATGCTGCTCTGCCATCCCAGTCTACAGAGCTTGAAGGGCGGGACATCCTAGAGAAGATTGATACTGTTAAAGCTCCTTATGAATGGAATTTCAAAAAGGATAAGGTAATATGATCTTGGGAAAGTATGGGTTCCCTCTGATCTACGTTCCCACGTCATAAGGGAGCTCATGATCCTCTCACCATGCTGCACCCCTGAGCAAAAAATGTATAAATATAATTTAATGAGGTTTGATTGAAACAGACTGATAAAGGAGGTACCTACCTGAATTAAAAATTTATGTGCTGCTCCAGGTCCAAATCAGATAGGACAGAACAAAATGTCCTTCTTGACCCTCTTTAACGGGAGGCAGGTCCATGGACATCGTTGTCAGTAATTTCAATTGCAGTTTAACTATGTATCATGGATATGACGCGATCACTGTGGTTGTAGAATGCTTTACTGAGAGCGTCATCTTTGTACCTTGTATGATAAACACTACAGCTGAGTACATGGATAAGTTGTTTGTGGCACATGCTTTCTCCAAGTTTTGAGTTTCAAAAGAGATAGTCAGCTACAGGGGACCTCCGATTACCTCCAAATTTTGGGAGGCATTTTGTGATATGCTAAAGGTTAAGTTGTGCAGATTATCAACTTATCACCCTCAGTTATATGTTCAAAGGAATGCATTAATTAATCCTTAGAGCAATATCTTTAATGCTATGCTATCGCCTCCCAGGTTACATGGGCAGCCAAACTTCTTTGTCTTAATTTAAATGAAATAAATTACTTCACTCAAAAAAAGTTGACCCAATGTATGCTAACCTGGGGTATAACACTGCCTTTTGTTATTGGGCCCCAAACGCTCAGTAATATCCTGGCAGCAGACAATTTTTTCACGCATATCTGGAAGGTCTATCAACAGGTACATAAACAACTGACTAAAATTAACAAAGGATGCAAAGCAGTCTGTGGACAAGAAACGGAGAGAGGCCCCTAACTATCAAGAGCCGACTTGGTAAAGGTGGATACCAAGAATCTGCACCTCTCGTCTTGTGTCAGAAGTTGGCATACAAGCGAGCAGGATTGTTCCCTATTACCAAGATTTTAAACAATAGAACTTTCCACGTGGAACAGCCCTATCATTGGTATACTTTCTCCTAACTTTACGCTTTCCTCATTCTCTCCTTTAAGGCAAGAAAACAATGGAGTTTGAGCCTATCATGGTAGAGGGAGCTCCTAAATTTGAGATAGTAAAGATCTTGGATGAAAAGCGGATTAAACGCCTTGTACACTACTTGGTGTCATGGAAGGGATATCCAGCATTTGAAAACAGCTGATCCCATCTAAGAACTATACCAACTGCCAGGAACTATTAGAGGAGTTTCACAATAAGAATTCTAATGCTGCGCACCTGACCATCTAAGACTCCACCTTAGCTGTCATTAAACTTCCCTCACTTCATAAGAACTATGCCCTTACAAAAGCCCCTGAGGGGGAGTATGCGACCATCTTGTAAAGAAAAGGGTATTGTAAGGCCTCAGGTGCCAGAAATTAAGCTGGACAGGAGTGCGCATCCTTTTAATACCAAAAAGGGTTCAAACCCCAAGGCTGGCCCCTCACATATATTTCAGACCTAATGCATACCCTAGATGAGAGATGTGTGGACGCTGCCCCTCTATGCTTACCACATTCCTTTTCCCTATTCAACCTTAACCAAAACCATCCAGATTACAAAAGTCTGCATATTTTATTCAAAGTAAGTTAAAAAAATTTTGCAGCCTTTGTAAATTTAGAAGCTCTACAGGAGTCCCCATTCCATGCCCTAGAAAGGGGTTTACCCTGAAGCCTTACTGAGTAGCAAAAACTTACTTAACAAGTTAAATTCTATCACAAATTCATTGAGAAAAGGTCTAAAAAAGAAATCATATCTAACAAACCATTCCAGGATCAGAAAAGCGAATTTGGACATTTTTTAATTTGAAAAATGATCTGAGAATAGCTAGGAAATGGTAACTGATACTATTGAGGTAATTGGTATTACCCTATTAATGGACATAAAATAGAAAACACTCTCTAATGCTCTATATCAACTAAGCTGCTTTCCTCCATCACACCATAAGGCCCAGCACCCTGCTAATGGTAGGATGTTGAGTTATTCTTTAGCTAAGTATCCCTTGCAGTTTATTAAACATGTCAATAAGAAAATAAAATTTCCTCTATCCATTTTGATAATTAAAAATGGTAAAAAATAAACGTTCCTTGTTTGGACTCTTTCAAACTCCCCCTCCAACAAGGCCCCTCACAACTCCTTGGACTGGGTAGTGCCTTGCGGATTGTGGCTGCTCTTGTAGGTGCTAGTACACTCACAAAGGAAGCCAGGTCTTTACTTAGCACACTGGATTCATAACATGGAATCTGTGAACTTTTTGTAGTCATTAATAATCTTTTTTTAAGTGCACTGAAACCTGGGCTTGGGTATTCTAGAGCTGCATCACCTGCTATTTTGCAGCTGGAACCTCTTAGCGATAACAAGGGCCAATTTGAAATGAAGTTTGTACCCTAAAGTGGCTCATATGGGAAAAGCCTGTGGAAAAGTGGGATTCATTATTATATATAAACTGCGCCAAAGGAGATCAGAGGTAGAGTTATCTTGAGTAATAAAGTCATAGAAGCAAAGATAGTGCTTTGATCTGGTTGATCCTCTCCATCTGCCCATTAAACTGAGGGTGATATGTTGTGGAGCAACTGACCTTAATCTTAAGGATGTCTAACAATGCTCTACAGATTGGGCTGTAAACTGTGAGAACAAATTAATCACCATTTACAGGGGCAACCCAAAAAAAGAAAAAACATAATGAATGAAGAGCCTGGCCATTACTCTGAAAAAATTGCTAAATGACATGGAATAACGTAAAGCTTGGTAAATTGATCTACTATACTCAAGATTGAGTCAAACCCAATGGAACTAAAGAGTTTGACAATAAAAGTAACCGTTACAGGAGTCCATGACCATTCTTCCTGTTACAGTATATGTAACAAATGCTCTTACCTGAACTGTCAAATTTGCTTGGTCACAAGTCACACAATTGGCGATCCCTTGAGAATATCCTTTAAGATATCTGGTTATTTAAATGACTGTTTCACTATATTGAGACATATATTTTCTTCCTTGGGTGACCTACCGCTTGGGGTATATAGTGTTCTCAAATAACCTTATTGCAAAGCTGGGGGTACCCATAATCTATTTCTAAACAAAATCATCCCATTGATCAGAGTATAGTTGAATCTTTTATGGGAAGAGTTCCCCAGTTGATCTAAAAATTACCTCCTCAAGCAAGATGTATGAACAGCCAGCATGCGAGAAACCAATGGTGCATCTGGAGCCCAGTCCACCACAGAAATTTCTGGAGGATCAATAGCTAAGAGCTGATTAGCAGGATTAAACATTGTCAATTCTTAAGACTCATCATTAGTTAGAGCCAAGAAGAGGATGTTAATCAGAATGTCTGTGAGAGCATTTAAACACCCTATATAAGCTCATACTTAGGTTAAAAGTACATAGATCATATTAGGTTCAGGCCTGGTGGTGTGCCGACTTCTAAGACTTCCTAAAAAAATGAAAAATTGATGATCCATCCTGATGACCACTTGATGATGTTTCTCTTAGAAAAAGATACGTATGTTTTAAGTGAACATGTCACTTCACCAAGCTCCTTATGGTAGATGCCCATGATTTTCCAAAAGGGGAGAACTTGTTAGAGATATCTGTGACAGGTGCTCCAAGTCATCATGTTCCTGGAGTACCACATCTCCAGCAGTGAATGCAGATGCATCACATGCCACAATAAAAGGTTTGGAAGTGTAAACATGAATGAGAATGGGGGTGGAAACAAAGACCTCCTAAAGGAAATTGAATGCCTGTTGAAAAGTCTCCATTACTGAAAGACAATTTCTAATAACATCAGGGGATGTAGGGGTGCCTTTGACTGAGACAGAGAGAGAAAATTTCTTGAGAAAGATAATCATCCCAAGAAGCTGCGAAGTTGTTATTGAGTAATGGGCGTGGGCCATGATAGAATAATGTCAAATTTTGGGGGGGCTTTTGTACCCATTTTTCTGACCAGGTTACCCACGAAAGTAACTTCCTCCTTGTAAAATGACATTTATAGAGTTATAAATACTTATACTTTTTTTTAGCGCAGCCATAAAAGCCTCCAGACCTTGTGGATGATGCTCATGATTAAATATGCACCAGAATATCATCAATATAGGTGTTGGGCATTTGCCCTCTCAGCTGCAAAAGGAAGAATGTCCTGGGTAAAACCAACCAAAAAAAGAAATGGTGGCTATTTACAAACTTGTGATATTTTAAGTACAATTTTAATTTTAGTAATGATATCATCAACCAAAAGTCCCTTGTCAATTCTTGCTGGAACCCCACAAATTGGGGTAGCATTAGTGAATAATAATTGGGCAGCTATCATAAAATTGAGTAGTCAGATTACTCTGATGACGCCATGGACCCTGGGGCGTCCATCGAGTGGTACTCCCCCAGCCACCACCAGGTCCCTTGACACATCTAAGTGGGGACCCCCCCTTTATAGGCGTGGCAGGGGCCCCCTGAGGTAAAATAATTTCCTCTGATGGGGATTGGCTGAAGCTTATTGATTGTTACCGCATAGGTACATAATGTCAGCTGTTAATTCCCCATCTGTCATACAGCCAAGTTGAGGCGAGTATTCCAAGCTTCAATAGGCTGCTTTATCATATTTCCTAATTCAAATGGTAACAAGCTATACCAAACTTACTAGTAATACCACTCCAGCCTTTGATAAGGTTTAAAGCTGGGTGGTCAGATATCGAGAGGATCGTTTTTCCTATAATACCCCACTCTTATAATAAAAACATTATAAAACCAAGTTTTTAATAGTGTTTGTTTTATATTTTTATTAAAACTTTTGTGGGATCCTCCGGCATAAGCACCAGTGAGCACAAAAGAGCTGGATTCCAACAAATTGGTGCTCACTACAGGGGCACCTGTACACCGCAAAAATCATTAAATTTGGAGGCTTCAACCATGAGTAACCCTCCTACTTTCATATTCACATGGAATCACGTTTAGTTGCTCTTTAAAAGCAACTAACTGGCGCTCTATCCCGACTCAATGAACATGAGCAGCGCCCTCTAAAACCATCTTTTAAAGACAAGTACATCCCTGGAGAAGGGAGTATTGATACTTTTTTGTACGTTTATGAAGCTTCCATGGATGGCGCAACAGATAAGCAAAAAGTGAAACACATCCTTCATTGTTTAAGTCGCCCAGCGAAAGAGATGATAGTTCCTTACCTGAACCCTTTATATACCTGGGCTGAGGTGAAGGAGACTCTTTGGCTGAATTTGGATCAAAGCAGAGTCTACACAGGGAATAAGGCCTAAATGCGCCTTAGCATGTATGAAGGTGAATCGCCCATTGCCTTTGCTGAACGCTTTTAACTTGCAGCACAAATGTTGTTAACCTCTAACATGATCACCCTTGAAGATGCTATCGCCGCCCTATAACTGGGTTAGCTTCTCAACCCTTTATAGCTAGACATATCATATCTGTGAAATGCTACTATAAAACCATCTACGACTTTAAAGAAGCTTTGTTAGATGTGTATAAATTCCATTTATGTGCCAAATAGATGAAGCTGAGGGGTTCTCTTCAGCTCTAACCATTGAGGAGTTTCCACCTGTTGAACAGTTGGTAGTGAGGCCACCTGTGCCTATCTTCCCTGCGAAACCTGCTTCCTTATTGCGACTTAAAAAGGATATCACTCCTTCTTATGATTCAGAGCCCAGTAAGGTAGCTAATATTATACTCTCGCACAAGTGCACCAAAGCCTCTGCGCCTTCCCCTCCAGCCAATCTGGTAAATGTGGTCCCTAAGGCTACCCAATCTTCTGTGGCCGTCTGCCCTACCTCTATTGCGGCCTTGCCCGTTGTTAAGAATACCTTGGGGGCTGAATCTGAGAGGGGTTACAATGACATTGGTTACTAAATATTGGGAACCCCCATGGAAGTAGAAGTGCCTGATCATTTGAACGCTGGAGGAGTAGATGAGACCATCATACCTGAAGAAACATACCTCAGCCAAAATTCTAGGGTGTACAAATGTTATTGATACTGCCAGAGATAGTGACTAATTCTTAGCTGGCTTGATACACCCTCTTCAGCGGGTTCATCCCATAAGGTCCATCATGGATAAATATCCTGAGACCTCTATAAAGTTAACCTCCACCTTCTGGATCAAGAAGGTCTTAGCTTTGTTACCTAACTTTGGAGGAACGCTCACTAGGGTAAAAGTGGTCATCCAAAAAGTCCTAATACTGGCCATCCTGGACACTGTGTCATGAAAACGGCATAAGAAGTAAGACCAGCCTGCCAGTTGGGATGCGTAAGCACCCAAAAAGCAAGCCAGAATACCAGAGGCATTGCCGCATGTACAACTTTGTATGGAGCCTTAAATTTGGAAATGATAAATCGTTGGTGCAGGGAAATTGTGAATAGCAACCCAAAAACAAACCAAATGGAGACAAACCCAGAAACTGGTGTTCTTGCTGCAGGGGATGGTACCGCAGCTATAGTTTCTATAAGGTCACTGGTAGGAGGGTTTGATTCAACTGAGGATACAAGGGGGATGATCCTTGCTTGAAAATGGTGGATGTAAGGCCACAAGATCCCAGTATATTGTTGGCGGATATTTAAAATGAATGGGTTGAATTTCCAGAAGTATCTGACTTGTTAAGTCCAGTTGACAATGGGAGCCATAGATACCATCAGTACATTTAAAGCCCATCCAATATAGGGACCAACAGGCCACCAGAGTAAAGCCATTGGGAATATGTCCAGAAGGATATCAATAAAGTTGAAAATTGATAGTTTTTAGTGGCAATTTATTTAGTAAAAATGAAGAAAATTGACCAACAATTTTCTCAGTGCAATGCAACTGAATAAATAGTGGTCAATTGATTCAGGAACAATCAGGGATTGGGTCCCTCAAGTTTGACCTAACCGGAGAATTATTAAGGGATGGGGGCAGATAAGCTCAATAGGCACCAACATCGAAGAATTTGGCAGTAGGCTGAGTCACTATCAGTTTGACCTCAAATGCCTGAACTAAGACTTGACTGCATTTCTGGCAGTTGGTGTGAAGGTGTTTGGGCCAATGAGCTGCAGGAATTCCCCAAGGCCACCCCACATAGGGGCGGTCCCAATTGGTTGGAAATAGGTTTGGGATGCCAACCTGCCCATGCCTGGTTGCTGGGCCATTTGTTTGGTCAAAAGCGTTGCATCAGCTGCAACTCCCAATTTGCCAGATGGGAGCTTCAAAATATCATCAATGGTGTCCGATGCTACTACCTGCACATCAGGGATGATCCCTGACAATTTTGAGATGGGGTTAGTTTTGACAATCACACTGCTGGCTGAATTGAAACTGTCAGCAATTCTGGTCAATAATTCAATCTTCATCCCTTTTTGACTATGTGGATTCTGATCATCGGGCTTGTTTTCAATCAGTTTTAGACCAATCAACTTTTATTCAGAAATCTCAGCGCATATTTCCCTGATCGGCGGACAAGTTTGGCTGAGGTGAATGTGGGCACTGGGGGAGGGATCTGAAGAGGGAGAGCTGTTACCCAGCGCTCATCTACCACATGGGCGAGGTCACCCTGGGTAATGAGGGGTACAGCCACCCTCTTCAGAACCTTTTTACTTGGAAATGGAAAAAGTACCCAATCCATGCATAGGGGACTTTCTCTGGGACTTACACACTGGCTCCATAGTTAACGTGATCTCCACTAAGCTTATCAAGAAGATAAAGTTAGCACCTGACGTGGAGTACACGAAAGAATTTGGAACCACAGGTCCCCATTAACCCGTGCAATTGGGGCATACTCGCGCCTTCCCATTCATATTGGGAAGCTTATTTTATCAGCCCCTGCTGTGGCTTTCGATAATAATGCATTGTTATGCTCATTGGCACTCGATTTATGATTGAGAGTGAGGGATTAATAAACATGAAGCAAGGTTTTCTCTCTTTACTCAACTATGAAGTCCCATTAGTCTTGAAAAATAAAGAACCCATCAATCATGAATACTCTTGCCTGGTTAGATACCCCTTTGCATCTATGGCTTTGCATTATACTACCTCTAGGCGCAACACAAAGTAATTTCCCGATTTGGTGGATGCTAGGAACAGTATTCCTTTCTATGCTGCAGATGAGTTTTTGATTAAGCCTGGTGAACAATGAGTGGTTGATACATAAATAACGCTTCAAATTCCACACCACTGTATGTTGCACCTCATAAGTATCGAGGGTGTTGTCCCTTGGAGCCTCAAGCATTGCCTGGCATTATTGACCCAGCTTACCAGAGGACCATTACCTTGCTATTGGGGAACCTCACCTCAAAGAACATAGTTGTAAAAAAACACAAGGAGATTGGCAGAGGCTTGTTTGTCCCTGTGGTGGAAATTGAACAAGTTCACTCCATTGGCTCTATAATGGTTTGGCCTACCAACGGATATCCTGGTATGTACTTTACCCTACGTTTATATCTTAGATGTGCTGACCTCAGATGAGCTGGAAAAAGTTCACACTCTCCTCGACGACTATAGTGATATATTCTCCAAATCAGATAATGACTATGGCCACATGAAGGGCTTGTGCCACTCCATTGATGTGGGTGATGCCCATCTAATTTGGTCAATTACTTACCATAAATAAAGGTAAGAAAAGCAAATGAGGACAGAGATTCAGCAGGTACTAGACGCGGGGTTGCTAGTTCCTTCCCAAAGCCTTTGGTCTTCCCCCTTTTGCTAAAAAAATAAAAATGGAGGTCATCAGATAGTCATGGAATACCGCAAGTTAAATAACTTCACAAAAAAGGATAGCTATCCTCTCTCTCGTATAGATGATGCCCTGGCCCAACTCTCTGGCCTTAACTTCTTTTCTGACATGGACTTAACTAGCGGCTATTGGCAAATGGACCTTTCTCCTCAGTATAATGAGAAATGCGCCCTTATTTGTAGTGAAGGTCTCTTCCAACCCACACGATTACCTCAAGGGTTGTGCAACGCACCTGCATTTTTCAGTGTGTAATGGATCATATTATGCAGGACCTGAAGTTAAGCTGTGTCAATGTCTACCTCAATGACATTACTCATTCCCAAAAAAATTTTTAACGAACACCTTGATCACCTGAAGGTTGTTTTAAAGGCTACGTAAGTCAAATATCAAGTTAAAGCCCTCAAAGTGTACCTTTTTCCAAAAGAAATTTGATTTCCTTAGCCATTCCATTTAAAAAAAAGAATCTCAACCAATCCGAGATAAGGTTAAAAACAATCTCAAAATTCTTCTCCTTAAGATTTAAGGGATTTTCAGTATTTCTATGATAATGGATATTACCATCATTTCACCCTTATGTTTTCCAGTCTTAGTGAGCCTCTTGTCCGCCTACTGACCAAGACCACTCCTTTTCAGTGGAGGTGAGGCACAGAAGGCCGCTTTTGAGACTCTGAAGCAACTGCTGAAACAACGCCCTATCCTACGGCACCCAGTTATAATAAGGTCTTCATCTTATTCACTAACGCCTTGGACTATGTCGTTGGGGTCATCTTAGCCCAATTGGATGGAAACGGTGTAGATCATCCTGTATCTAACTTTAGTAAGATGCTGTTTAAGTCATAACGCAACTACAGTGTAATGGAGAAGGAGTTCCTTGCTGTTTTGTTAGCTGTAAAGCACTACCGCCATTTCCTATATGGAAGCACCTTCACTGTGGTTACTGACCACGCATCTCTAAAATTGTTACAGAACATGAAAGATACTACCAGATGGTTAGCACGCTGGGCTCTAAAGCTCCAGCCTTATGACATGAAGATCAAACACCGAGCTGAAATTGTCACATTATTGTTGATGGGTTGACTCAGCTGCCAGTTTTAACTTGGATAATAGTGGGGTGGAGAGGCTACATGACCTCTTAATGACCCCCAATTAAAAAGAGGGTGAGGATGAGCCCATCCAGAAGAAGTTAACTTGGCACTTCCATAACACAAATGTGGAGAATGGGAAGCTGTATAAGAAGGTGGGGAGAAATGTCTGCCTTAAATTCATCCCTTGGAACATGTACCTGCTATCCTAGAAGCTCATTCCACCTTAAGGCATGGAGGGAAAAATAAAACTTTTTATTGGATTAAGTATTAGTACTACTGGGATGAGATGATTGAATTTATTGCTGACGTATTGGAAGCTTGCCTTATGTGAAAAAGCAATATGTTTTTAAGACTAGATACTAGTATCAACCCACTACCCCCCAACAACCATTCACACCATCAGTTTGGATGTAATAGGTCCTATTCCTCAGGCTACTGGGAACAAGTTTTATTCTAGTAGCTATTAACCACTTCACTAAGTGGGTGGAAGCTGTGGCTCTCCCTGCCCAAACGGCAAGGCCACAACCACCTTTTTACATCAATACATTCTCTCTCAACATGGCTTCCCTAAGTACAACTCTGCAATAATGGTAAGGACTTCACCTCCAGATTAGTCGAAATTCTGGCCAATTCCATGGGAGACCAACAACTTTTCTCAGCTCTGTACAATCCCTCTACCAACGGAACTGTAGAGAGAGCAAATGGTACCTTGGTATCCATCCTACGGGCAAATGGCCTCTTTTGATCCACTTCACTGAGATCAATCTTTACGCAGTGCTCTTATGGCATACCGGATTAGCTACCACCAGATTTTGAAAATGTCTCCCTTCCATGTCTTGTATGGGTGGGAACCAGGAATACCTTCTCTCTTAGTCAAAGAATTATTCTCCTCTAGAGTTTAGAAACCTGAGAAGGTTATAAGAAGATTGGCTCAGAGCATCATCTAACTCCAAGTTGAGGCTATGACCAATTTAGCAAAAACGGTGACTAAAGAAGGGAAGGCGGCAAATGAGATCTTAACCCTTTACCTACATTCCAAGTAACTGATATGGTAACATATTACCATAACCGCATCACTACTAGTAGTGGTAATCTTGATCAATCTGGGAGAATCCCTTCACCATCACCTATAAAAGAGGCAATGAATACTTTATAAATCATTAGCTACAGGAATCACCATCAACCAAGTACATGGCCGCTTCCTTCAGCTTTATTCTCTCCCCCCCCAACATTCTTGAGGGGGGTGATGTCGGACATTTTCCCCTTCAGCTGCAAATGCAGAATATCCTGGGTCAAATTCAGCTGAAAAGGGGAAATGTAGTTATTTACAATTTTGAAATGATTCTAGGTGCAATTTTAATAATAGTAACAATATCATTGACCAAAAGTCTTTGGCCAATTCTTGGTGGAACCTTGCAAATTGGGTAACACAAACTTGAATAATAACTGGGCAGCTACCATAAAATTGAGCAGTTGGATTACTCTGACCACGCCGCGGACCATGGGGCATCTATCAAATGATACTCCCCCATCCACCACCAAGTCCCTTCACGCACCTACGTGGGGACCCCCCTTTTATAGGCGTGGCAGGGGTCTCCTGAGGTAAAATAATTTCCTCTTATGGGTATTGGCTGAAGCTTATTGATTGTTATCGCACAGGTACATAATGCCAGCTGTTAATTACCCATCTGTCTACAGCTAAGTTGAGGCGAGTATTCCAAGCTTCAATAGGCTGCTATATCATATTTCCTAATTCAAATGGTAACAAGCCGTACTGACCTTACTAGTAATTCCCTTTGACCTTTGATACTGTTTAAATACAGATTGGTAAATATCAAGAGGATCGTTTTTCCTTTACTACCCCACGCTTATAATAAGAAACTTATACAAAAACCAAGTTAATATTAGTGTTTATTTTATAATTTTATCAAAAATTTTGTGGGATCCAGCGGTGTAAGCACCAGCGAGCACAAGAGAGCTGGATTCATACAATAGGATACTGCGCAGATAAAGCAAATATCGCCCAGGATGTCATCCATCAAATGATGAAAAGTTTTGGGCGCATTCTTAAGTCTAAAGGGCATTACCACTGTTGAAACGAGCGCTTAGGCATAAATTTCCAATGAACCAGATATGTGCAAATATAAATACTGGACGCTGTTTGAAGAAAGTAATCTGGGTAAAAATAACCACAAAACTTTAACGTCATAAATAGGATTTTCATTAATTAAACAAGAGGAATCTTCCATTATATCTTGTACTGATGGGGGTTCCTAGGCTCGCTATCAAACTTATTAGTAGATCAAAACTATCTACTAAGATATAAAGCCTCGTTCCAAATGGTAAGCTAACTCAGATACCTCTTTCTACCAGAGTTGACATCAGTGTATTTCGTGGTGACTAAGCAGCCATTAAGCTTGTTATAATACCAGCGGAATCTTCCAATAATGCAGGGGAAACAAGTGAATATGATTGGAGGATATTTTACCATAAGTCCGATACACTTAAGTAACCAAATATCACCTAAGGTACTAAAATCACTAGAAGTGGCCATATTAATCATAATAGACCTTATACCAATATTTTAGGCTGATGAGGGGAAAAGCATATTGATGATCTGAAATGAGAGGCGAATGGCAGATTAAAGCTATGGCGCTGGTGGTCAATAATATAAAGGAACAAGAATTGCGTCAGTGGTAATTCAAGTACTTGATCAACAGTACAATGGTAAGGTATCATCTCCATATTAAAAACCTGGGCTGCGTGCCTTACCAATTACTAAGACGGAACCAAACCCTCTATTTAAAAATTAGTTGGATATACAATTAGATAAAGTTATAAACTGATGGTTGGTCAAACCATATAAAACATTTCACCCCACTTGACCAAACATTAGGTAGCAAAGATGAAGGGTGTACAAAAAGTTTTAAAGAGCCAATGTCTTTAAGGATGGAGTGCTGATTATAAGATTTAAGGAACTTAGCATGCACCTGGTTGATAGAATGACCCTTAGTAGGATCCTTAAGAGTGATGGCATCATTGTATGTCTTTTCTATAATTTCAAAAAGGCTTTTCCAAATTTTCTCTAGCATGCTAATCCTTCCAAAGCCTTGATTATCATAATCACAGACTAATTCTAAAAACCAAAAATAGGTAAAGTCTGTAGTTCCTCATTATTGTGAGTCATAGCCTTTACTTTTTGTGCCAGTGCATTAGAGTAGGCGGAGCTAAGTAATTGAATTGAGGTTTGCGTAAGTTTCTCAAGATATTTGCTGAATCTCACACTCTCCTCTTTAACAAAGGAATGTAAAAGCAAAGCATGATGCTTCCCATATAATAACTCAAAGGGAGAATGGCCCATGGACGAGTGATAAGCAGTATTATAAGCAAACACAGCTGAAGGCAAAAAGAGGTTCCAGCTGGACGCTTTTCAGTAACCAAAGTACGTAAAATACCCACCAGGGTACCGTTCACTCTTTCAACAGTGCTGTTGGTCTTAAGGTGATAGGGCGTAGACAGTACCCCTCTTATACCCATCAAATCATTGATTTAATAATTATTTGGGACGTTAAATTAGTCTCATTGTCTAATAGAATGAGCTGGTGGAAACCATGTTATTTTAATATTTTCCAAAATAAACTCAGCAGTGGTCACCGCACTCAGGTCCTTAATGCTTTGGCCTCCATCCATTTTATGAGGTGTTCAATGGTCACGATGATGTACTTAAATTGGCCGCAGGTGTTGGTCAAGGGCCCACCACGTTAAAGGAGATGGTGTGCCAAGCAAAATTTGGCTTAATAGTTGATATGATGTGGCCTTTTGATAAGGAGCCTACTTGACTATCCACAACAACTGAGTGTCTTATGGATATCAAATGCTATGGATTCTAATAGTACTGTGTTTTCAACTGTTTTTGTGTTTTCTTAAACTAGTCATGCTGCACCTCCTTGTGAGCACAATAATTAAATCAATCTGCACAGCGGGTCAAGAAAATATGATGTCTTGCTCATCTACAAACCTTTTAAAAGTTACATATCCTTATTAGAGTATTCTGCCTCAGTTTATTCAACTTACATTTTACCGCTTCAGGTTCATTATCATATTGCTGAACTATTTCTATCAAATAATATATTAGCTCTATCATCCAGCAAGGCTACAGTTGAAAGTTGAGTAAATTCATCCACGTTTTGATGCTTTACCTCTGGATGGTGTTGAAACTTGAAATCATATGCTTTTAAACTTAAGGCCCATCGGGCCAACTGTCCTTCAAGCTCTGTTAGAATCATGGTTTTTGTGTATGCTTGCAGGTGCTGATTAGCCCCTGATTTCAACAATATGACAGGAAAAATTTATCTCAACTACCAAAAAATGAAGGGGGTTTTTTGACCACCAAATAAATTATTTAAACTTGAATCTTATAATAAAAATTATATTTTATAAAGTTTTATTAATAGTGGCGAGCGGCTTAAGAAGTGACCCTCTTACATTCTTACTTCTTAGTATGTAAATGAACTCAAGGCTTGAAGCAAGATAGTTGAATGATATGTTATTGGCTTTGAACTTTTTAGAAAATATGAGGGTTTGACCTATCAGAGCTCTTGAAATAAACCTCGCTTTATTGAAACAGCTGATGGAGGGTCAAGAGTAGGTAGGACAAGGCCGTGAGGTAAAGGTTTGATTAGCTTGAGCCAATCACCATAGGAGGAAACAGTTTAGCCTGGTTGACCCCCTTCAGGCCTATACAAGGGCCCAGTCTCCATACTGGAGTTTGAACTAAATTTGATGTAGGATGCGGGGGACCTCCAAATGGCTCCCTGATTTTTCCGGCAATTCAAAGTATTCCTATCACTAATTGTGGGCCTGTTTGTCCAAGGAGTGGGAGTAAAGCCTTACTCTGAGAGGCCGGATTACTGATAAACAGATAGGACTTTGTATATTTAAATTGAAGCTATTTCCCTCCAAAATCTTCTTATTACTAGTTGAACAACTACTTTTCTGACATTTTACCCTTCAAAAATGGTGGGGGGTGAATAGGGGAAGAGAAAACGTCCATGAACTCTATTGATCACGACTCCAGAATCAAGTGACTAGTAGAATATTCTTCACATCTTTTGTAGTTGATTACAAATCATCACTTCCCAGATGGACACTTAACTTCTCAATTCTGGGAGTAATATGGTTATGGTAATATAACACCGGGTCAGAGATCTGAAAAGAGGGTAGAGGCGGTCTGAATTCATTGACTGCTTGAAATCTTTGGTGACTTTTTGGCTAAAGTTAGTCATAGCTCTAGATTGTAGTTGGGTAATATGTTGGGCCAACTTCTTCATGGCCTTGTCTGGGTCATCAGCTCTTGCTGAAAAAGACATATTTTGCCAACAGGGCATGTATGCCAGGTTCCTTACCATACAAAACATGGAATGGAGACATCTTTGGAATTCGATGATGGATAAAGCAATAGGCCATGAGTGCACTGGGTAAAAACTGATCCCAGTACAGAGGGTCAAAGATGGCTAGTTTTCCATAATATGGATAATAAAGTTCCATTCTCTCATTTTACAGTCCCGTTGGTAGAAAAGTTGTAAGGGGCGGAGAAACGTTGCTGGGTGTCCATAGAGGTAGCCAGGATTTTGACCACTTGGAGGTAAAATTCTTACCATTGTTGCAGAAAAGAACCTGTGGGCAACCATGGCGGGTGAAGATTAACTGGTGGAGGAAAGTGGCGGTAGCGTTAGCAGTTTGAGCAGGGAGATCCACTGTTTCAATCCATTTTTTAAAATGGTTAATACCTACCAGAATGTAGCAATTACCATAGGTAATCTGGGGTAGTTGTCCTACCACGTCTATACTGATTGTGTGAAAAGGTTGTTGAGGGGTAGTGGGTTGGTATCAGTATTTAGTCTTGAAGCGGAAAATCTTTTTACAGGTTAAGCAGGCATCCAAGACTTTAATAATAGATTCCATGATGCCATCCCAAAAGCACCGTTCCTGATCCACCCATACATCTTCCTCACTCCACCATGACCAAGGGTGGAGTGGGCCTAAGATCACCTACCTGTTCTGAAGATTGCATATAGGGCAGCCAAATTACTCCTACCTTCCTATATAACTTTCCGCTCTCCACCTTAATATTATGGGAGTGTCGTGCTAGCATTTTTTGGATGGGATAATCCTTATAATCCCAGGCCTCAGGGATCATAATGAGACCATGTAATTTATCCACTTCACAGTTGTCCACATGAAGGTTTGGCAGCTGAGTCAAAACATCCCCATTAATATGACATGTCCCATCTTGATGATCAATATTCGTGTCATAATGTTGAAGTTTGAGGCCTGACAGGCCAACCGTCTGATGAGATAATACATTTTTTGTAGTTATTTTAAGGAGGCGTGGTCAGTAACCACAGTGAATGAAGTTCCATATAAGAAAGGTAAGTAATGTTTAACAGCCAATAATATGGCCAGGAACTCCTTCTCTGTAACACTGTAGTTACATTCAACTTTTGACAACATCTTTACTGAAGTAGAATACCGGATGATCTACGCCATTACTGTCCAATTGGGCCAAGATGGCTCCAATGGCATAGTCTGAGGCATCAGTTAACAAAATGAAGGGTTTCCCATAGTTGAGGTGGCGTAAGCTATGGCGTTGCTGAAGCAATCTCTTTAGCATTTCAAAGTGGCCGCATGTTCTGTACCCAATAAAAATGGGTGATTTTAGTCAATAGTCAGACGAGAGGATCACTGAGCTGGGGTGAACTTGGAGATGAACTTATGGAAATACCCCATCATACCCAGATATACCTGAATTCCTGGATGTTCTTATGGGCAGGCATTTTAGAGATAGCTTTGACCTTAACTCGTAAAGGCTAGATCCACTCTTGGGAGATGGCATGTCTAAGGAAGTCTAGCTTCTTTTTAAAAAAGGTGCATTTTGACGGTTTTAATTGATGTTAGAAACCCGCAGGCATTAAAGACTTCTTTTAAATAAGTAAGATGATCGGTGAACGTTGCAAAAAAGTATGTTATGTCATCAAGATGGACAATCACGCAGCTTTGCTTGAGGTCCCACATAATGTGATCCATTACACGTTGGAATGGCGCCGGCGCATTGTATAGCCCTTGGGGTAGGCGGGTAAGCTGAAATAAGCCTTCACTACAAATGTGTCACATTTCTCCTGATCTTGGGTAGAAAGATCCATTTGCTAATATCCGCTTGCCAACTCCATGGCTGAGAAAAATTTTGATCCAGAGAATTGTGCAAGAGTATCATTTATGCGGGGGATAGGATAGATGTCCTTTTTAGTGGTTATTTAGTTTATGGTAGTCCATACTACCCAATGACCTCCATTATTCTTTTTGATCAGCAAGAGAGGAGACGTCCAAGGGCTTGGGAAGGTACTAATACCCAGCGTCTAATAACTTCTCGATTTCAACTCACATTTGATGCTCTTCAACCTTTGATTTATGATAAGGTTTAGATTGAATGTGTTGAGCATCACCAACATCAATGGTATGGCTCCACACCTTCATGTGCCCATACACCGTGTCAGTTTGGGAGAATATATCATTATATGTATTTAATAGATAGTGAGCTTTTTACTTGGGTGGGACCATCTAGTACTAAAAAATAAAAAAGAGAGTGAGCTTTTTAAGCTCATCTGTGGTTAGGTCATCTGAAATGTGGATGTTAGGTAGAGTACATACCAACTAATCAGTGGGCAAACCCATATCCAACATTGACTCATTAAAGTGGACGCTTTCAATCTCATTGAGGGCAAATAGCAGACCTTTACCTATTCCCTGATTTTTTTGACAATTATGGGTTTATTGGTAAGTTTCCTCAATAGGATATTAATGGGTTGTTGATAGATGGGGTTAGTATATCTGGCAACGCCTGGGGTCTAAATAATTTACTCCATCAGTGCTAATTATGTGCATCAGACAGTTTTTGGGGATCTTTAGCGTAATTTTGGTAGCGTCCACTAGTTGTTCACCAGCCTTGATTACTGTTTCTTATGAGCATAAAAGAGAATGCCCTCTTAAGCATCCACCAAATCGGGCAAGTTTTTTGTGTTGCGTCCAGAGGTAGTGTAGAATAAAGGCTAATCAGAGGAAGGATATTTAACTAAGCAGGATAATTTTCTGTATTAAGTTCTTCATTGCTAAAGCTTGGAGGAACTTCATAACAGAGTAGGGAGAGGTAATCCTGTTTCATGTTAATTATACTATCATACTCAATCATAAACTGCATGCAATAAGTATGTCGTAAGTGTTATTGTCCAAGGTCATGGTGGGAGCTGACAAGATTAGCTTTCTAGTCTGAATAGGCAAGGAGGAGTAAGATCCAATAGCACTGGTGTTGTTGGGAACTGACGTTCCAAACTCATGCATACACTCAAGATCAGGAGCCAGCTTAATCTTCTTGATCAGCTCAGAAGAGAGAACGTTCATGCAAGATCCAGTGTCCAAGTTAGCCCTAACATAACTTTTTGAATAGCAACCTCTACCTTAGTTATGCCTCCACCAAAATTAGGGGAGAACTAATACTTCCTTAAGGAGAAGAGTAAAGTCTGTTCTAACTGTCTCAGGATAGTCATTTTTAATGGATTGTAAGTAGTGTCAGGAGTCTCCTATAATTGGGGAAGCCCTGAATAGGAGTCACGACCTGCTTACGTGAAGATGTTGGATTGGACTCCCCATTAACTTGGTTAAGCTTATTCTGAAGTATTGGGGATTGACCCTGATAATTAATTGATAATTATTTAAATGATATTAGACACCAGCAACTAAATGCTAAGGATGTCAAAACATCAATTGAGCATGGGAAATAGCCATCTGACGCTGACCCAATCAATTAACCCTTTTGGGAGCACTGGCAACTTATGCCAAGGATGCTCCCACTCCCTGATGTATTATTATTTATACTATTTCATGTTTAACTCAAAATTAGAATCCTAAGCCAACACTTAGCTATTCTGATTCCTCCCATTCCCAATCCCAGCCTCGAGGTCCTATAAATACCTCAAATCTTTATTTCAATAAACACCGCTTTTTGAAATCTCTTTTCCCTTATAGTTTATTTAAGGATTTTATAGTTTATAAACTCTCTGGGGGCTCCGGTGCCCTGACTAATTATGGGCAAAGTTGAAGTTGCTGTCCTGTGGCCCAACAAGGGGTGAACATGACTAATTGTTGGATCAGCAATGAAATAATTTGTTCAGCATTGCTAGAGGTAATAATAATCTCAGGGCACCCCAGCACTTGATTAAGGTAGGTTTATTGAGGGATCAGGGATTTATCTACTCCTTTAGGGTTCACCCAATCTAATATAACTACCTCAACAGGGGCTCCTAGAACATAATAATCAACGTCCTAATAACTCCCTTCATACTTGTCATCAGAAATTTTGTCCACCCACATTGGGTGGGCGCTAGAAGGGCAGTAAGAGGTAGAAGCCATAGCTTCAGTGGCTATGGGGCCATCGCAGCTATGATCATTTGAGGAGCAGGAAGCTTAGCTTAAGCAGCCTTGTCCTTGAGCCCATGGTTAGTGGGAGTAACTATCACCGGAGAGAGAAGTTTGGGCTTAGAAGCAGCCTTTTGGGCCAAGGGACAGACCTCTCCACAGAGGGCTTAGGACAGAATAGAGGCTCAATAGATGGCAAACAAGGATTTGCTAGCAGGTAGAGGCAGAGAGCGCGACCCCATTGATGGCAGAGCACTTAGACTCACTGGCTTAGTAACCTTGGCTTGCAGGGTGGGGGAGTCAGATTTGAGCCGCACAGCGGTGCTGGTCTAGTGGTAGTAACCAACACAGGTGGGACCATAGAGATCATCTCAGATATCTTTTGCGGTGATATGGTTGAGAATTCCTCAATGGTGAAGACTTGTGGATTTGACACAACTTCTGAAGGAGCCTCATCATTATAGACATCTGCAACCTTTAGCAGCGCCTTTTTGATAACACAGATAACATGGATGTGGCGTTTAATGGAGACATGATGCCATGCTATGGAAGGGTAAGAAGCAAAAACCAGTTAGAATGGCAGCGAGGGCATCATCAAGTGGTAACATTTTAGCAAGTACATGGCTGAGCTTCACCATATATAATCAATTTACAAAGTGGTTAGCAATTCTCCCTTTTTATGCTAAGGCACATAAAGGCCTTATTCTTCCTCTTCAAACTTTGCAATGAAAAAAATGCAGCATTCAGCGCATCCTTAACCTATGCCAATATACTCAGAGTGTCCATATGAGGGACCATCACCTCTTGGGCCATGCGAATTTGCGCGGTAGGATTTTCTTAACTTTTTGTTGGACAGTTGCACCTTCCATGGCAGATTTGTAGACATATATAAATGAATCAATGCTACCCTCACCAGGGGTAAACTTGTATTTCAAGGGATTTTTAAAAGAGCGCTGTTTGAGCTTTTTGAGATGGGATAAAGCGCTAGGTAATAGAATCTCTTTCCACTCAGCATAACTTTCTGAGAAAATATTACAGAAAAAGAAGCAGCAAATTTTGATCGCCCACTGTAGTTTCGCTCCAATGCCCTCGGATTCTCCACTGGCTGCTCCAGTGTGGGGCAGCGGCGAAGCTCCTACTGCAGTTTTCTGTCTGGTAAGAAAACATGCTCAGACTGGCTCTCCCAGTTATATCAAACCCCTGGGACGATTTGTTCCTCCCAAGGATCTCAAGGACCACCTTGGTTGTACCCAAATGGTGCCTCGTTGCCCCTGGTGCTCCCCTAGATCAACATGCATTCATCCTTAGGGTCGATTATGAGAAACTTTTCCCTTACCACAACCAACTCATTCGTAAAATGAATCAGGTAGTGATGACTCCACAGATTTTATTGATTTTCTCCCCTATAAGGTGTACTTTGATCTCAGCTTCACTTGTGAGGCTGACGCCACCACTGCAGCAACTGTGCCCCTAGTTTTCCAGGGTACTCCTCTCCCCACAATTTAGACCTAGCTCCCATTGGATACCACTCTGGTGGTTCATCTCGCTGGTTTGCCCGCACACCTCTCCCCTGCGGTGCTACACTAGGAGCTGATGGACGGTTTGGCAGCCTATGACTCCAACCCATCTTACAATTTGTGGTCCCAAATGGGGCCACACGCCTCACTGGGCCTCAGGCGTATGCCACGATCAGCCCTTAATTTAATAATATTGCCTTGTTGATTCCCCCTCACGCTATCATTCCCGCTGCCCCTGACCATCCACTCTGGGCCCACGTCAAGGGCGGGAGGACGATCTGTCTGTCCTGTAACAAGTTAGACCACTTAAAATGTAGATGCCCATACTTAGCTGCTTCTGGCGGCTCTGATTTTTTGTCTGCTGGCTTCCAATCTGCCGCCCACCCTGCACTAGTTTTTAATGGGGTACAATCCTACATTCCCCTCCCCCAAAGCCTGTTGCTGCAGCCACGCCTGTAGCTACCAATCAGCCTCCAGATCACCCCAGTGCTACAGATGATCCCTTCTTTAAAGCACCGGCTTGGACCCCAGTTCACTCCCATGCATCCTCCAATGAACCAATCGAACCTCAGGC
Organism: Massospora cicadina; assembly: GCA_022478985.1. Lineage (NCBI taxonomy): Eukaryota > Fungi > Entomophthoromycota > Entomophthoromycetes > Entomophthorales > Entomophthoraceae > Massospora > Massospora cicadina. The sequence goes on from JAKSZP010014577.1 coordinate 41,230, forward strand.
ATATGCCAATTCCAAATTCAATTCAACCAAAATCCTTGGGATCTATTGGCTGAAATTGACAAGTCTGGGAATATTATGGTAATCACCACTATCCAATTCAAGTGGTTTATCTATCCTGACCATGACGCTAAGCTAACCCACATTTATTAGCCCCCCAGCAAAATGCCAAAACGTTCTGTGGCAACCATAAGCTGGCTGTTGAAGAAATGGCTAAGTCATATTGCCATCCTCCCCACAAAGCTGCCATCAAATCAGTGGCGATGCTCATACGAGGATTACCTCCTCCCATTATCCCCTTTGCCACTAAAACGCTCCAGAAAAATATGTTAAGCTAAATCCCACAAAGCTGCCAATGACGCCATCCAGCATGTGACAGTGGTAGCGCGGAATCCCAAAGCCAAGATTACCCATACCAAAATCGCCAAATTTGTTGCTCCCTGATGCATGCATGAAAGCTGAAACATCTTTCAATAATTATATAATCTCTCTTATAGTCAACTGCTGTCTTCCTGCCACCCTTATCATTGGAAATTTCTCTCCACATCCCACTGATGCCCTGACGCCCCTTGCTTTCCGTCATAGCTCATGCTCTGCTTTAGGGTGAAGATAACGCTGAGGATGAGCCCCCTGATCCCCCTCCCCTTCCTCCATAGTGGGATAAGCAGTTCCCGCTTTCCCACCTAGTTAGTTGTGTTTGCGTTTTGTGTGTCATCCACTTGTTTTTATATTTTATTTGAGGTGGGCCGACCTGGGATGATACCGCACTGATCAAGGGAAATTGAATGAATGGAAAAAAGAGTAAAAAACTGAAAAACCTCCATGCGCGGCGTATGATAAGCCAGGAACTCCATGGACCGCCTTAGCTATTTGCTATCTCAGTTCAGGGCATTGGTGCGCAATGCCAACACTTTCATAATTGTCCCCTACCCAAAGTTCCAGTACTGGAATTGAACTTGGGGAGGCAGCGGTAGAGGTCGTCATCCACTTGTTTTGGGCTTATTCATTTTGTTTGGTGAGGGTTTATTTGTTAGCTCTTCAAGTTTCAGTAATGTCCATCCCCTGGTCACTTACCTCAGTTAGATATAAAAAATAAAATAAAGAACCAGACTAGTTACTGTCCAAGTGCAACCAGCCAAGGTTCAGAAGCAGTGGGGAGGTTGTAAGGGTTAATTACCTTAACACACTCCATTTTGAGTGTTTTTGTAGTGTGCTACCCCCTGTAGTGAGCACCACTTGTTAGATTTAGGGTTTTTGTATATTCTCGCAGGTGCTGATTAGCACCTGATTTCAACTATATGGCAGGAGAAGTATTTATCTCAACTTCTGAAATAAATGAATGGGTTTTTTGGCCACTAATTGAAATATTTAAACTTGAAACTTATAATAGAGATTATATTTTATAAAGCTTTATCAGTAGTGGCGAACAGGCTAAAAAGTGACCCTCTTACATTCGTAATGCTTAGTATTTAAATGAACTTAAGGCTTGAAGTAAGATAGTTGAAAGATATGTTATAGCTTTGAGCCTATTTAGGAGATATGAGGGTTTGACTTATTAGAGCTCACGAAACTCGCCTCACTTTATCAGAATGGCCAATGGAGGGTCAAGAGTAGGTAGGACAAGGCCGTGAGGTAAAGGTTTGATTAGCTTGAGCCAATCACCATAGGGGAAATTAGTTTTACCTGGTTGGCCCTCTCCCGGCCTATACAAGGGCCCAGCTCCACACTGGAGTTTGAACTAAATTTGAAGTAGGACGTGGGGGACCTCTGAATGGCTCCCCTGATTCTGCCAGAAACTCAGTGGATTACTATCACTAATTGTAGGTCTGTTTTTCTGAGGAGTGGGAGTAATCGCCTTTTTCTGAGAGTCCAGATTCCACCAATAATTAGAAAGGCCTTTATATATTTAAAATCCGAGCTATTTTCCTCTGAACTATCCTTAATTACTATTTGAACAACTATTTTCCAACGTGCTCTTTCAGGTTATATAATAACGCAATGAAGCACAGTCTATTACTACAGTAAAATTTACACCATGGATATAACCCAGAATTTCTTACAAGCATAAATGATGGCCAAGCACCTTTTTTGGTAAACGTATAGTTTTGTTCATGTACATATAACTTTTAACTGCAATAAGCAATGAGGTGTTCAATCCCTTCTGAATCTAATTGATAACACAGCCCTTACAGCAAAAAGGGATGCGTCCATCTGAATGATAGATGGCTTATTGAAGTTGGGGTACATAATCATGGGCGCTCAGGCCAGGCACATTCTGAGGCTGTCAAAAGCCAGCTAAAAATCCTCTGTCCACTAAAATTCATGCATTTTTTGAGAAGACAAGATAACGGCTCGCCTATTTTACTGAAGTCTTTTCACAAACCATTATTAATATCCCAACATTCCTAGGAACACTTGGATGTCCCGCTTAATACTTGGTTAAAGAAACCGTTCAATAGCTTCTATCTTTGCTGTCTGAGGCCATAAAACGTGGTTGTCAATGGCAAACCTAAATATTCAAGTTGTTATCTGAAAATGTTTTTGTTACGTGGCTTAATTCTAAGGTTGGTTTGGAAAGCTGGCGGAACACTTTTTACAAGTGCTGTGAGTGTTCTTTAAACATTCCAGAGAATTGCTTATATCATCAAGATAAATTAGAACGCAGGAGATTTTTAATTCACCCAATATTCTGTCCATAGCCCATTGGAAGGTCGCCGGGGCGTTTCACAGCCTTTGCAGCATCCAAGTGGGTTGATACAAATCTTGGTCAGTTATCATTTCACAACCCTCCTGTTCCTCCAGTGGCAGCTCTATCTTCCAGTACTAGAAATTAAATCCACAGCTGAGAAATATTAAGCTCCCCCAAGAAGTACAGCGCATCTTTAATCCTTTATAAAGGATAAGAATCTTTTATGGTAATATTATTGAGCTTCTAGTAATCTATTACCATACGGATGGAACATTTCTTCTTTTTAATGATCAACACCAGAGAAACCAAAGGACTCTTGGAGGTCACCAACATACCGTGTTAAACTATTTAACTATACTTAGCATTAACAACCTCATCCGCCACCTTAGAACGCTTAGTAAGACAAATGTTTTTGGTTGAGCAGTTGCCTGAGTCAATCTGGTGCAGCACGTCATTTGCACAACCCAAATCAAAAAATTTTGCAGAAATAACGCTATATCTATCAAAAAGTTTTAACGCTTGATCCTTCTCTTCCTTGGTTAGCCCAGATAGCTTTCCTATGGTACCAAAGAGCAAACTGAGGGATTAGTATTGCCAGTAAAGCCCAGTTCCTCTAAAGTACCTAACTTGTGAAAGTTCTTGACTTCTTCCACTGGAAGAATATGTACAAAAGCAACAATTTTATGCCGCTTTAATTTGAATAAAGTGTGGATATAGATTAGCTAGCAATAACTTAATCTCACCATAGTCAGGAAGGATAATGCCTGGAGTGACTGCAGATACAAGATTAGAAAGGTAGAATGATGCAAATATTTCACCGTATGATCCAGGGGGAATTTAAAGGATATTTAAGTCCCTACAACTTATTGGTGGCCCAACTAAAAAGGTTAAGTTATAATTGCCTTCAGAGGAATGCCTTTAGTTTTCAAATTTGATTAAGCAACCGCCAATTGCAAACACAAATTCGTTGATACCCTAATGGTACTATTCCATTCGCATAAATGAGATTAACAACTTTTTGGTTGATAGGCACTGAGTCATCAGAACTTCGAATGTAGTATAGGGAAATTATTGTTCTAAGATCTTCAAAGTGTTTTCCTCAAAATTGGTTTTAAATATTTAAGTCCTCATAAACGAGGTTCCGCAAGAAAGTTATAACCTTGGCTTGGTAAAACTATTGTTGGAGCAGACAAAACTGATGAACTGTACTGCAGCGGCAGCACACTATATGCGCCTAATAAAGTGATTATTTGGGACCTACAATACCATAACTTTTTAAAATTGCAATATCTGGTGCTAGGCCAAGTTTCTTCACCAGTTTGGTAGACACTTTATTGGTTGGGTACCAACTGTCCACAATAACTCTTAATTTGAAGTTATTAACATTGATGTTTATGTAATTCATTCTTTCACATATGCATCAGCCTCACTGACTGCGTAAAAACCAAGAGCATCTTCTTGCCCTGGATAAGTTTGTATGTCATCACATTAAATTGGGTTACTTTTTCTAAAGTACATATAGGTATGGCCTCCTGGACGGCGTCCAGCTTAGGAATTTAACCTAAGGTGACTGAAGCTTGTGCTGTTCCAACTGTTGAACATATGATTTCACTACTATTAATAGCGCTAAATAGTTGTTGTAGTTGCTTCCAGAATTGGTGGTAATCGCCAACACCTCCTCAATGATTACATGGAGTAACCCTGAAGGTGGAGCGTCTGCCTTGGAAAAGGCTTAATGGCATAGGGTTCCATAGAGTTTATCTTACATGGGATATCTGTAGAAGGGACGGAAGTATAGAATCCCGAGTTCTAATCCGCCTGTCCTTTTCCTGAATCTTCCTTCTTTCCAGGGTTTCAGAAAATTGATATGACTGGACAATAAGCCATATATCTGGCATATCATATGAGTTATGGTGAGCCTCAAGATTTGAGCATTAGATTATGTCAATGTGAAGCAAATTGATCACATTATTAATAGTTTGGTAAATTGAGGGAATTCAGCTGAATTTTTGATGATGGATGATGCCCCTAAAAGTGTAGGAAATAAAGAGTTACTAAGCTAATGGATCAAAATTGTCTGTGAAGATTAAAGATCAATATCTGAACAAGAAATTAGTCAATAGGTTTTTTTTGGAAGTATAACGAATAGGTAAAGTTGGAAGAAGTAGTCTGCGGATTTATATATATAATAAAGTGGTGTCTGTTGGAGTGATAGCTTCATATTTATATATGATTTATTATTTACCAAGGATTGGCGATCTTCATATCATCTTTCCATTGCTCAGTGGTGTTACACCTGTGCAACCAGCTCACCAGATCTAACCAGTACTCCAAATTTTACGCAGGGTTCACATAATGAACCTTGATTTTGAAATTCAACCCAGGGCAAATATTGGCATAATGCCCCAGGTTTTTATACAGATAACAAGTAACCTGGGCAATATCAGGTCTAGAGAAGCGGGGCCAGAAGATTGAACTGAAGCTTGTGAGGTGATGACCTTATCTGAATGATGACAGGGCTTTTAAAGCTTGAGTTAGGCGTTGTAAAAGAGATAGCATATCGACTGAGATGATTATATATGGTTGACCTTGCTCTCCTCATTCAAGATGGGGAGAAAAGATTGATACAAATCAGTATATGACTCACACACATAACGCAGCGTGATCTGAGCATTATAATTGTTGAGCACGCTAGCTCCATATAGAACTTAAGCCTTATAATATAATCGCTAGTAGATTCTATAATTGACTCATCCTTATTAAAGAAAAAAGTTAAGAAACAACTTCTTCCGCGTTGTCATCCATTCTGCGCCACCAAACTTTATTCTAAAAAGTTTTTAGTATTATAATAGGGCGTTCCAACTTTTTTAATTTATGCATTATCAACTCTTGACTCTCATAATCCAAGGAACTCATTAAAGTATACAGCTTAAAAATCTTAGAGGCGCCACTCATACTTAGTTCAAACAACATAGTAAGCTATGTACATTTCCCTTATTATCAAACATTAGTAAATTGATCAAATTAAATGGAATTGGGCACCCCTTGCACAAGGACACAATGGGGTGCCAGTTCGGGTTGCCCTCCCAAGCTAGAAGTTTGAGGAGTAATTGTTAAGCAAATTTGAATTTCAGACATAGGTGGGATAGAGGTCTCAACGGAAGCCTCATAACCTGACATTGTGTTTTGAAATATTGTATGAACTGACCTTTCAACACCATGAAAGGTGAACTCATGATGAAGTTGATTAATAACTCCAGAAAAATGACAGTGATCCGCTGCAAACTGCTGTTTAACCAGTTTAAACTTCTTAATAACAGTGGTGAGTAGTGCTCTTAACCTCCTAATCTCCTGGTCTTGTAAAAGGACTAAAGTTTGCAAAGAGAAGTCTCATTCTTAGGCTCATCAAGGGAGGTACACACTTTTTTATAAAGCTGCCAAAGAGGAGTGAGGGATCCTCTTCAGTAGCATCTGGAGTAGCCATTTGAGAGTTCTGAGGTACTGCCTCATTTGAGCCCTTTCCAAAAAGCCAACATTTTTGTTCTAAAAATGAGTCAGTGGACCAAATTTATGTTGGCTTAGGAGAACATTTGCGTTAGAGTCAATAACTCGTTCAGGGCAACCAAGGAATTATTTAGGGTCAGCTTTTAGAATTCTAGTTGGTACAGGGTAGCAGTTGTTCCCCCTGTAGTGACACCTTTGTTGAAACTGGCACTTATGCGTTGATTTCCAATAGACTAGGTTCACGCAAACAACAATACCAGACACTGTTTGAAGACATTAATCTAGGTAAAATAATACACTAAGACCTTTGACATCAGAAATAAGATTTATATTAATTAAATAAAAGTAATCTTCCATAATATTTTGTACTGATGGGGTTCCTAGGCTCGCTATCAAACTTACTAGTAGATCAAAACTATCTACTAAGGTAAAAAGACCTCGTTCAAAAATGGTAAGCTAACTTAGATGCCTTTTTCAACTAGAGTTCTATTTGGTGTATTTCGCGGTTACTAAGCAGCCATTAAGATTGGTATAATACCAGAAGAATCTTCCAATTACGCCAGAAAATCATGTTCTCATGATTGGAGGGTATTTTACTATAAGTTTGATATACTTAAGTAACCAAATATCACCTAAGGTACTCAAATCACTAGAAACTGACCATAATTATCATAATATATCTATTAACAATATTTTAAGCCAACGAGGGGTAAAAAGCATACTGATGCTGATCTGAAATGAACTGCAAATGTCAGATTGAAGCCACAGCATAATGTACAATAATAAAGGAATGAGGATTGCGTCAATGGGGATTCAAGGACTTGATCAATATTATAATGGTAAGTTATCATCTCCATATAAAAACCTGGGCCGCGTGCCCTACCACATACTAAGATAATTAAAATCCTTTATCTAATAATTAGTTATATATATAATTAGATATAGTTATTAACTGATGTTTAATCAAAACAAATACCTCAATTTTGAACTGAAATATTCCTCTCTTAGTGCAGATTGTCGTGAGCCACTCTTAGCCTTATTTACCCCTTACTTGTTTAAATGCATTTATAAGTAAAGTTTATAAGATATGTGAGATATTACTATAACTTGACTGATTGTCTTCTCCAAAGACAGTGAATAAGGGTCATGCACAGTGATGTCAATCATTGGCCATAGTCCACACAAGGCTGAAAGGTTCCATCTGCCTTTTGTGTATATATACTATAATAAGAAATAGGAGAGAATTTCTTATATCCACCACTCCTGAGAATGTCCTCTAACCAAGTTTTAGGGCCTTATCTATTTGCTCTGTATATGGATACGATGGGCAGTTGATAATGATCAAGCACACTGTTAGATAAATCCAGATCATAATCATAGTGAGGTGGAAGAAGATTTAATTTCTCCATGTTAGAAAATTTCTATATACAGCAACAACCCAGAAGGTAAGTCAAATGGTAGATCAGTGAGGGAAGGATCTGCAATAATGGAGCATAATTCTCTTTTTGGTGAGAATGTATTAAGGAGTGGGAACATGCCAAATGGGCGGGTATTCTCAAATAAAAAGATGTTGGACTCCAGATTTATATTTACCCCTTGTTAATGCCATCAACCTACCCCAAAGACGACCAGAAATATTAAATATGCTACTGCTATGAACTGGTCGCAAAAGCATAATTTTGCACAGAAAATGTGACATGGCGTTTCACTTCATAAGAATTCATAGGGTTTGAACAGAAAACCAACACAAGTGATTATGTTCCCAGATTCAGATCAGATCTTGAGTAACTTTTCAAGCTTATAAAATTCCCAGATACTCCTCTATCCAAGAGGGCCTTGATTACAACTTATGGGATGCCAATTGAATTTCATTAGGAAATAAAAAGTAGACATGATTTTAATTATTTGAAACTTCCTGGATCTAACTGGCAGTGATGAGGTAGTCATGGGAATATCAAATGGGGTAATATCAGGGATAGGGGCAGTTCCTTTGTCTGATGGGTTACATCACTCTCTTCCTGGTGTACCGCGGACAACAGAGGCATCAACATATTTTAGAACCACCTGTTTCTCATTAGCATCAAATTTAACGTATGGATATAAACCACCTGAACACATAACTGCTGGGCTGGAGGAGAGAGGAATGGCAGCTAAGACAATCAAAACTCTCACATTTGTACCCTGTTCAGGCTGGTCATGTTATGAGGTTGAGTATGAGCTAAACACATTTACATGTGAACCTGGAATATGAGTCAATGTTATCTGGATCAAAAGGAAATCTTTCACTATAGCATTCTATCTTTGGTTCATTTAACTTTTCAACCACTCAAAACCACCAATGTAATCAGGGGTTGCACATTTGCTATATAAAAAACTAACATGGTCCTTATCTATATTTAAGGGCGGAGAAGGCTAATAATAAGGGTCTCTCAATTAATTCATTCTGCATAATGATAATAGTAAGACTGAACTGACACCAAGGATGAGTTACCACCCACAGCAAGAGCCAGAATATCGCCAGTAAAGCCATCCATAAAGTTTGTTTTAATAAAGAGGGAAAATGATAATATTATCAAGATAGTATTGGGATTGAATAACATAACAAAGAATTGACACCACAAACTTTTTATTAAATAAAAAAAGGGAAAATTCATATTTATTAAAGAAGGAAATTATCAAGTTTGAGTGACAGCATAATCTGTTGGGACTGGTGACTTATAAATGTGATTGGGAATATTTTAATTGTGCATTAGGGCCATCAATACCTAATGCAAAATATGACAAGGATCAAACACACTATAAAAAATTAATAAACCTCAAATCTAAGATGCACTAGTGGATCAGCCCACCTTCAATTCAAACTTGCTATTAAATTTTTTACTAATGCTTTTTGGGACCTAGTTATGACCTAGAAAGCAAATAAGCTATCTGGAGGACAACAGCCACAGGCAGTAAAGGTAAGGCTGATCCAAATCAAATTGAACATATTTGCAACGCCCAAACTTGTTGGTACAGGCTTGTCATACTACCACCTAAGTTGGAAAACATAAAGAAGGCTTTAGAACCCAATTTTCCACCAATTTATTTTTTTACAACTGAATATGGACTCTTCCCCTTAGAGGGACTCAAAATCTGTGAAATGAATAATGATAGGAAAGGGGAAGACAACCTTCCTGCTAGAAGTTGTCTCTGGCCTCCACTAACTCCCTACACGGCCCCTTAATCCTTTTTTTAACTCCATAGAGGTGGAAAGGATTGGGAGGGAGGAACTCTTGGGGGTAGACTTTCAACCGCTCTTATCCACAACATAATTTTATCAACCTTATTGGTGAGGGCAGCCACCTTCCTTAGCCCTTCTTGGTTCTGTGGGGAATTCTTTTCTGTACAGACGCAGGGTTAGTTCCCAGGAATTACAGCAAGGTTTCTGACAATCCTGCATCTTGCAGGGCTAATGAGCTTTCACTTTATGTATGCTTTCAAGTGATTGGTCCTAAGAAACGGTTTATTTAACCATTATAGGTCTTCATGGATTCTCTATTGTTGGGTTTTTAACTAATTTATGATTTTTTTAATATATTCCAAAGCTAATATTCACTTAAATGGGAAAGGTTCTAATTCAATTAGCTAGTTTAGATAATTTCAGACTTCCAAATTTTGAAATTTCAACGTAAATTCAAAATTTCATAGCTATTTTGATGATTTTAAGGCTTCTAAAAACTATTGGGGATGATCTCCTATAGATTATATCGTGATAACACTTGCAGGCACAATTTCTGCAACTTTGGACATGTTTTTGTAAAGCTCTGACTTAGCCAACCTTTCTTAATATTTCATGGCTATATCAATTACTAGACTTTCTGGAAACTATTACCAATAATTTTGTAATTCAATTTTTGGGTAGTATTTACTGAAACTTGGTTAAAATTTCTACATACTCCCAATCTGAATAACCCTATAGTATGTTAAAAATTAAATATCTTTTGATCAGTAGAAACTTTGATGTAATAATAGATAGGTGAGCATTTGATTGTCAATGGTCGCCTATAAAGAACCAACTCTCATTCCTAATAAAAAATACTTGGTTTTATTACTAGATTTTTCTATAAGCTTTTATAATTATTTATTAGGCGATGGGTGCTTAGGTATTTTTAAGAAAATAAAGGTCTTACTTCTTGTTCTTGAACCATTTTTACCTCAGATCGCTCTTCCTGTCATCAAACAATAAAGCAATTATAATTATAACAACACCACTTTAAGTCCTGGGAACGTCCTCTGGGTGTCAGTCGGGCCATTTTCCCATTCCCAAGCAAGAAGGAACCAATGAGGATGGCTGTACCCCTCATTACTCAAGGCGATCTCGCTCACATGGTAAACAAGCGCTGGGTAACAGCCCTCCCACTTTGTATCCTGCTTCTGGTATCCACACTCTACTCAGCAGAACTGCTTCAAGAAATCAGTGAAATCTGCGCTGAGATCATCAAAATGAAATTGATCACAACTAATTTGAGTGGCAATCAGCCCAATGCTCAAGTTTCAAATGGTCAAAAAGGTATGAAGACCAATCTATCAGCTGGAATGCCTGAAAGTTTTGATTCAGTTAATATGACGATTGGAAAAATCTCCCCCCTCCCAAATTCGTCAGGGATTACCCCCAATGGGCAGGAAACAGCATCAGATACCATCAATGAGGTTCCAAAGCTTCCTGCTAACAAATTGGGCGTTGCGCCTGATGCAATGCCACTGACCAAACAAATGGCCCAGCAACTGAGCATGGGTAGGTTGGACATCTAAAACCCGTTCCTAAACAAATGGGCCCGCCCCTATGTGGGGTGGCCTTGGGGGATTCTGGATGCTCGTTGGGCTAAACGCCAATGTGCTAACCATTGGAAACGCAGTTGAGCCTCAGTTCGGACGTTTGAGGTTGAACCAACAGTGACTTGGCCTGCCACCAAATTCTTTGATGTTGGTTCCCAGTAAATTATCTGTTCCCCATTCCTGAACAATTCGCCGGTTAGGTCAAACTTGCGGGACCTGATCCTGGCTTGTTTCCCCTCCAATCAACTACTATTTAATCAGTTGCATCACATTGAGAAAATTGTTGTTCAATTTTTCTTCCTTAAAATTTTCCATTAAAAAACACTCCCCAAAATTTTTAGTTTTTATATATTGAGAATTAAGCTGCCTTTTCCGCCAATACTCTCATGCCCCTTGGGGTTAACAGCCGTGTTCATCTGGTATTTTATTTTATGCCTGTATGAAATTCTGGCTCAACGGCTGCTATTGGTGAAACTCCTTTCCAGTTCCATATTCATCATATCAGCAGCAGTGCCTTGGGCATTCTAGTTTGCTGTTCAGGTGCTCTGGCCCCTTGGCTGGCAGGCCAGTCTAATTCTTACTTGCTGTTCACCTGACATAATTGACCAACCATTATTCTTAGCCATTTCCGCCTTTCTCACGTATATGGACACAGCAATGGTCCCTTCCTTTCAACTGAACCAGGTTGTTAAGAAGATTATCTCTGTCCACATTAGTCTAGTCCCACTCAAGACTCCAAATCCATACCCCATAGTTTTCGCGGCTATTTTTCCCATGTCAGCAGAATCTGAAATCCTGACTTGCAACTAGTTTACTCTCCACCAAAGCCTTGTGGTTTCCCCTGACACCACTACTATCTCTTTGGTATCACTGGATTCATCCACAACTACCAATAAAGAGAACCCCGCTTACTTCTTAGTACCCATAAAGATTAGTGTTGGGTCCCATCACATCTCTTTTGAGGCCCTGGTGGACACTGGAGCCGCGGGAAATTTTATGAGTGTAGAACTGGCCCAGAAATTGGAACTTTCCATGGATGCAGGTCCTTTGGTGATGGTTGCGTCATCAGCCTCCCAAACCTCATATATAGAACATCGACCAGTCACATTTTCAATACACCAGTTCAGCTTCTGCGACCGCTTTTCTGCTATGCCAAACTTGGTGTTTTCAGCAATCTTAGAGTGGGATGGTGGCGCTGGCAACATGTCAAAATCCACCTGGAGTATAACATGCTGTCATTCACTAATGATCAACTGGAGGGTAAATTCCCTCTAGTTGACACTCTTAAGAAAGCTCAAGGTTGCAGTTCAATCACGTCCCTCATCTCCCCTACAGGCATACCATCTGAATTTCCAGAAAGTCTAATGCGTTATCAAAGCATTTTCAACTCAGAAAAGGCGGATCATCTGTCTCCCCACACTAGATTTGACTGTGGATTTGTACGACGGTGGAGTTGGTGAATATCAACTGCCTGTTGTAACCCCATACAGTTGAGGAGGAGGCTGCCCTCAACACCTGGTTGGATGATATGTTGAAAAAAGGGTGGTTGTTCAAGGAGACCTCGCCAGTCGCATCTCCCATCATCTTCACTAATAAAGCCAATGGTTCTCTCCGCCCCTGTGTGGACTATGGACACTTAAATAAAATCACAGTTTCCAATCCTACCCCCTGCCTTTAGAACAGACGATAAGCCAAGCAATCACCAAATCTCAGGTGTTTTCTATGCTGGATCTCATCAATGCATTTAACCAGATTATGGTATTGAAAGGGCAAGAATGGTTAACAGCAATCTGGATGAAGCGGGGCATTTTCCACTTCCGCATAATGCCCTTTAGACTGAAGAACGCTCCGCTACATTTCAACGCATGATTGACAATGTACTGTGTGACCTCTGGTTTACCTGCGCAGTAGCATATATTAATGACATCCTGGTTCACTCCTCAACCCCTGAGCAGCACGCACCACCAACTTGGAAGAAGTTTTGGCCACCTTGCATAAGGCAGGTTTGTTTGTCAAACCTTCCAAGCGCGAGCTCTATAAGGAGAAGGTTACCTTTTTTGGGAACTTCGTCCTTAAAGATGGTTATGCAATCCCTCCCAATAAGTTGGATGCTATCCAGGATTGCCAACCCCGACTACCCAGAAACAACTATGGACCTTCTTGGGAACCATTATCTTCTAAAAATGTTCTCCCCAGCACTTTCCCAGCTTGCGGCCCCACTCCACCTCCTTACAGGGAATAATATATCATTTCGCTGGATGGACAAATGCCAACAGGCGTTCAAATTGATTAAAGAGGTGCTCATATCCCCTCCCATTTTAAAACATGCTGATCCCACCAAGACATATATCATTACATGCGATACTTCATCAGTAGCCATGGGGGCAGTGTTGCTCCAGGAGCACGATGGCTTGGAACACCCAGTCGCCTACTTTTCCCAAAAGTTCACCTCTACAGAACAGTCTTGGGCTATTTATGACAAGGATTTGGCAGCCGTTGCATGGGCCCTAACTCATTGGAGTTATCTGTTACAGGGTGCCCAACATGAACTAATGGTCCGCATGGATCACCAGGCCCTCTTGTACTTTTGTAAACCCCAAAAAGTGGTACATTGGCAAGCCTGAACTTATCAGGACCAGTGCAGTTTTAACTTCAAATACAAATTCATAAAAGGTTCACTCAATGTAATTCCCGATTTTCTCAGCCACAGCCCTGCCCACTGTTCCGCGGATCTGGAGGAAGTAATCTTGTTACTGTGATTCCTACCACCCAAATCCTGTCGATTGTCCCCCCTGTTGTTTCTTCCGTCACTCTGGCCCCCAATGCTCCATTAGTTGCTCAGTTCTTAGCCAGTCAAATGGCCTGCCCTGAGGGCGTGGTTTTGGTCAATCAGTTATCTCACTAGGAGCATAAACACTCCCTATACTCACTGAAGGAAGTTCTTATATATTTTTAATCTTACGTTTGAGTTCCCCCCTCCTTCTGAACTGAGGTATTCCATGCACATCAGGATCCCTCCACAGTTGGCCACCCTTGTATTAAGAAATGCATCGATTTGATCAAATGGACCTACAATTGGGCAGGTTTGACTAAAGTTCTGTCCTGGATTGCCAACTGCATTACTTGTGCTCGGGCTAAGTCAGACTGCTCTAGTAGAAACGGTCTTTTACACCCCTTACAGCAGGCAGAAGGTCCATGGATGTCGGTGTCTGTGGAATTTATTGTTGAACTCCCCTGCTCTAACAGTTTCACAGCGGTGATGGTGGTGGTGGATCGTTTCACAAAATTTTCCCTCATTATTCCTTGCCATTCTGCAATTACATCAGAGGAGACTTCCCGTCTTTTTGTGCATCACGTGTTCTCAATGTTTGGTCTCCCCAGGAGATTATCTGCGACCAGGGTTACAGCTCATGGCGGGATTTTGGAGTGAACTCCTATCTATCCTAAAAATATTTCCCTGCCGTTCTATAGCATACCATCCCCAGTCTGATGGATAGACCAAGAAAATCAACCAAGTCCTCAAACAGTACCTGCTTTGTTATACTGCGGCTTCACAAGACACCTGGGCTAACGACCTTCCCCTCGCTAAATTTGTCTATAACAATGGAATGCACTCATCTACAGGATTTTCTCCCTATGAAGCAATGTTGGGTTACAATCCTTTGTTTTTGATTGGACCTTTCTTGCAACCTAAGGTCCAAGCTGCTGCAGATCACGCTGAACATATTAGGTCAACTCAATCCTTGGTGTGGGAACACCTCACCAAAGCTATTGATGACTACAAGAGGTTTGTAGATTGGAAGCGGCTCCCAGGTCACGATATTACAGTGGGTTCCTATGTTATGCTTGATACTCACCATTTACATATTCAAATGCCCTCTCGTAAATTCGCAAGTAAGCGTTCTGGCCCCCATTTGGTGGAAGAGGTCTTGGGTAATGGCGCGTTCTGGTTGAAGCTTCCAGATCACTGGAAACAGCATCCCATCTTCCATGTTTCCCAGCTGTCACCCTTCATGGGTACTATCTGCAGAACATGAACCAATCATCATTGAGGATGCAGAAGAAGCTGAGGTGGAGAAAATCCTGGCATCCCGCAAGTCCCACCAGTCCATCCAATATCTCGTGGCTTGGAAAGGTTACCCAGCTTATGAGAACAGTTGGTTCAAGGCACGTGATTGTGTGAACTGTATGGAATTGGTTGAAGCGTTTTACAAAACCCACCCCACCGCTCCCCGCCCTACCCAAAAACCTGCGGTGGTAATATAGATCAAGTTACCCAAGGCGCACAAGAATGTGGCTCTCATACAGTTTCCCGATGGTGGGGCCCTTCCCTTGGAAAAATGAAAGGGTAATGTAAGTCCTGGGGAATGTCCTCTGGGCGTTGATCAGGCCATTTTCCCATTCCTGAGCAAGAAGGCACCAAAGAGGATAGCTGTACCCCTCGTTACTCAAGGCGATCTCGCTCACATGGTAGATGAGCGCTGGGTAACAGCCCTCCTGCTTGGATCCCGCTTCTGGTACCCACACTCTCCTTGGCAGAACTACTACAAGAAATTAGTGAAATCTGCGCTGATATCATCAAAATGAAATTGATCACAACTAATTTGAGTGGCAATCAGCCCAATGCGCAGACTTTAAATGGTCAAAAAGGTATGAAGACTGATATATTATCCAGAATGCCTGACAGTTGTGATTCAGTTATTATGATGATTGAAAAATCTCCCCCCTCACCCAGATTCGTTGGGGATTACCCCCAACAGGCAGGAAACAGCATCAGACACCATCAATGAGATTTCAAAAGCTTCTTGATAACAAATTGGGCGTTGCGCCTGACACAATGCCACTGACCAAACAAAAAGCCCAGCAACTGAGCATGGGCGGGTAGGATGTCCTGAACCCGTTCCCAACCAAATGGACCTGCCCCTATGTGGGGTGGCCTTGGGGGATTCCAGCTTCTAGTTGGGCTAAATGCCATCACGCCAACCATCAGAAATGCAGTTGAGCCTCAGTTTGGACATTTGAGGTTGAACCAAAAGCGACTTAACCTGCCACTGAATTCTTTGATGTCAGTTCTCAGTAAATTATCTGTTACCCATTCCTGAACAATTCGTCAGTTAAGTCAAACTTGTGGGACCTGAACCCAGCTTGTTTCCCCTCCAAATTGACTACTATTTAATCATTCGCATCACACTGAGAAAATTGTTGTTCAATTCTTCTTCCTTAAAATTTTCCATTAAGAAGCACTCCCCAAAATTTTAGTTTTTATATGTTGAGAATTAAGCCGCCCTTTCCGCTGACGCTCTCATGCCCCTTGGGGTTAATGGCCATGTTTGACTGGTATTTTATTTTATGCCTGTACAAAATTCTGGCTTACCAACTGATATTGGTGAAACTCCTTTCCAGTTCCATATTTGTTGTATCAGCAGCAGTGCCTTGGGCATTCTGGCTTGCCGTTCAGGTGCTCTGGCCCCTTGGCTGGCAGGCCAGTATAATTCTTACTTGCTGTTCACCTGACAACCACAAAAATTACTGTTGCCACTTGCAACAAGTGGTGCTCACTACTGGGGTCATCTGAGCCACTTTAAAGAAAGTAGTCAACATAATGAGTGATGAAGCGTCCAGAAAAAGGAGCAATGCCTAATTTGAATTATAGGAGTACAAAGATCCAGATAAGTTAAACTTACATTATATTGGATGAAGAGAACCGTAATAACAATCTATGAGAAGTCAATTGAGAGAGTTCAGGGGATAATTGAAGATTTGAGTGTCAACAGATGCAAAGATTTCAGTTGCTTCCAACTATCAACATTGACAAATTCTGCAGCCTTTTTACACCAAAAGGATTAGGGTGTAAGATGAAATCAGATCAATTATTATCTTATACTTTCACTTTTAGGATTTGTCCTTGAGATTTGAAGCCTCAACCTTAGGCTTTTGATGCAGTATTTATATGGGCAATCCTGGCTATATAAATATATTATCTATCAAAATGCTTTGGTGGGCTTTGGGATAAATTAGTAGTAATAATAATTTTAATAACATCAAACAGTTATATAATGCCAAAATGCCACATTTAAAGATATTAATTTGACTCACCTTTTATTGCTCCACTGGCCAATATACCCTGGTAACCTACATTTTTAATTCATGAATTAACAAATATCACATGGGTAGATCCTGATCAAGATTTATTTCTCAAATCTTTAAAGCATTGCTATATATTTTAATTATACTATTTAATTCAGCTTCCTTATATCATATGAATTTTGTTATAATTAAGCAATGCGTACTGTTCCATAAAATACAATGAAGAGCTGTATGATGAATTTCCATATTATCAGACAGATGAAGACAACGCTGGATCTATTGGGAAAACAGTCTTTTGTGCTGTAAACTTGAGTATCTAAGCTATACCCAGTTTATGCCATTATCCTCACTTCACTTTATTTTATAATATTTCTTTTTTTTATTCATAGCACTATATATAGTGGTACTATTTTTTTAAGTTATTCTTAAATCTATGACTTTTGTCATTAAAGACTTGCCTAGTTTCAACTAGAGAGTGTTCTGCACGTATAGCATATATTTGATTTTGTAATGACTTCTAATTCTGTTAAGAGATTGCCTTAAAGATGAGACAGACCTCTAGGTGGTCCACTGGTGCTACCACGACTAATAATCATGTAGCCTTCAAAGGAGCTAGCCTTTAAACATAATAAGAACATAATACTAATGCTTTCTACCAGGTCCCTTTGAGGCTACCTGGTGACACAATCCTTTATAATGAACAACACCAGTGATAAAAAGATGAGTGTACATCAAAAGGCTACATAATAAAACAATTTCCTCATTCTTAAATGTAATTAACTAGGCCTAGTCTTACAATAAACTGTTGGATGAAGTGGCCTACCATCCTTTCTAGATCCCAATCTGCTTGTTAAGACTTCCTTTAGGCAAGGATATTTTTGATAATCGGACTTCTGTCAACTAGAAAATTGGACAAGAATTTAACTAGATTAGGCGCTGAGCTATCTCTGCATCCTCTAAATTGTATTTAAAGCTAAAGAGAAGCCTCTTTACTTCAAATTTATAAGGTTACATCAATTGCAGGAAGCAAATACAGCAAACATAAATTGAGAAAGATAAATTTACCATTATTTCTGATAAAGAAATTAATTTAATCAAACAAAGTGCATTTGCGCCCTCTCCAGGTTCTTGTACTATAATTCTATGCTTTATTGGTGGTGAAGTAAAAGCTTCTAATTTGAATGTTAAAGCACCATCTCCAGTTCTCTGTACTGCACCTCTTAGAGTTTTAACAATAAAGGTAAAACTTCCACCTAAATGCCTCAGCGCCCTTCTCATTTCTCTGTCCTTAAGCTTCTCAAATTTTTAAGAAGAAATTAAAAAAACTACCCCAAAATCCTTGTTATTTTTATTTTACCAAGCCAGCGCTTCTTAATGTTTTGTTACCAAAACAAACAACTAAAATGCCTTGGCGCCATCTTCATTCCTCTGTGACAATCTTCTCATTGTTCCAGTTCCAAATTGGGATAGCAAATCTGAATGCCTTTGCACTTAAGCTGTCTCCCTGTGTCAAAACTCCTCGCTGCTCTGACACCAAATTAGAGCAACTAAATCTCAACAAAAAAATCGTATATAAATTTTGAAGAAGCGCTGGATCATCCCAATCAGTCAAATGAAACAGCCAACCCAACTGACTGCCTCGCTGCTCTGTCTTCTGATGCCAAGGCTCACAGATGAATCAGGCCATCCAAACTAAATTCTTTAGCACCAAATTTGTTTTCCTTATCTGAGGTTAATGGAATTTCCGCAATTCACTAAATTAACTGAGCTGAATGGCTTCAAGACTAAATTCTCTCATTTAACTCTTTGATTTATTTTAACATTTTATTTATCATTTTCTATTCATTAATAAAAATTTAGATTTTCCTTCTAATGTCAGAAAATTAAAATATTCTAAAAACTCAATAACTTTCCATGGATCTTAAGAAGTTGCCTCCCAATCACATTTTTTTGATTTTACATATAGTGTGCTTTGAATCTGTTGCCCTTGATGTATGGTTTATCTGTTGAGTACGTGGTTTTTCTATATGCTAACTAACCTGTTGCCAAAATAATTTAGAAACTGTTCAGATGATTTTTAAATTTGATTGAATCCAAAATCAAAATATTTCTGCTATTATCAACATGTTGACTGAGCCAACCCAAAAATGTTCCCTTTGCCATTTTGGATCCTACTTTGTATCAGTTCTTTCAGACATCTCAAGAGTGATCCAAAGAATTTAGGATTACCTGTCAGCTAACTATCTAAAACTAATTGATGAAGCACAGAAACCTGGAACTGGCTTGGACCTCGAGGAACTAAACAACCAAACAAATTTTAGAAATTTACTAAAGCCTAACCACAATTCGTTTTCACTATTTTTATTTTTAAAAATCACTCCATCTAAGCCTTGATGTAATGGCCTGACCTCATGTTACCACGCCTTCCCTTGCCTTAAACCTCATCCTCAAAGTTTATGAGGAGGATGCCAAGCTTTATCCCTGTGGCATATTGTTTACTCCATCTCTGGAGCTGCTTTTGAATTCAATCTCAGGGTCAGTTGAGGATGTCTACAAAGCTGCTTTATGCAGATTTAATGTTAGTTTTGCATTCCCCTCCTCTACTTTGCATTGCTCCCGTTTTTCAGAAATTTCTTGGTGCTTCTTACGCCCCTCTATCACTTGTCTTCTCTTTAATCTCATGATAATGCTATCAACTATCTTGGCTTTAACGTGTACCCTTTCAACAATCAAAATGGCAAACTCTTTTTTGTAACTGATTTTAAACCAACTTTATTTCCCCTCAAACTAAGCTCTTCCATCACAAAGCTAAGACTATTATTGCCATCTATATGCGGGGTGAACTAACCAACACTTGGGAACCTCGCCTCTACAAAATCAAATTTTCTAGTCAAAATGATTCTATGAGATACTCTGTCCTACCGCCAACTGCCTACACATTATAAGACTGAGATGCCACTTTTACTCATTAGTCTGACACCTAACCCAACTATTTTGGGTTATCACATCCAGCCCAACTCTGGTAGTTTGGGACCCTAACGAGGCTGGCTGACCCTGTCAAAATCATTGCCACCACAGTAGAGGTTTGGAGGGGTCTGTATTGTGATTTGCCCTTGTAGGTGAGAAGCCTTGACCTTGGTCTTTTAATGAAAATATCTATATAAAAATTTCGGCCTATATTTGTTTATATATTTATCGTTTGCTCTTTTAAATGGGCTATTTAATGAAATTTATATTTTATTAAGAAAATAGCATTAATCAAATAAAATTTTGATTCACCTTGTTAAATGAATTCAAGATGACTCATCACTTAATGATCCAAAAGCTGATATAGCCCAGCAAACTACTTTTGAATTCATAGATTAGTTAATATCAACTGACTAAATCCTGATCAAGGTTTACCATCAGAATCTTAAAGGCATTGTTATTTAGTAATATACCATTTAGATAAACTTCCCTTATGTCATGTAAATTTTATATAATGTGATGGTGCGCTACTTTTTCCATGAAGTACAATGAAGAGCTGTTTGATAAATCTCCTTCTTATTATTGATAGACTAGAAAAAATGGATTTTGGATAACCAGCCCTTCTTTTTGTATATCTGAATAAATAAGCTATATCCAGTATATGCCCATTAATCTCATTTCCCTTTATTTTATAAGCGTTTTTGTTCTAATACAGCACTATGTA
This sequence comes from Massospora cicadina, assembly GCA_022478985.1. NCBI lineage: Eukaryota > Fungi > Entomophthoromycota > Entomophthoromycetes > Entomophthorales > Entomophthoraceae > Massospora > Massospora cicadina. The sequence goes on from JAKSZP010014577.1 coordinate 62,013, forward strand.
TAGTGTACTATTTTTTAAAGTTATGATATTTTCATCAATATTTCATCATTTAAACTTTGCTTAGATTCAACTAGAGATTTTTCCTTCACATATAGCAGAGATTTTTCTTAGTAATGACTTCTAATTCTGTTAGGAGTTTGCCTAGAGATTAGACATACCTCTAGGAGATTTAGTGCTACTGTGAAATTTATAAATTGTGTAGCATTTAAAGAAACTGACCTTTAAACTTTAAAAAACTCAATAGTCACTTTTTGCTTAGCAGTACTTTTACATAATGCAGGACAGCTTGAGTATTATATTGTCAACTATTTACAAAAACTAATTTCTGCTATTAGTTAAAGCCAAACAGCAGACAACAAATTACTGATCTAGTTTTGTATAAAGGAAATTATCAACTTTTATAATTTAATTGCACATCTGGGTGCCAGCTTTTATCAGATTGGACATGTTTTTTATCCAATTTCACAAAGAGTTACAAGTCAACAATTTTATTTGAAGATTAGTCACCAAATTAAACACTTTTTAAGTGACATTATAAAAAGAATTATTGAAAGAAATTTTTATATGCCAAAATGGAGAATTGAATGGTTTTGTTTTATCAAAAAGATGAGTAGAATAATGCCAACTTATATCTTATGAGAGTGGCTGTCATTCCACTAGTTCCTACGCAAAATAATGAAGCAAAGCATATTCTTTATAAGCAGCATAGCGAGGCAAAAGAGACTGTTATGAAAATGCAGCTCTTAATCAGTAACTGAAAACACAAAGTCAATGGAAAAAAGAATCTTATTTTTGAATTAAAGGAATCTGATTTCCAGATACATTTTTATTATAAATCAAACAGTTAAAATACTTTCTGAAAGAGTGATTTGGCAGAAATTACTATGCCAAGTTAGGTTTTAGAAAATAAAGGAAATCCACGATCAAGTTACATTGTTAGTAGAATTATTGGAGAATATTGCTGCCAAAGTTTCACCAACCAACTAAGGAGTTAGAAGAAACGCTCCATGAAAAATAGAAATTGGAGACATGGAAACTAAGTTGCAAGAAATTGAAGATATTATGACATTATATTTATTGAATTGGAGGAAATTGCATGCTGATGTTAAAAAAGAAGTAGAAACTAACTGTTTATATAAAAGTCTTCAAATGATAATGGAGAAATATCCAATTCACGCCTGGAAGCATTAAAAATGTGCCAGAGTACTAGCCACCTTTCCAGAACGGCGCCATTAATCACTAAGTAATTTCTCAAAGTGGTTGGTAAATAAATGAAACAATCAACTTGAAATTGTAGAATTCCAACCAACACCAGTTCTTCTGAAAATAAGAAGCATAGTGTCCCAGTATTTTCAGGATTTCTAAAAAACATGGTATCTTTTGTGACCATCATAAGGCTATTACCATTATAATTGTCTGGATACAGAAAGTCAAAACATTTTAAGACCAAGATTAGCAGCTAAAAAATGGACTTACTTTGAGGAAAAGGATGCCATCATGATCAAACATGGAATCCTGTAACACAATGCAAACTAAAAAAAATTTATGGGGATCCATTTTTAAATTGGATGGAACCATGAATGCAGTTTACTGATAAGTTATCAAAAGGCCAGATACTCACTGGGCAGGAGCGCAAAATGATTTTGATGCATAAGTTGCAATGAATCGGTGTCTTTTGCCTATAGATACTTTCATTGGGCTATGATTTCAGCCTTTAATTTAGATATGAAAAAATCACAGATGGACAAATTCTTACAATTTTTAGGAGAACATTTGATACCCTAAACAGAAGGAAAAAAATATGAAAGTTGGTAATAATAATTATTTAGTAAAAATTGCTAAAAATAAATAAAGTAATTACTACAAAATTTATTACTAATTGTTCAAAAATCCAAAGCTGCTGATTCAAAATCTCAGCTTACTCAACACAAGTGCGGCAGAGAGCCCAGGTTCATAGTTTTTGAAGATTAAAAGGTGCAATGTCACATCGATGAATCCCCCCCTTGGGTTGGGACCATCTAGTACTAAAAAAAAGGTGCAATGTTAATGTGATTATACCAAATGACAATCAAGCACCCTATTATGAAAAGATCAGGCGGAATAGACAAGGAACAGTCACTCTCTGCCTTTGTTTAGGTTCTACATGGACTAGTAGAACAAGAGATTGACAAACCTATAAACCATTTTTATATGTGATGACCCAACCCGCTAATATATCAGATTATTATTTAATAAATATGCGTGGTTACTCATTCAAAAGCAAATGCAATTGCGCCTGAAATGTCTTAAGAAGTAACATGCCCCTATATGAAGCAGCTCCAGGACAAGCAGAAAAACATGGAGCAAGATGGTCACACTTTAAATGATGTTGATATATCAATTCCAATGACTATTAAGGAAAATTTCTCAATAAAACTGGTGAATTTTCAGGGGTTATTTACTCTTTTTAGATAGTAGCTCACTTCAGCTCAAATTGTTTAATTGCACAGGCTCTTTTTATGTGCGTTATTACAATTTGTGAAAATATATTATATTGGGTATTTAAAGTGAGGTGAATTTCTCTCAAGTTGAGCTTCTAATAGCTAAGATGGGTATTAGGTCCAACGCAAAACTGGTGCCTGTCCTGTTCATGAATGATATTCAGAAATATCTGTAGAGACTTTTTCCCTCTTTGGTAGAACTTGACCTAGGATCAGGTTCAGAGGTTCTTTTCATCACATTTGTAGAACTTAACCTAGGATTAGGTTCAGGGCTTCTTCTTCCTTCTCATCACGCAGAGTCCGCAGAGATATCAATAAAATTGACAAATGACCTTTTATCATTATAACTCTAGTCTTAAGAGAAAAATCTAAGTTATCAAAGTACTTAATCTAAAGTATCTTTATTGGTAAATATATCTATCTGCTTTAGGAAATACCCAAGGGAAACTATAAGGGGATTTGGAGCCCAACTATTCTGTTTCTCTCTATTTGGAAATGGCAGCCGTCGCCAATTAATTAAGCCTCCAAGAGCACATGAAACAATAATAAACCTCATAAGTTTCAAGCGGATTTTACCGCCAACTCTCAATGTGACTCTTCTGGGTTGAAACAAAGAAACCGTCCCATAGCCTTTGCTCAAACATCATCAAATTACTAATTTTAGGTAACAACCTGCTTAAGTAATGGGACTCTTACCTATAAACAGCAGGCTGTGTCCTTAAAAGGGTAACTCAAAAGTTGCTTTATCACAGGCGGCATTACTTTCCCAGAATCTCATAAATCTCTTAGTTGATTGGCAACTAAACCCAATTGAATTCTACAAGTAAATTAAGTTATCAATAATAAAATTGATAACATAATCACCTGTTTATTGTCAGGTATCACCTCCAATTAACATTAATGATCTTGAGGATAAAACATGGTTAATAGCTATATAATTCAGGATAGTACTCAAAACAATAGTTATCACATATATAATCAATAATTCCCTCATCCACTAACAGGATGAATTCCCCTAGTGGAAAAACAGATTTATTATAATTTATTAAGCAGGGTAATGTGGGGATATACAAAAATCCCAACACATCCCCCCACTTAACCAGATTATCCAGTGATAAATTATTCTGAAAGCATATGCCGCTTTGATTCTTCTGAGTATTAATGGTTCTAATTAGAGTTCTCTGGGTCCATCTCCCTTCCTTTCTTGATGCATCTCTGGTTATTCCTCTTCTTAGTGCATTCCTGTTTCATGTCCTCCTCGCTTCCACCTCTGCAGAGCGCGGTTCTCACAGCCTTATGCATTTCCAGCCTAGTTTGGGTGTTTTTGTCAATAAAAGGTCTGGAAAGCTTGTTTTTCTTCAAGTTGGGGTTATACAATAAATTATTGTTTAAAGGATCTTATCAGGCGGCTTCTCTGATTCCTTGTTCTCTGTATTCGCCCAGGCTAGGCAATCCTTTTTAAATCAGTGTGTATCTCTCTTCTTAGGGACTACTCATGGCAAATTAGTTTCAACCCATTCTGAGTTTTCCAATATGCTCTTCATTCCAGCGCCTCAGAACTACTCATAGCAAACCCAGTTTCAACCTAAGTTGGTCCTATAAATAACATAAGGGAACATCACCAGATGCTTTTTTATGATGAAAAAATATAAATGATATAGTATAATTTTGCATTTGTATCTTTTATATATATACTCTATATTATTTTTTATATTTTTTCTTGTATATTCTTATGTATGTTATTTTTCTTTTTTTGCAAAGGGACTTAACCTATAAGTAGGTTCAGATGTCCATTTTTCGTTTCATTAAACTGGTTCAACAGTTTATTTTTTGAAATTAACCAGGTATCATAGTTAAGAGGTCTATTTTTAAGACTTGACCACGCATCATTATTCAGCGGTCCCCTCCTGGGACTTGATCAACACCAGGAATTAACCTATTTTTAGTAGGTTTAATGGTCCTTTAGGAACATTGCAACATATTACTCCCCTAGATCTAATACTTAAAGTATTTAGTATAGACTGTTAGTATATGCAGCCATTTGTGATGTTCTTATCTGTATAGACCTCAGTCGCTGACTTTACAATTACCTTGAACGGACTTGACCGTAAAGCATCCAGCTTATTTCTTTTTCAAAAACCATGGGTGTCACAATAGGCTACCCTATCCCTCACATGGTAAACTTGTATCTCTGGTTGGTTCTTGTTATCCTCATCTTTGCTTTAATCCTTCTTTTTAAGGTGGTATCAAATGCCTGCAAATGCAGTTTGATCAAAATACTTGCCAGTCAGTTCAGGTATTGATTGGTACTCATCAACAATACTGGTTCTATGGCAGAATACAAAATCGGTGGTAATGCTGCCCTTCATTTTTATAGTAATTTTAACGGCGTTTTTCCTGTCACTGTATTATAAATAATATTGTAGCCAAAGGTAGCCAAACTTAAGTTCCTTAGGAGCAAGTTAACTTCACAACAAATTTTCTTAAAGTCACGGGTAGCATTTCAATGACTCATTCCACCATTCCGTTTGCTTCTGGATGATATGGAACGGATACCACTCCTTGGATCCCCATCAGTTCTTTCAGCCTCAGGATCACATAGGAGGTAAAATTGGTTCTATTGTCACTCAATAAAAGTTTTGAGCATCCATGTTGGTACACTACTTGGTCTAGGGTGAATCTCTCCATGCTTATAGCATCCACTTTGCTCAAGGCTTTGATCTCTACCCATCTAGTCAGATGGTCTATTGCACTATGATGTATTTAGCTTCTCTTGTACTGATACTCAGGGGTCCCGTCATGACTATTGACACAGTGTGAATGTAAGCCCAGGGTATACTATCTGGTATATTGTTATATTATTATGAGGCTTTTGGATTTGACATTCCACGCAACAGGCCAGGTAGTTGGTGAAATCATAGTTGAACAATTCCCAGTATTAATACTGGTGAATACGTTCCATGGTTTTTCTTAGGCCACTATGGCCAACGACTTTATGTGTGGCTCAGATAATTTTCGCTCATGATGGCTTTACAAATAAAAGCCGTTTTCCATCAATTGTTTTATATAATTGTTCATTTTTCATCTTGCTGGTTTCTATTGCTTTTTTAGTGCACATTGAATTTCTCAGGGCTCAATCCTGATATAGCCTTTAATCATCCTCTGGATTTCTCATCTGCTTGATGATAGACAATTTGGACAGTAGCAATCTTGATAATTTGTCAGAATTTTGATGTGCTGCTCTAGTTGGTGTATTATCTCAAATTTTAGACTTGCAATTTTAAAGCCCATAAGCCCAATCGCCCTTCTAGTTCCTTCAGGTTACGGAACCAGCGTAAATATGAGTGGTCATTCACCACTTTAAAGTGTGTTCCATGGATATACACTCAGAATCGCTTGCATACATAGATCACCATGAGGCTTTGATACTCCATCACAGTATAATTTCTTTCAACTGGAATTAGTTTTCTTCTCTAATAGGCCACCAGATGTTTGTTCCTGTTGTCATCCACTTGACTCAAATTAGCACTGATCTCCATCAATGAAGCATCCTTTTGGATGATGGATTCCTAATCGAAATTTGGGTATTTTAAGACAGGACTGGTCATCAAATATTAACGATACTCATAAAATGACTCTTGGGCCTTGATATTCCATACAGATTCTTTTGGATCCTTCAATAAGTAGAATAATGGCTCTAAGATTACAGCGAAATCCTTTATGAATTGATGATAGTAACTGATCATTCCAAAGATTACTTGGATACCCTGAATGCTCTTCAGGATTGACATCCGTTTAATTGCCATAATCTTCAGCTACTGGGGTTGCAGCCCACTGGGTTTATCACAAACCTCAAGTACTCAAGATTTTTCCTGAAGAAATGAAAATCCTCTGCTTGATCTTCAAGTTCACTATCACTAGGCTCGAAAACTTCTTATAAGTGCTCAAAATGGTCTGTGAAGGTCCTTCTGAATACATTGATATCATCCAGAAATATTAAAAGCAGGATAACTTCTATCCAATGAGGATAAAGTCTATTGCTCTCTGTAATGTCGAAGCCCATTGCACAATCCCTGAATCATTTGAGTTAGCTGATAAAGTCCATGTGCCATAATTATCACACATACTTCTTGATCCTCTTTTGGCAAAACGATTTTCTAATATCCTAAATTGAGTCCATCACCAAAAGTATTTTCCATCCCCTAGGCAATTGAGCACATCATTGATCCTAATCAGGGGATAAAAATCCTTTTTGATTATTTTTTCAATTGGTGATAAATGTTCACTACAAAATTTGATCCATCCTCTTTACAATTAGGTCAGACTCGCCCATGAACTCTGTTAAATTTTGGCGGTATTGATTAGATTCGCCAAGCTGGTTGCACAGGTGTGACAACACTGAGCAATATAAAGATGCTTTGAAGATTGCCGATCCTTGGTAGCTGATATTAAAATATGAATATGAAGCTATCACTCCAGAGGACACACTTTATTATATATATATAACCGCAGACTACCTCTGATAACTTTTACCTTCATTGTACTTCCCAAAAACCTCCCTCTATCCATTATATCATTCAATTCTTAATCTTCAATCTTCTTGGTCGATTTTGACCTGTCAGCTTAGTAACTTTCTAATCCCTACAAATTTAGGGTTTTCATCCCATTATTGAGGCTTTGACAAAATTAATTACTTTGTCAAACCATAGTTACTTCAAATGATTCACTTCACTTTGACATAATCTACTGCTCAAATTTAGAGGCTCACCTTAACTCATAAAATATGAACCGCCAGATATATCGCTTATTGTCCAGTAATATCAACTTCTTGGCATTCCCCCTTTATTGGACAATAAACTCATAATTACTTGTATGCATAAAGGAACTTTGAACTCAGCTGATAATCAGACCACCTGCAGGTTCCTTAATGGTTTAAGCATTGATACCAGCCTTCTCAATTATTTTGAAAGGCCCAGTCCAGATGTTAGCAAGCTTGTTCTTTCTTTGAAATCCATGTTGGTCGTGGAACAAAACATGATCTCCTATAGCAAACTGTGGTAGTCCACTACGTCTACTTTGTTAAGCTTACTGATCACAAATCTTCTTAGATAAGCTAGTAGAATAAGCTTCCATTAGTAGTTTTATCAACATATTCATTAAGTTTGTCAGATAACGTTGTGTTTCTACTCCGCCAGTATTTTTCGCACAGTAGTAAAGTAAAGCGGACAAAGATGGATGTATAACATAAAGCAATTGGAAAGGACTCTTACCTGTTGACGAGTGGTAGCTGATATTATAAGCAAAGATGGTGGTGGATAGGAGTTTACTCTACTCAGAGGGTCAATCCTTTACAAGCCTGCAGAGAAGGTTTATCAATGTTCCGTTAACACGTTCTACCACTTCATCAGATTGAGGGTGGTAGGGTGTAGTCAAGACCCACGGATTGCCATTGTTAGTTTAGCTTGAACAAGACATGCAACGTGAAATTGGTTCCTTTGTCAGTGAGGATAAATTGCGGAAAGCCATGTTACTGTATGACACACTCCATGATAAAATTGCAGTGGTGACAGCCTTTAAATCATTGATTACTCTTTCTTTCACCCATCTTTTCAAGTGATTGATGGCTAATAACATATATTTAGAACGGTTCACACCAGCTGTCAGAGGCCCCACCACATTAAGGAAAACTGTAAGCCATGCGAAATGAGGTTTAACCAGCTGGTAAGTGGTCTTCTTGTGGAAAGGATTCTCCACTTGGCACTGGTGACAACAAGCAACTGTCTCAAGCACGTCATAATGCATGCTCTCCCATTAGTAGCAGGGTTTCAAGGATTCCAACGTTATCCACAACCCTCCATGACATACCACCTTATGGGCATCCACAATAATTGCTATCCTAGCTTAAGGCTTTGGAAAACTTAGCTTCGCTACTCCAATCTTTTAATATAGTTTCCCATTGTGCAATAAGGTATCACGTCTAAGCCCATCTAGCGCCTTGATCACGTGTAGCAGTTCATTCTGAGATATTTTCCCACAATCATTTTCTCATATATGAAGTCAGCTAAATTTGCCATAATGGTGACCGTTGGTAAACGTGGAGAAAGTCTGCATTCTGATGTTTCACCCCTGGATGGTGTACTATCTCAAAGTCATATGATTGGAGCTTCAATGCCCATTATGCAAGCCATCCTTCAGGTTCCCAAAGATCTTTCAGCCAACGCAAGAATGCATGATTCATTACCACTAAAAAGATTTCACTCCGTGGAGGTATACCTGGAACTGTTTAAACACGTATATCACTTCTAAGCATTTTCTCTCAGTCACGGTGTAATTACGTTCATGAGAATTTAAGCTTCAGCTACACTATGTGATATGGTGCTTTATGCCATCATCATCCTTATAGGATAATACTGTCCCTACAGTGGAAAGTGATGCGTCCATTCTCAATATAAATTTTTTGAAATTAGGATATTGCAAAACCGGTGTGCTTGTATTGTAGTCCTCAAGGCATCAAAAGTGTTTTGCCATCTTTCAACCCAGTAAAAGGTGGCGTTCTTCTTCAATAATATAAAGAGTGTTGCTCCAATACAACTAAAGTTAGGAATGAACTGCCAGTAGTAATTAGCCATCCCAAAAACACTTGGAAATATCGCTTATTGCCTGGACAAGTCATTTAACTATGGCTTACACCTTCACCGGCTGAGGTTTAAGCCCTTTGAGTCTACCACAAACCTGAGGTATTCCAATTGCTCCTTGGAAAAGGAGACTTTTAAGGCTTGATCTTGATGTTAGCGTCAGAAAGTCGGCGGAACACATGTTCTAAGTGGTCCAGATGTTCCATGAATGTCTGAGAGAACACATTGATATCGTTGAGGTAGACTAGGACACAGGACAGCTTCAAGTAACCCCAAGATCATGTCCATAGCACGCTAGAACGTAGCCAGGACGTTACATAACCCTTGAAGCATATGCGTGAGTTGGAACAACCCCTTTGAGGTGATTATAACGCATTTCTCCCATTCCGCTTCTGGTAACTCAATCTGCAAGTGCCCCAATATCAAATCCATGGCATAAAAACAGTTAGCCCTTCCCAGTCAATATAAAGCGTCATCAATCTATGGGATGGGGTAGGAATCTTTCTTCAGGACACTATTGAGCTTCTGGTAGTCAATGACCACCCAGTTGGTGCCATCTTCTTTCTTAATAATTAGCACCGGTGATGCCCATGGACTCTTGAATGGCACTAATATCCCATGTTTAATCAATTAGTTTACCTCATCAGAGACAACTTCCTCCGTAGCTTTTGAGCGCCAAATAGGATGTGACCAAATGGGGGTGTGATCGCCAATGTCCACATGATGCATGACCCCCATGCACATCCCAAATCATGGTTGGTGAAAACGAAAATTCCACAATAATTTTAAACAGGGCCATCACCCTATCCTTCTGTTATTCTAACAGTCCAATTTAGTGCTTCCCATGGAACCACTGTTATTACGCTGAATGAGGTTTTTACTGATAGGCCAAGGTCCTCCCAAGACCTGAAATTGTAAATACAATGAACCTCATCAATAGGATTTAAGTGTAAATAAGCCACCACTTGATTCCTTTGAATCGTCATAGTTTTTTTTGTAGGCTTGCTATCAATACTTTCACTTCCCCATGCCCTGGTAACAGTAATCCAGGAGCCACATGGGATTTGAGCTGAGATTGCTGGTTGGGCATATAATCTTCCCATATAAATCTTCTGGGATCTCTACTTCAAGCTCCATTCTTAATATGACCTGATGCCCGAAAGGTATGTTTAAAGCGCTTGCATCCCATAGCAAAATACTGTTATACTTGCAAATCCAGTTAGGAAGGGCTCTTGTACTTTGCTTCATCTGCCAATATCAAACAGGAATCACCCCTCGCTATGTGCCAAATTGATCTGAATGGAGCAGATTGGTCCTTTGGGACTCCGCTGGAGGTAAAATAAATGGGGATCTGTTGTTCCAGAATAATAATTGTTTCTTATGCCATATTGACCACTGTCCCAAATTGTCGCATGAATGTAGCTCTTATCAACCTGTTATAATTATTATTAGGCAGAACCACCACTTGGGTGAAAGCCCTGACTGAGCTGAACCTCATAATTAACGCACTGTTAGCGCCCTCTGACACAGTGCTCTGTGCCCCTGTGGTCCCATACACTACTATGTGCTCCACACCAGGCTTCAGAGGAAGCTTATCCACGAGCTTGGTGGAGATTATATTAACTGGAGAGACAGTAACTATAATAGCTTGGATTTTTGTGTTATGAACAAAAATATCACAGTAGTTATACTCTAAAATAATAAGAACCGTTGGTGTTTACTACATGAGCATCCAAGGGATTCTTTATTACCAAGAAAAGTTACAATACCAGCGCCAACATGTGGATACTCCTGAGTAATCTTTACTACTGTAATTGTAACATTTATCTCACTAGGGAGGCAACGTCCGTTGAGGGTCTTACTTCACTTGTGCCGTTTTGCTCAAAGATTTGCCAGGCATACGACTTTTGCAGATCTTGGTGGAACTCTTAGTATGTGGAGTTATGGTCGCTCTGTTGGATTGAGGGTGAGATAATGTGTGGAAGCTGCTGATATAACAAGTCTTTGGGGAAAGTTGAGACTGATGCAAAGCAACTCGTGGGACTTTTCAGGGACAAATAAACTTTAATTTGCGGAGCTAGAGCGTCCCATCTCTACTCCACTTAAGCTTTTTACCTGTTCAATCAGGACAGTTGGTACTGTATGAAAAATCGGGTTTTCAGGACAATAGCCACACAGTAGCCTCTTTGGCTGAACAAAAAACAAGCCTTCATATACAGTTTCCATCTATTGATCACACACAAAGTTTCAGGTTGGAAGTTAAACAAAGAATTGTAATTTGGCCAGGGATGAGCCAGTTGTGCGTAAGGAGGGTGGAAAGGACCCATCGACATATTGAATGGGCGAGTATTGCCCAACGGATTTTAGTCAGGTTGTTACAGTCATTTCCCATTGATGATTTAGCGGCAATTGCAGGAGCTTTCCAGTACACGTTGGGAGCACTAAATGTTACAGAGGGATGGCGTAAAGAGTTAACAATTTGTAAAAGCTCTGCGTCTCTTTGTATGTGGGTCATAGCAGTATACAGTTCTCAATATAGCTTAACAGCCGCTGTAATCACTATGCTACATCCTCATTGGTTGTTATTTTCTCCCACTAACACATGAGCTTCAGCAGTGAACCACTCCTCAAACTCCACCAGGGGCTTGTTCTTTTGAAACTGTATTGTCAGAAATTTGGCCTTGCGCTACGCCATCTTCACCATTCCTTCAAAAAGACGGAGAACAGTCTCCTTCACCTCTTGATTCTTTACAGTACTACTCTTAAGGTAACATGTGACTTGGTCAGCGCTCTTTAAAATTCAGAGCTGATAGCAACAGTTTGTCTTTACGCTGATCTGATGCTACTTCCATGGTGAATTTCAACTGTTTGAAATATCTGTGCATGTTCCCATCTCATCTTAAAGGCGGCAATTTTTAAATCTATACAAAATCACCCAGCTCTGTGCTTTTTGCTTAGAGAACAGATAGTATAGGTTCATATTGGCTGAGGGGTACATCACCTTGTGGGCAAGAATAGGGTCATGATGATAGATGTGAATCTGCCATAGTTGACTTGGAAGCGGTTGTATTGAGGGGAGGGACTGATATGATCCATGTGGTACTTGCTGGACAACCCTAGATTTCCTCACTGTACTTGCCACTGACTGAGCCCTTACCTCCCTCACCAGTCTGTTCAGAGAAAAGTTCATCTATTATCTGCTCTGCCTATAACAAATAACACTGACATCACCCGTCTCTCACCCCCTGCCTAAGCTCTTTAAAATTCCTTCTATAATTCGTGGCATAATTCTCACTCTGTATCCAATTTACGCTCCATTTCCTTAAGCCATACAAGACATCCTCCAATGTTTCCTGCATTCTCGCATTCTGCTGTCTAGTGTTGCGCACTTGTCAGTTTGCTTAATCCACTTGATTGATCAGAGAAGCTCATTCCTGCAGCAACTCTACATTAGACAATTGAAGGTTATCTAAGCGCACTCACATATCAGCATACTCCACCATCTCAATGAACGAAAGAGTAATGTCTCAGCCCAAGCTACCTAGCTGGAGCTCTCCAAATGATTAATCTGACCTAGCAATTGGCTGTATTCTGAAGTCGCCAAGAAAGAGCTCTGGTCAAATGGTTGGCCTCCCACTGGTTACTCCATCCAGCTTGAAGTTACCTAAATTTGACTGCCACTGCATCAGCGTGATCACTCATCTGCGACTCTAACAGGGTAACTCAGTCCCTCGTCTTAGCCACCACTGTGTTAATTCCTTTCACCCATTCAAACATTCCGCCATAAAGCGCTTAGTGCTACTACCCAGTGTCATGACATCCCGTACCCATTCACCTGATAGCCCACGCCGGCCTAACAATTCTCCAATTACTTGGGGCAACTCATGATAATCATTAAACTAAATTGTCTAGGCAATGGTATACGTCCACGACAGGATTGTCTATATGCACTAGCACCCCTGAATTTCTAAGAAAAGTGGTTGAGACGTTCAAGTAAGAGGCGAGTGTTGTTATTCTGTGCTTGTACAAAATGCATGACATTGCTGATCTCAATGTTGTCAGGCCTACACATGTAGTGGTTGGTGGAGTAAAGGCTGAATGTACGCAATCAGGTATTCCTCAACTCCATGGGAGACAAGCCGGCAAGACAACCCCATTGTGGTAGCGTCAAGGTAAGACATATACAATTTAAAAAGGCTTCTTAGTCACGTTGATTATAAAAAAGACTCAAAGCATGTTCGACCACATCTTATTCATAGAGGCGTTAGCCCCACAAGAGCCATTCCATGATACACTGCAGTTTCTGAAAGGTTATGTTAGTGGACCTTCCCTGTTGGACTGACTCTAACGTGGGACAAGCTGCTAACTGCAGTTCCATCCTGGTTTCTTTGTCTCCTGGTTCTGTCACCGTAAATAGTGCCAATTCCTTGTTAGATGTCTCCATTGTTTTCTAGAGTATCAGTCATGAAACCATATTAATTTCTGACATTTGAGTGGGAGCTCGTCATGAATCCCTAGCTGCCGTTATACTAAAGTTGACCAGTGGCCCCCTGTTGTGAGCACCATTGTTAACTTTTGGCAGTATTAGTTAAATCCGCTAAGCTGCTTGCACAGGTGTGACACCAATGAGCAACGTACAGATGATATAAAGATCATCAATCCTTGGTAAATTTTATTGGTATATAAATATGAAGCTATCACTCCAGTGGACACTACTTTATTATATATATAACCGCAGACTACCTCTGCTAGCTTTTCCCTTCGTTGTACTTCCAAAAAACTTCCCTCCATCAATTCTTTCATTTAGTTATTAATCTTCAATATTCTTGGTTGATTTTGACCAGTCAGCTTAGTAACTTTCTATTCCCTAAAATTTTAAAGGTTTAATCCCATCATTGAGGCTTTGGTGGAATTCCCTTGATTTTCCAAACCATACTTTGTTTTATTCATATTACATTGACATAATCTACTGCCAAAATCTCGAGGCTTACCTCAACTCATAAAATATGATCCGCCAGATATATGGCATATCATCCAGTCATATCAATTTCTTTACAGACATAATTACGGAACAAGGATCCCTTGCTTAAATAGCTTACTGATTTCTTCGCTGACCACAGCATCAGAAGCTCTAGACTGGTGGGTAGGTCTCATCCTAATTGGTGGGTATTCCACAGTGTCCACCTTATGGATCACGTTATTTGTGCATCCCAGGTCGTGGTCATATTGGGCAACTATCTCCCAACATCTCTCAGATAAATGGAGCAACCATTATAATTGCTATAATAATTTAGCCAGCTGCTCCTGATTGATCAAAACTTCAACACCTTTGGCAACATCCGCATGGTAATCACATCTTAGTTAACCTTCTAAATTCATGGAATTTATTAATCTCTGACATTGGGATTATTTGTAATAACATGAAAAATTATTTTTCTCTATCTTCATTAGTTTTTCTTTCAGTTTAGCCAGTAGTACACTTATTTCTCCATATCAAGGCATAGTAATCCCTGATGCTACCCATGGCTTGATTTTCAATTTTCTTCATTAACTGATGACTTTTCCATATAACTGCTCCAGAGTTCCAAGCGTTAACCCTGTGTTAATGATAATTTACGTTCCTAGTATAGTATTTGTTTTTTTATTCTCAAGGGTATACCATGATTTTCCAGGATTTCCTTTGGTATTTTCCTCTGTTTTCATCCAACCAACTTGTACTGGATAAGAAAAGATGCTGTCATTTTAAATAGAGTTTACAAAAATTTTCTTCTTTGTCAGTGGAAGCTCTCTTTCTTGCTGATATACCAAATTTGGGGTTTTTAATGGACAATTGACCTTGCAGCCAAAAAATAAGAATTATTTGGATCAAATTAGCTGAGAAGTGGATATGTCAGACATTTGCAAGTTTGAAATACTAAAACAACGAAATTAAAGATTTTATTTTCTCGTTGCAAACACTTTTGCAACCCATTCAATTCAAGACTAAATCTAGTTTGATAATCTCATAGAGGGGATTAGTCTGCGCCCATGTCTGGTAGCAGTTGGGCAAGCAAGGCAAGAGGAGCAGGCGGAAGGCCCGCAGCCTCTAACATTTGAAAAAGCCCCGTAGAATCTAGCGGAATAGAGAAAATCTAAAAAAACTGGCGGTCACAATTTCCCCAGAGATACTCGCGTGGCAAGCACGAAGCAACCAGTACATCAAAACGCCACATTCCCAGCCACTTTTGTCAGTGGAATTCAGAGTCCGTGTGTATCTGGACATCCAAAAAACGGCCCTATGGGAAAAATTTTGTGAAGATATACACAAAATTTTCCCAACCGCGGTGTACGTTGCACCTCACTCTATGTCATGTGGTTGGCTGGACCTAGGTTTTGAAAGCAAAATAGCAGCAGACGAGGCTGCAGCAGTGCGCATAGTGGTTGACCTCCCTGAAGGGCAACAGGTCATCAAAACTAAACGCACCAGATAGACAAAATCAAACCAAATTTTCCTCACGTTTGACTTTTTGCCTGCTACAGTAAAACGTGATATTTTGGAGCAACACCTGAAAGATGGTCTCGCCATATATGGCGAAATACAATCTTTAGAAATGCAACGTTTCATGCTGATGCCACACCTG
This sequence comes from Massospora cicadina, assembly GCA_022478985.1. Lineage (NCBI taxonomy): Eukaryota > Fungi > Entomophthoromycota > Entomophthoromycetes > Entomophthorales > Entomophthoraceae > Massospora > Massospora cicadina. The sequence continues at coordinate 77,748 of JAKSZP010014577.1, forward strand.
TGCACTGGCAAAGCCATCGCAGTTCTGACCCCAGTTGAGGAGATCATGAAGGACCTAACCCAGATCCCGCACTCCACCTTTATTGACATTGCAGGGCACTCCACCCACCCATTCTGGGTAACCGTGGACAGCGCGCCCCCCATTTTCACCCACTGTGACACATTCAGCCATAAGGCGCATGCATGCCCTATCAAAGAGGGCGTCACATTCCAAGAGCACCCCTCAGCGGCCATGGCTAGTGGAGAGGCGCACTACAAACCAACTGCAAGCACCAAGGAGGCTTTTCCGTGGGGAGCACAAGGCTGCTACCTATTGGTAAAGCCCATCTCCCCACAGGAGCAGAAGAAGGCCAAGCAGGCCCATAGGACCATGGCCAAGGAAGCAGCCAAGGCCACCACCACTATCCACACTCACAACGCCAGGAGGACATGGAGACCTTTGTGGTGGAAGCAACTCAGGAATCCATCACCCAATCAGATTGGGAGGCCCATGCTGAATGGGCCACTCAATCCGAGGATCCAATGGGAGATTCGATCTCACCCAATCACTGCACCCAAGCCCCAGTCAAAACTGACTTGGGACCTATCCCAACTGAAAAAAAAAATTTTGCCCCACTTGACGGTGCACCAAACTTATCCGCACCACAAAAAATTCGTCTGACGTCAGGAAAACAAAAAAGTGAAGGCCAAAGCCAACGTGACTCTTTCCACAAAAATTAACAAAAACCCCAATAGCGTTGCTGCTAATACCCGTGGTGCTGTGAAAGCCTGTGGGGACCTGGAAGAGGCTGGTGGGCCCGGGGGCCCACCCCTCGCACCTAAGGTGCGAAGGGGGAAACCTTCACTCTAGGGATGCTGAATATCGCCAGACTCAAGGCCTCCCTGTCCTGGGCTAGGAAACTGAGTTTTTTACAAAACAATTTACCCGTGGATATCCTGGCCATCCAGGAGTCCCACTGTTCATGAGGTTCTGAGGAAGCTTGGAAAACAATACTCCTACCATCCCTATCCTTTTGGTCAAAGCACTGTGGGGTGCTAATTCAGAAAAACAATTTTTTCAAATTTACATCTTCAGAAACATTCCTAAATGGCTGAGTGCTCATTGTCACCTTCTCATGGGCCGATGTTGCACACACAATCGTCAACACTTTATGCCCCAAACGGTGCACATGAGCATCAGGAATTTTTCTTGTCAGTCAAATCCCTCCCGTTACCCCCCAATTCTTTCCTAATTGGTGACATGAACTGTTGGCTAACCTCACCAATGGACCGGTAGCCACCCTCACCCCACGCCCCACAGGGTCATGTAGAACTTCGCGTTCTAAAAGCCACCCTTGGGTTAATGGATGCGCTGCTGCAACATGCCCCACTGCTCAAAAACATGACGCGTCCCCACGTCCACAACGGCCAATTAAGGTCCATGACCCGCATTAACCTTATTCTAGCACCGGCGAAATTCCAACCCCACATCTCCCACTTCAAAACAACGAAAATGGAATTCTCTGACCACCGACTGGTCTCATTAACATACCACTTACCCATCACAGTTGCAAAGGCCCCACATTGGTGCAAAATCTGCCCCCCAGAGCTCGCGTCACCAGGATTTTCCACGTGGGTGGAAGAGGCAACTTTGGCAAAATTGTTTGTTGCACCATTTTGCGTGGACCCCATTTCCACATGGGCAACTTTCAAAGATGCCATCCGCCACTATCGCCATCTCTCATCCAGACGCTCACGAGCCACATCAGTGGTTATATCGCGCGCGCTGGTGGAATTGGCCCACTTGAAGTCCAACATTCCAGCCTCAGGATATAGCCCTGCATGGGGCCAGAAGTGGGTGGAGGCAGCCGCCCACCTCAACGCACTTGAAAGGCAACACAAACATTAGGTTTGTGTCCAATACAGGGCCACATGCATCACTAAAGGTGACAAGTGCACCGCATACTTCTTCAAAAAAAATTTTGCACCACGCCAGAGCGTGGCCTGCACACAGGTGCAAAGATTGGATAACTCTATTGTGGACACACTGGCCGAAGTGGTAATCAAAATGCAAAGATATTACTCTGAGTTATACCGAGCTGAACCAATTCAGCTGGCCGAAATGGCGGAATTTCTCAACCAAGCTCATATCCGCACCATTTTCTGATACCCAGAAATAATGAATTTAATTACTCTGAACGAATTATGGACTACCATTTGTGGTGCGCCAAACTGAAAATGCCCAGGCCCAGATGGCATTCCATATGAGTTCTACAAGAAATATTTTGAATATATATCCCCATTGCTGCTAGCCTCACTCAACCAAAGCCTGTTGGAAACGCGCCTCCTACCAGGAGGACATGAGGCCTTTACGGTCACACTCTTCAAGAAAGGGGATAGGCTAGACTTAGCCAACTGGCGCCCCATTTCTCTAACAAACACAGACACCAAAATTTTAACCAAAATCATGGCTAACTGTTTAGGGACTGTAGCATCTGCTAACATCTCCCCAGAACAATTTGGTTTCATCCCCAGAAGGTCGATTTGGGATAACGTGCACTCTGTGGCTAATGTGTGTCAGCCACAGCCTCTGGGGCACTTGTATCCTTGGACCAACAAAAGGCCTATGATAGAGTAAACTGGGAATACCTTAGGGCCTGCCTCCATCAATTCCGCCTACCTCCCTGCTTCATTAACTGGGTGATGCTGCTCACGGAATCTGCAACAATGGCAGTGCGCGGCCCAGGTTTCCTAACGGAAGTAGTCCGTCCTCAAAGGGGCCTGTGACAAGGGGACCCCCTCAGCCCACTCTTATACAACTTCAGCCTTGACCCACTACTGCAAAATGTGAATAACTCACTGGGGTCCATGTGCCAGGCCAAACCCCAGTCAAGATGATGGCATTTGCAGATGATTGCGTGGTGGGGGTGTCTAATAACAAAGATGCACGCGCGCTTGAAGCCCTCATCCAGGAATATTCCCGGGTAAGCAACGCGGCACTGAACGCCTCCAAAACTGGAAATCATCCTCCTTGGTCAGTTTCAGAACTGCTGGGCCCCAGCAAGTAGTTCCCAACCTGGCCCATCTGCTCACCCACGTCCACGCCTTACTAACTCAAAACACACCGCTCCACTGGTGATCCCCTTTGTGCCACGACCTACCATAGGACTGGTACGCCATCTGGGCGTGTGGATGGAGGCAGGTGGATACGCGTCAGCAGTAATGGAGTGCCATATACTGGACAACGTGACGAAGCGAATCGCCTCTCTCAGAGCCCACCCTACTACCCTCACTGGCAGGGTTGTTCTTGCCAACTCTATGCTCCTATCCAAAGTCTGGTTTGGAGCCCACGCCATCCCCTTCTCCCCAAGCTTCTTCAAATCCCTGTATGCTTTGCTACAAGGTTGGCTTTGGTCAGGACGCCCTCCACCAGTACAGCTAGAGGTCATGTTTGGCCCTCATCATCATGGTGGCATGGGCCTACTTGACTTCAAAGCCCATGCCTCCAAGATCCTGGGCACCTGGATTGCGGCCATCACTGCTCCTACACTCCCATCCCAACACTGGTCCTGCGTGGCCCACTCCAACTTCTCCCAAGCCTTGGGCCTCAACAATCCATCAAACCCCCACTCCCTGATGAAATACCTCGCATCACACACATCGGCCACAGGTCCTCACGGACCAAAACCCACTACAAACGAATCCTACTCTCCATGCGAAGCGCAGAGTGGAGAATTCATATTAGTGGACATACAACCCGAAGAGGCCGCCCCTCTCCTTAGTTCACACAAGAGGTACAGGGGCTACCCATCCATGATGGCGTGATCCCCATTCGACCCCAAGTCCTATCCAGGGTGGACTACCTGGACATGATTGACATCCCTTATTCCACTGAGACCCAAAAGTTTATCTGGAAATACGCACTCCATCCTCTGTTGCAGCCTCAAGTCCGCTCCCATGTGTGGCGCCGCCTGAGGCGGGTGTATTGTATAGCTGAGCGCTCTAATGCTTTACACTCATCCTGTGTCGTGTGTGGCCAGTATGGAACGCTGTTTTACCTCCTGGAGAAGTGCCCCACCTCTAAAGTAATATGGCGCGAAGTCCAACGTCTGCTAGGCCATGATCAAACACATCCCTTCAGTCTGTCAAGAGATATGTTTGCTTCATCAATGGCCTCCCCCCTCCCACCCTCCCTCCATGCTCTGGTGGTTGCAATCGCCATGTGGACCATCCACACGATTGTCTTGGATGCCATCGCTGGATCCATCCCCACCCTCCCTGAAGCTGTCCACAGATTCCGGTCTCATTTGGTGGATCACTTTCAAGCGTGGATGTTTGGATATCTCCCACCGCGTCGCTGACAGCTGGTCTCCTCCTGGTTCCCAGTCTGGTTCATCAAATCAGACCCCTTCCTCCACACGTTCTCAATAGTGGCTACGTCCCCTACACACGTTCCCTCCCCCTTCCCATAAGTGGCGTTCCCGCTGGCAACAAGAGATAGCATCGCTTCTCTGGGGTGCCTCCTGGTACTAAGTTTTGTCTCATCTGAGTCATATTCGGAAGTGTCCATCCCATGGTCAGTCTTCTTTGCAATAAATTTAAAAAAAAACAACGTATTTAAATGATGCTAATGATATTATTGGCCAAAAGACCCTGGCCAATTCTCGGTGGAACCCACAATTTGGGATAACATGGCTTCATATTCTTCTCTGGAAAAAATCATGAGATTGATCATTTAAATTTTTTTGACCACATGGCAGCCCCTGGGGCATCTATCAGTTGTTACTCCCCAGCCACAACCAGGTCTATATAAGAATCTATGCGGGGACCACCCATTTTATAGGCTTGGCAGAGGTCCCCCAAGGTGCAAAATATTTAGCAAACGGGGATTGATTGAAATTTATCAAATCGTTACCCCATATATATCTCCTAGCCAAAAATGATTCCTCATCTATTGTTCAGCCTAAGTGAAGCCATTGTTCCAAACTTCAATAGGCTTTACTATATTTCCTAATTCAGATGGTAACAAGCCATTATGAATTTATCCTAGAATTTCTTTTGACCCTTGAGACAGTTTACATACTAATCAGTTGGATGTTGAGAGGGATTGCTTTTCTTTCTATTCCCAAGCTACTAATAAAATTTATAAAACTCAGTTTTTATTAGTATTTTATTTCTAAATTTAAATAAACCTTTGAGGAATCCAGCGGCGTGAGGCACCAGCGTGTAATTACTCAGCTGGCTTTCTAAAAAATGGTGTTCACTACAGGTAACACCTGTAAACCTCAAAAATTATCTAAAATGGAGAGTTAACGTGAGTAACCCTCCCACTTTTCCTCTTCACATTGAATCATGTTTAATTTCCCAGAAAAGCAACTAGCAAGTGCTCTATCCCGTCACAAAGAACTTAAAAGCGACCATTAAACCCACTTTTTAAAGGATTAGTACATCCCTGGCGAATAGAGCATTGCTTTTTTTGTATATTTATGAAGCTGCCATGTATGGCGCAACAGATAAGCAAAAAGTTCAACACATCTCTTCTATTTTAATCCGCCTAGAGCAAGAAATGATAGTTCCTTACCTGGACCTTTTGCACACCTGGTCAGATGTGAATAAGGCTCTTTTGACTGAATTCAGATCAAAGTAGAGTCTACACAGGGAAAAACAGGCCTTTATGCGCTTTAGCATGTTGAAGGTGAACCACCCATTGCCTTTGCTGAACGATTTTACCTCGCTTCAAAAAGGTTGTCAACCTCTAACATGCTCACCCTTGATGATGCTATTGCTGCTCTGATAATGAAAGTTTCTCAGCCCTCTCTAGCTAGTCTTATCATCTCAGTGAAATGCATTTCAAAAATATCCTTGTCATAAAGGAGGCTCTGTTATACGTTACCAATTTTCATTTATGTGCAACAACTAATGAAGCTGAGGGGGAACCTTCAGTTTTAACCACTGAGGAGTTTCCACATGTAGAATAGTTGAGGGTAAGCCCACCGGTGCCTATCCTCATGGGAAACCTGCTCCCTCAGTATGACTTAAAAAATATATCCCTCCCTTCTGTAGGTCTAAAACCTGTCATGAAGTTACTACCATGCTTCCACGCACGCTCACCAAAGCTTCTGTGCCTTCCCCTCCAGCCAAGCTGGTAGTTGCACGCCCTAAGGCTACCAACCTCATGTGGCAGTCTCCCCTACCTCAATTGCAGCTTTGCCAGTGGTTGAAAATACCCTTGAGGATGAATCTGAGGGGTTACGATGATTTTGGCTATGACTTATTGGGATCTCCTGCAGAAGTGGAGGTCCCTTATTGATTAAACGCTGAAGGAGTAGATGAAACCACCATATCTGAGGAAACGTACATCAGCCAAATTTTAGGGTGCCCAAAAGTTATTGAAACCACCAGCGACGGTGATGAGTTCTTAGCTGGTTTTATTCAACCTATTCAGCGGGTCCATACCATGAAATCCATCTTGGATAAATACCTCTGAGACTGCACGCAAATTAACCTCCACTTTCAGGCTTAAGGAGGTCTTAGCTCTGTCACCTAACTTTGGAAGAACTTTCACCAAAGTTGAAGTGGTTATTCAAAAAGTCCAGGTAATGACCATCCTGTATACTGGCTCCCCAGTTAATGTGATCTCTACTAAGCTCATAAAAAAGATAAAAATGGAGCCTTACTTGGTTACAATCAAGAGTTTGGAACCGTTGACCCTTATAACACTCGTGCCATTGGGTCATATTCTTCTCTTCCCATCCGAATTGGGAAGCTCATTTTATCAGCCCCTGCAGTGGCCTTGGACAACAACGCCTATGATATGCTGATAAGTACCTAGTCTATGATTGAGTATAAGGGAATAATCAACATGAAGCAAGGTTTCCTCTCATTACTCAACTATGAAGTCCCTTTAGTCTTATCCTTAAAGAGCCCGGCATGAATAAATACATTTGCCTGGTTGAATATCCCTTTTCAGCTATGACTTTACATTATACCACCTCTAGGCGCAACACAAAGAAATTTTTCAATTCAGTGGATGCTGGGGTCGGTATCCCTTTCTATGCTGCAGATGAGGTCTTGATTAAACTTGGTGAATAACGAGTGGTTGACACAAAAATCATGCTTCAATTCACAAACCACTGTTTGTTGCACCTCGTAAGTCTTGAAGGCGTTAGCCCCTTGAAGCCTCAGGTATTACCTGGATACTAGAACCAGCCTAACAGAGGCCCATTACCTTGCTATTGGGGAACCACACCTCAAAGGACATGATCATAAGTAAACACCAGGAGATTGGCAGAGGGTTTTTAATCCCCGTGGATGAAATTAAAAAAATTCACTCCAATGGCTCAATGATGGATTAGGGTTTGCCAATGGATGACTTAGGTTGTACCTTTCCTAACGTCCATATTTCGGATGAATTGACCCCAGACGATCTGGAAAAATCATGCTTTATCAGACGACTATAGCGATATATTCTCCAAATCTGATAATGACTATGGCCACATGAAGGGCTGGTGCCACTCCATCGATGTGGGTGATGCCCATCCTATTAGGTCTAAATTTTATCGCAAGTTAAAGGTGGAGGAACAGAAAATGAGGACAGAGCTCCAGCAGTTACTAGACGCGGGGTTACTAGTTCCATCACAAAGCCCTTGGTCTTTCCCCCTTTTGCTAAAAAAAGAAAAGCGGAGGTCATCAGATAGTCATGGACTACCGCAAATTAAATACCCTCACTAAAGAGATAGCTATCATATCCCCGCATTGATGATGCCCTAGCACAACTCTCCAGATCTAACTTCTTCTCTGAGATGTTCTTGGATATTGGCTATTGGAAAATGGATCTTTCTCCTTAGGATCAGTAGAAATGCGCCCTTATTTGTAATTAGGGTCTCTGCCAATCTACACTATTACCTCAAGGGTTGTGCAAAGCACCTGCATCTTTCCAGCGTGCAATGGATCACATTTTGCAAAACCTATAGTTAACTTGTGTCATCATCCATTCTAATGAATCATGGTACTTTCAAAAACCTTTGACGAACATCTTGATCACTTGAAGGAGGTGTTTCAACGGTTACATAAGTTTAATATTAAGTTGAAACCCTCGAAGTGTACCTTCTTCCAGAGGAAATTGTATTCCTTGGCCACTCCATTTCCCAATAAGGATTTAACCATACAGGACAAGGTCGAAGCAATCTCAAAAATTTCACCCCTCAAAATCTACAGGATATTCAGGTATTTCTAGGGGCGATGGGGTATTACCATCAGTTCATCCTTAAGTTCACACAACTCAGTGAGCCTCTTATCCATCTATTAACCAAGAATACCCCTTTTTAATGGGGTGCAGAACAAAAGGCCACTTTTGAGAGGCTGAAGCAACTGCTACAACAACGACCTATCCTAAGGCACCCAGATTATAAGAAACCGTTTATCTTTTTTCTTGACGCCTCAGACTACGCCGTTGGGGCCATCTTAGCCCAATTGGATGAAAACGGTGTAGAGCATCCCGTATCATATTTCAGTAAAATGCTTTTCAAAAGCGGAATGAAACTACAGCGTAACAGAGAAGGAGTGCCTTGTTGTTTTGTTAGCTGTAAAGCACTACCTCCCTTTTCTATATGGGACCACCTCACTGTAGTTATGGACCACGCTTCAATGAGGTGGTTACAGAATATGAGGATCCTACTGGACGGTTAGCTCACTGGGCTCTAAAGCTTCAGAAGTACAACATGAAGATTGAACACCATGCTGGGACCCGTCACATGAACGTTATTGGGTTAACTCTGCTGCCAGTCCTTCATTTGGATAATAGTGAGGCGGAGAGGTTACATGACCTCTTAATGACCCCCAATGAATAAGAGGATGAGGATGATCCTGTCCAGAAGATGTTAGCCTGGCACTCCCATAACACAAAAGTGGAGAATAATAGTTGTATAGTCAGATGAGGTCTAAATGGCTGCCTTACCTTTGGCCCTCGGAATGTGTACCTGCTATCATAGAAGCTCACTCCACCCTAGGTCATGGAGAAGCAAAGAAGACTTATGAGTTGATTAAGGATCGGTACTATTGGATGGAATGATAGAATCTATTGTTGACGTCTTGGAAACTTGCCTTACATTTAAGAAGCAATCCAGTTTCAAAACTAGATACTAGTATCAACCCACTACCCCCCCCCCCCAACAACCGTTCCACACCATCATTTTGATGTAGTAGGTCTTCTTTCTCATACTACTAGTGGAAACAGATTTATCCTAGTAGCTATTGACCACTTCACTAAGTGGGTGGAAGCTGTGGCTCTCCCTGCCCAAACGGCAAGGCCACAACCACCTTTTTACATCAATACATTCTCTCTCAACATAACTTCCCTAAGTACTACTCTGCAATAATGGTAAGGACTTCACCTCCATATTAGTCAAAGTCCTGGCCACATCCTTAGGAGCTTAACAACTTTCTGCTTCATAAAATCCCTCCACCAATGAGACATGGAAAGAGAAAATGGAACCTTGATTTCCATTCTACAAAAAATGGCCTCCTCTGATTCTCTTCACTGGGATCAATACCTATCCAGTGCTCTTATGGCATACTGAATTAGCTATCACCAGATTTTAAAAATGTCTCTATTCCATGTCTTATATGAGTAATTACCAGGAATACCTGCCCTCTTAGCTAAATATCTATTCTCTTCTAGAGTTGAGGAACCCGAGAAAGTCATGAGAAGATTGTCTCAGCGCATAATACAACTCCAATATGTAGTTTTGACCAATTTAGAAAAAACAGTGACAAACGAAGGGCAGGCTGCCAATGAGCTCTAAACCCCTACCTACGTTCCAATTGTCTGACATTGTATTATACTACCATAACCACATCACTCTTAGAAAAAATAAACTTGGATCAATTTGGGAGGGTCCCTTCACCATCACTTACAAAAAAGCAATGAGTACTCCATAAAACCCTTGGCTACCAGGATAACTATCAATTGGGTACATGGCCAATTCCTACGGCCCTATTCTCCAACATTTTTGAGGAATGTGATGTCAGAAATTTGCCCTCACAGCTGAAAAATAAGAATGTTTTGGTTCAAATTCAGCCAAAAAAGGAAATGTCAGCCATTTTCAAGTTTGCAGTATTTTTTATTTTTTTAACTGAGGCAAGCCAACCCACAAGTTTGCAATACTAAAACAAAGGATTTAGATGCTAATGATATTATTGGCCAAAAGACCCTGGCAAATTCTTGGTGGACCCCACAATTTGGGGTAACATGGCTTCATATTCTTCTTAGGCAAAAATCATAAGATTGATCAGTCAGATTTCTCGACCACGCGGCAGCCCCTGGGGCATCTATCAGGTGATTCTCCCCCAGCCACAACCAGGTCCATACAAGCACCTATGCAGGGACCACCCCCTTTTATAGGCTTGGCAGGGGTCCCTCAAGGTGCAAAATATTTAGCGAATGGGGATTGGCTGAAATTCTTAAATTCTTTAACCCATGGGTACGTCCTAGCCAAAAATGATTCCCCATCCATCATTCAGCCTAAATGAAGCCAGTATTCCGAGCTTTAATAGGCTACAATCTCATTTTTCCTAATTTGGATGGTAACAAGCCATTCTGAATTTGTCCTTAAATTCCTTTTGACCCTCAAGACAGTTTAGATACTGATTGTTTGTATATTGAGAGGGATTGGTTTTCTTTCTACTCCTGCGCTACTATTAAAAATCTTATATAAACTCAATTTCTTATTATCATATTATTCTTAAATTTAAATAAACCTTTGAGGAATCCAGCGGCGTGAGGCAACAGCAAGCAAGTACGCAGCTGGATTCCTACAGTCTGCCCCAAAATGGTCAGGGTAATATCCTCAAAATCATATTTCACTCCATATTTTCTCAGGAATTCTTTCCCAATATGTATGTAATAATTCTGTTTTTCTAACACTATGGCGGGAGTTGATACCACATGAGATCTAAACTGGAGTGGAAGTGCACTGTAAGCTCCGCTGTATATTGTAATATCCGGTATGGCTATTCCATATTCCTTCTGGTGTTCTAAATCTGGAAAAATCTTCATTTTTTTCACCAATTTGGTAAAAATATGTTGATGGGCGCTCCACTGTAATTTAAATCCCTCACATTCACTAAGTTGACTATAATATACGCACATGTGCACTCAGTGTATTGTAATAAGGTAATAACAGAGTGGATAGCACATTATTCAACAACTTGAGAGTGTAAATCAGTTTCATGGATAAATCAGAGAAAGATTCCTTGATCACACTAATGGGGAGAGATACGCTCAGCTCAGCTATATCATCTTGAGTAATTCCTTTAAGTTCACAGCAGACCTAATCTTGTCTGCTAATTGACAATCATATGTAAAAGCCACTTCCTTCATGGTTTTGGGGTCAATCCACTTCACTTTGTCGCAGGCTATGGCATTAATGACTGTTAAAATTCAGGTTAGTTTTATGTCCAATGGTGTTTTTTCACCTGAATTTAACAAAGACTCGCAGGAGAAATAAAACTCTCACTGAGGCAATAAAAATTTTAGGCTTTTTATACCATTATATAATAAATTAAAACTTTTAATTTATACTAAAAAGTTTTTTTTTTTGAGTTTTTATTAGTAAAAAAAGGGATTAAGAATTGAACCATATAATAATTTGATGCTTAGTACTTAAAACTTACAAAGCTTAAAGTTGGTCAGATGGAAAATTTGGTATAAGTTGGGAGCATCCAAATTTGGTAATATTGACTTTTGACCTATCAGAGCTCTCAAGACTCACCTCGCTTGGATGGAATGGATGATGGAGGGTCAGTAGCAGTTAGTATATGTCCATGAGGAGTGATATAATATATTTGACCCAATCATGGGGTGGGAAAATATTTGCTTCTGGTAAACCCCATTCCAAGTCTAAAAATTGGGTGGTCGCAGAGTAGGTGTTTAAATTAAACTAGAGAAGGGATGGAGAGGACCCTCAGAACAACTCCCCCAATTTTTCTCCAAGTTTGGCATAACCCTGCTACTAGCTATATGGCGATTTGTCCAAGGATTGGGGGCAATAGTACTACCACATTTTGTGGGGTTCAACTGAGAATTGACCAGGGTTTTTTGGCTGATGTTATCCATATTGAATCCTGAATCACTCTTATTGCAATATCAGACTTGTAATTATCCAACATCACCCCCTTCAAGAGTGTTAGGTGGAGAATAAGGTCACGAGAACCATCTATGGACTCAGTTGATGGTAAAACCTGAAGCAAAGGATTTGATGGTGTATTCATCACCTCGCATATAAAGGACTAACAAAAGTCCCTCCCAGATAAATCCAAGGTTCTCAACACTAGTAATGATCTGATTGTGGTAATACAGATAAAGTCTGATACTAGGAAAGAAGGAAGTGGGGCCGTCTCTCATTAGCAGCTTTGACCTTCTTATTTTAGTACTAGATGGTCCCAACAGCAGCTTGACCTTTAGTGACAGTCTTTTCCAAGTTAGTCATAGCCTTAGACTGTAATTGAATGATGTTCTGGGCCAACTTTTTCATAGCTTGTTCAGTGTCAGTCCTGTCAGAGAAGATATCTTTGGCTAATAATGATGGCACCCGAGTTCTCACCCCTATAACACACAGAAAGAGGACATATTGAGGATGCGATGGTAGCTAATCCAGTAGGCCATGAGGGCACCGGGTAAGTAAAGGTTCCAGTGGAGAGGGTTTGAATTGGCCATTTTGCAGAGTATCAAGACCATGTTTCCCTAACTCTTTCTACAGCACCATTTGTGGAAGGGTTATAGGGGGCCGAGAAGAGATGTTGAGCTTCCATGGAAATGGCAAGGAGCTTTACCACTCTAGAGATAAAATTTTCTCATTGTCACATAGATGGCCTGGGTGCACCCATTCCAGGTGAAGATGTACTGTTGTAAGAAGGTGGCCGTGGCTTTATCAGTCTGAGCGGTGAGAGCAACAGCTTCACCCCATTTGGTTAAATGTTCAATTCCAACCAAAATATGACGGTTGCCGCTAGTAGTCTGATATAGAGAACCTACCACCTCCAGGTTTAGTGTTGGAGGGTTTTTGAGGCGTAGTTAGTTGATACTGATACTGGGTCTTGTAGCTAGATTGTTTTTACAGGTCAGACAGGAATCCAGGACTTCAACTGTAGTCTCCATGATGCCTTCCCAGTAATATCGCTCTTTTACCCACTCATAAGTTTTGCGGACTCCACCATAGCACATGATAGTGTGGGACTATAGGATCACTGGTACTCGTTCTGATGGCCTGAGATAGGGCAACCAGTGCACCTTACTTTCTTGTATAACTTTACAATCTCCACCTTGTTGTTGGAGGAATTCTGAGCTAGCATCTTCCTGTATTGGTTCGTATTCATCAGCCCATACATCAGGAATCATGAGAAGATTATGTAATATCTTGGCTTCACTATTATTTAGGTGAAGAATGGGCAGCCGCATTAACCCTTCTAAATTTATGTGGCAAGTTCCTGCCCGGTGCTCAATAGTCATATTGTAATGCTAGAGCTTCAGATCCCAGCGAGCCAACCGTCCTGTGGGGTCCTTCTTATTCTGCAACCACTTTAAGTAGTCCTGGTCTGTGATCGCTTTAAAAAGAGAGTCCCATATAGAGATAGGCAATAGTATTTTAACTTGAGAAGGTCTGCAAGGCACTCCTTCTCAGAGACTCTGTAGTTGCTCTCAGCTTTTAAAAGCATTTTGCTAAAGTAGAACATTGAATGATCGACCCCTCGCTCATCCAAATGAGCTAAGATAGCTCCAACAGCGTAGTCAAAGCATCCATGAACAGCATGAAAGGCTTGCCATAGTCAGTGTGACAAAGTATCGTCCTTTTTTGCATAGCTCCTTCAGGGTCTCAAACGCGGCCTTTTGTTCAGCACCCCAATGGAAGGGGATGTTCTTGGCCAGGAGGCGGACAAGGGGCTCGCTAAGTTGGGCGAATTTTGGGATAGTTTAATGGTAATAATTCATCATGCCCAAGAATACCTGGATGTCATGAAGGGTTTTGGACTCTGGCATCTTGGATATAACTTTGACCTTTCTTGTAGAGTTTTAATCCCAGCTTGGGAGATGGCGTGCCCAAGAAAATCCATATTTTTCTGGAAATAAGTAGACTTGAAGGGCTTCAGTTTTATGTTAGATGTATGTAAACGTTGAAACACCTCATTTAGGTGCGTTAAATTCTCGTTAAACGTCTTGAAGATGAATGTGATGTTATCAAAGTAGACTATCACATAGATCATCTTAAGGTCCTGGAGAATGTGATCCATTGCCCTCTGAAAAGTAGCAGGTGCATTACACAACCTCTGAGGTAGTCGATTAGGTTGGAACAAACCCTCACTGCAGATAAGGACATACTTCTCCTAATCCTTTGGAAGAAGGTCCGTCTGCCAGTACCCGCTAGCCAAGTCCATGGTGGAAAAGGATTTAGACCAAGAGAGTTAAGCTAAAGCGTCATCAATGCGAGGGACAGGGTAACTATTTTTCTTGGTGAGATTGTCAGCTTGTGGTAGTTCATCACTACCCAATGACCTCCATTTTCTTTTTTAATAATATAAAAGAGGTGATGGCGAAGGGCTTTAGGAAAGCACTAGCAACCCAGCGTCCAGCATCTGTTTGAGCTCCATCCGCATCTGTAGCTCCTCAACTTTTGATCTTTGGTAGGTTTTGGAGCAGATGGTTCAAGCCTCCTAGACATCAATTATATGATTCACCCTTCATGTGCTATAGTCAGAGTCAGATTTTGAAAAATATCTCTGTAGCCTTGAGCAAGGTGTGGACGTTTCCAGCTCAACTGGGATAGTTCATATGAGATATGAATGGAATGTAAGGTATATAAAGACCAGTCAGCTGGTAAGCCCATATCCGCCATAGACCCAATACAGTGAACTTGTTTTATTTCTTCATGAAAATCAGCATGCCTCTTCCGATCTCCTGATGCTTTTTTACAACTAATTCCTTCTTGTTGAGATTCCCTAGCAGGATGTTGATAGGTCATTGATAGGCAGGGTCTAGCATGCCCGGAAAAACTCTGGGCTCCAAAGGACTAGCACCATCAATCTAATTGGGAGCAGTAGGCAGTTGTGTAAGATTATAAAAGTAATCTTCATGTCAACTAACCTTTTTTCATTAGCCTTGATGACCACCTCTTCAGAAGCAAAGAATGGGAATCCCTCCTGGTCATCCACTGATTGAGGAAACATTTTTGTATGCCGTACTGCCATGGTGTAGTGTAGGGATAAGGCGGAAGAGGGAAACACAACTGTGCAATCATAATCCTTTTTATTAAGCTCCTTATTGGTCAAAATCAGTGGAACCTCGTATTTAAACAGTATTATTTAACCATGCTTCAAGTTATAAAAACCCTTCATAATCAAGAAAGAACTTGGTATCATTGAGTAGATCATAGGTATTGTTAGCCAGAGCCACCTCTGGAGCTGACAAGATAATTTTTTTAAAATGTATTGGCAGAGAAGAGTACGCCCTGATGGAGCAGGTTTTATTTGGGCCTGAAGTTCCAAGTTCTTGATTATAGTCAAGTTTGAGGGCCAGTTTTATTTTTTAATGAGTTTTGACGACACAACGTTCACTGGGGACCCAGTGTCAAGGATAGCCCTAAACTGCACTCCATTGACAACGACCTTAACTTTGGTTAAGGTTCCACCCAAGTTGGTGAAAGAATGAGGACCTTCTTTTCACGGAGAGTAGAGTCAAGTCTTTTGAAAGTCTCAGGGTAATTCTCCTGGATAAACTTCAGGGTATGAACACACTGGCTAGGTCGTATCTAGAGGAAATGAGCTAACAAGCTTCACTGGCAGTGTCAATGACCTCAAAACAATTCAACACTTGGCGGAGATAAGTTTGGCAGGGGATCCTTGCCAGATCCACTCTCTCAGGGTTTCTCCTATTGGTTATCTCCACTTCACTTGGGGCTCCTAAGACATAGTGACTGACACCCTCACAAACCTATTCAGATTCAGCATCAGAGGATCTTCAATGCACGTCAAATATTCCATTGGTTGGTAGGTAAGGTCAGGACTTCCTTTGTTGCAGGGAAGTTCTGGGTAACTCAATTACCTGGGTAAATTTTTGAGGTGACGCTGTATTGTTACAGCTCAACATTTAACATTTAATGTAGGGGGTTTGGGCTGCCCCATAGCTACAAAATTTATGCTAGAAATGACTGGAGGAGATGCTGAGGGGGATAGAGATATTGCCTTGGTAGGACGTGACAATTAAGGCACTTTGCAAGGCCGCTCTGACAAAGGAGGAGAGTAGGGCAGAGTGATAGCTAATTTCACAGGCTGCACTTTGGCAGCTTGAGAAGGAGGGCGCTGCCCCATCACTGCTAGTATCCTATGCCTATTTTCACATGGTGGAGGAGTATCTTATTGTGGCATCTCCGTAGGAGCAGTTTTCCAAAGGGAGACAGCCATAGAAGAGGCTTGAGGGGTTATAGTAGATTCTCACCTCAGATCTCCTTGCGTAGTATCACTTCTATAATAGTCAGCCACCGCTAACAGGGTCTCCTTGATAGCCCATATATTGTGAAAGGATTCTTGACAGCAGAGATATGCATCGTTAAAGTGGGATGAGACGCCAATCCTGCCAAAACAGCAGCAATAGCATTGTCAAGAGGGAGAATTTTGACAAACTAAATAAATTGAGCTTTACTACAGAATCACTCAAAAAAAGAGGTGATTGACTCCCTCTCTGAGACTAAGGCACATAAAGGCCTGATTTTTTTATTTTTAAGCTTTACAAGGATCCAAACTCCTCAAAAATTGCTTTATTTACCTCAGCTCAAATTTTAAGGGTGTCCATATATAAGGTATCATCACCTCATGGGTGGAGCGGCTGTAGAAGGGGAGGATGTGCTTTACTTTTTGAAGATTGGTTTTCAAAACCATAACAGCCTCATACACAAAGAGGAATGAGGCAATGCTACCTTACCTGGGGTAAATTTATTTTGGAAAGGAGGTTTGGAAAATACTGAGCAGCCTCATGAGAAGCTTGTCATATGCACTTTTTGAGGGTTTCAAGTTGATACAGTGCGCTGGCTAACTGCTGAGCCAAAGCATCTAGCTAAGGTTCAGAGGCAACTGGGAGGTTGTGAGGGTTAATTAACCCAACCCCCTCCATTTTAATAAAATGTTTTCTAATGTACTACCCCTGTAGAGAGCACAAGTTGTTAGAATTCAGGTTAGTTTTATGCCCGCTGGTGCTTTTTTCACTTGAATTTCAACAATAATTTTCAGGAGAAATGATACTTTTATTGAGGGAATAAATTTTAGGGGATTGTTATACCACTATATTAAAATAAAATTTTTTTAAATTTATACTAAAAAGTTGGATTTTTGTGTGATTTATTAGTAATTATGAGGAATCAAGAAGCAAACCCTATCAATCAATTAATTCTTAGTATTTAAAATGTTTTAAAGCTTGAAGTGGGTCAGATGTGAATTTCTGCGTTTGCTGGGTGTATCCAAATTTGGTAATATGGGCTTTCAACCCATTGGAGCTCTCAAAACTCACCTTGCTTTGACGGAATGGCTGATGGAGGGTCAGTAGCAGTTAGGATATGTCTATGAGGCAGTGATATAATATATCTGACCCAATCATGGGGTGGTAAAATATTTGCCTCTGGTGAACCCCATTCCAAGTCTAAAAAGTGGGTGGTTGCAGAGTAGGTGTTTGAACTAAATTAGAGAGGGGATGGAGTGGACCTTGGAACAACTCCCCCAATTTTGCTCCAAGTTTTTGCATAGCCCTGCTACTAGCCATAGAGCGATTTGCCAGAGTATTGGGGGTAATAGTGTTACCCCAATTTGTGGTGTTCCAACGAGAATCAATCAGGGTTTTTTGGCCAATGTTATCCATAACAAACCCCAAATCACTCTTATTGCAATATCAGACTTTTAATTTCGTGACAACGTCCAAACGAAAAACCTGATAAAGCAGATTGGTTGTTCTAATATCTACAGATAAGTCAGAGATATCTATGTATTTAAAGATATATTTTAAGGAACAGGTTTGTCCACAGTGCCAGATTGTTCCTTGTCTAGACCACAGGCCCTTTTTTGCTACTTGAGTGATTTCCTTCCCCTTTTCCTAAACTAGAGTAACTTGCTCCTTGGGTTACTTTCTCTAACATTGAGCGGCTTATTATCCATACATTCACATTGGTGGCATCAGATCTGCATCTTGTCTGCTTGTTTTTGTACTTTGGGCTTGTTTCCCATCACAACTTGAATTTTTTGCTCCTTATTTACCTCAGCGAGTTTTACAGTATTCTGGGATTAAGTCTAAATAGCTTTAAAGGCTGGCTCAGTGCTTCTAAGGTCGCTACTAACATTTTAGATGATCCATAATCTGAGATGTGGGCATCTGAGTCACCGGCACTGAAGCCATTGTTCAGTGCAAATCAATATAGAGACAAAGCGCCGTTTGCATCATGATAAATGCATCGAAATCTGTTAGCACTTTTGCATCAGCCAAGATCTGTGATTCCTGATAAAATCAGTCTGAAAAAGCTGCTATAGTCTCATCTTTCAGAATTGAATGCCCATAAATCCCTGCTTGTGATTAGATATCCGTGTAGGGTTTCTAAATTCTAAAATAATGGCTTCCTTGGCCTCATTATAAAACCAATTGTCCTTGTTTGGATAGGGTAACGCCAGATTCTGAATAATTGATGTTCATGCAGTTCAAGATGGTCACTACCTTTTTTCAGTCAATAATATACTTCAGTAGTCCAACGTAAGCATTCTTGATTTTCTTCTCGCTTGACTTTTTGATATAATACTCCTTTAGTTAGTTCTCTTTGTGCTTCAGGAAGTTAGCTTATCCAAAGAAGGCATTGTTGATGTTTCAAACTTACTTGAACTCTTCCTCAGCCTTTGTCACCCATTTTTTCAAAGTTTTAAATTGGCATGTGACGCCATTAAGCGCATTCTTATTGACAGTTTCCAGTTCCATCCAAATTTTCATAGTTTGTTCTTATAAGACGTGATTGATGTGATCTTCTTAATGAATCTGTTTTAAAACTAAACTACCCCCTGTAGTGAGCACCAAATGTCGATTTTTGGGAGCTGTTTTTCTTTTCAGATAGCAGCTTGCTTCACTTTACTTTGTTTAAAAGCACAGGTTCTTTGTATGTGCATTTTTTAAATTGTTAAATTATACTGGCAGTAATAGTATGAAGACTATTATCTTAGTTGGGATTCTAAGAGCTAAGATGGTTATTATGTCTAACGCAAAACTAGTGCTTGTCTTAATCTTGAATGGTATTCAGGAATATCTATAAGGACTCCTTGACTCTTATATATAATATAAACTAGAATCAAATTCAAATGTTCTTCTTCCTTCTCATCACATAAAGTTCGCAGAGGTAACAATAAAATTGAAAAATGCTCTCTTATCCTTTCAACTTTAGTCTCAAGAGCCAGAAGTCTAAGTTTTCATGGACCTAATCTTAAATTATTTTTTGTGGTAAATATATATTTATCTGTTCTAAGAAAATCCCATAGAAAATTATAATTGAATTTGGTGCCCAACTATTCTGTTGCGCCCATTTGAAAATGGCAATTGTTGCCAATGAATTAACCCTCCAGGGTCACATGAAATGTTAATCTTCTTCATCAGTTTCAAGCGTATTCTACTGACAACTCTCAATATGAATCTTCTGGGTTGAAACTAAGAGCTTTTCCCAACGCCTTTGCTCAACCTTCATCAAATTACCCTTTTTAGGTAACAACCTGCTTAGGTAATGGTGCTTTTAACTATAAACAGCAGGCTGTGTCCTTAAAAGGGTAACTTAAAAGTTGCTTATACACAGGCGGCATTAATTGCCCAGAATCTCATAAATCCCTTAGTTGATTGGCAACTAAACTCAATTGAATTCTACAAGTAAATTAAGGTATCAAATAAAAAATTGGACAGCTTAATCACTTGTTTAACTTCAGATATCACCCCCAATGAAACATTAATGATCTAGAGAATAAAAACTGGTGAATATCTATATATAATTCAGAAATACTTCAAATAATAGTTGACATATATATAATCAATAACTCTCACATCCACTAGTGTGATAATTCTCCTCTTGGAAAAACATATGCATTATAATTGATTTAGCTGGGTAATGATGCATATAAAAATCCCAACAATAACTGAAAAACTTTTGCAGTCACAGGATCATATTATAAATGTCGCTACATTATGTAGATAGTATTTACAAGTGTTTTCATTATTCATATGAAGATTTTCTAAAAACTAAGTTAAGATTTAAGCAATCATTTACAGCAAGGCTCCATCTAATATTGTAAACATGGTGTTAGTAAAAGACTTGCACCAGATCTGGACTATAATAAGGTTAAAAAACTGCAAATCAAGAGTGGTTAGCCTAGCAGGTAATTCCTGCTTCCGCTCTAGTGCAGGTTTTGTTCAACACATGTTTGAAACCTGTACGATCTATAAAAAATCTCCATGTGGTATCTTTGTCCCAAGGTCAACCCACCTCAATTTCTTTTTTACAGAACTGCAGGTCTACAAACTACAACTTCTAATGAAGCGTACAGTGCCTTGCTTTTATGGTTTGGATAACGTATTGTTATGGCACTGACAAGTTTTTAAAAAACTTAATTACGACATTTTAATTGGCACTGACTTCATGCAACAGTATGGGGTTCAGTGTGATTTTAAAGAAAATATTTTTCAAATTCTAGGGAAAACTTTGCCGCTATTTTATAATAAAATGTGAACCACCTCATATCAGGAGAAGTAATTATATCAGCTTAAAATATGTGGACAGAATTATAAATTTAATTATTGTTAGAAGGGTGACGCTCAAAAACACACATTATCAAATTAAAAAGTGATGAGTTATTTCTTTTAGCGCGCAAAGTTTGATGATTGTTAATTCCAAAGAGCAGTGCTTAGTTAAAAATGTCCTTAATTGGAAAAGTTCTGAACATCTGTATGCTGAAGTTCATGCACTATGGAAAAAGCTAGAATTGAACCATATTTCACTCCTGGGATATAAATTCCTGGCCATAGTGAAATTCATATGTTGGTTTCCAATTGTATTGGATAGATAAATGCAAATAAAAAATCAAGTGATAACATATGCCCATTTGATTACAGTTGAGGAGCTTATATCCTTCCATGACTTTGGCCAGCTAAATGAAATGGGGCTAACAGATTACCCAAAATTTAAAGAAATTTTGACATACCTGATTGAGAATGTCCTACTGTGATTTTAGAAGAACAGAAGGATAAAGTTCCTAAACTATTTGAGAAATAATCTGAGGTGTTTGCACAAGATGATTATTACCTCAGATTAAAAAAGGAATAGTTCATAAGGTCAGAGTTGGGAAATTATTGCCAATTTTAATGAGGCCCATCATACAATTGTGAAAAAGTGGGTTGTGATTACAATGTAATTGCAAATTACTTGAACATAAATTACTGGTCATATATTTATGTTCATGGGCAAATCCAATCTAAAAAGTTAAGAAAAAAAGATGGATAAAACTGATTTGTTATAAATAACAGAAGACTAAATAAAATAACGTAAAAAAACTCTACCCATTGCTACACATAGATGATGCTCTGGATAGCCTAGGAGGGGATCAATTAACTCCATGAATATTATATTAAGATATCAGAAAATCAATCTACCTAAGTAGATAATAATTTTAATTGTGCAATCATTACTGCCTAAGGACTATATCATACAACATGATCCTGCAAGGTCTTTGTAATGCACTAGTTTTATTTTATTGGGAAATGGATGGCATGCTAGTTGACCTGAATTTGTTGTGCGCCTTTGTTTACCTAGATGAATCAGTGTATATAGTGTACATTTATGGATCACCTTGAACAATTGGAGGAGGTTTTAAAAGACTATTACCATCCATCATCATGATCACACCTAAAAATTTTACTTTATAAAATAGTAATTTTTTGCTTAGCATTTATTATAGACGCCAATGGATTACACCCTCAAAAACTTTAAGTTGAGACAATTTGGGCCATGTCAAGACCAAATATATTTGAGATATCCAAGTGTTTTTAAGAATGGTCGGGTACTATTGCCATTTTATCAAGAACTTTTCTTCATCTCTGAGCCTTTCACCCAACTATAGAAGGATCCAAAGAAAGGCTATGCATGGAATAAAGGAACACAGAACTCGTTTGATGCATTTAGAATGTATTTATTGACTGAACCAATATTGCAATATTTAAAATTTAATTGCCTTTTTATTATATAGATGTAATAATCTTTGATGGCAATTGATGCTATACTAAGTCAGGTGAATAAAATTGTTGACAAAAACCCTGTAGCATACGTGAGCCAAACACTGAACTAACAGGAACAAAATTATATTGTGATGGAGTGCAGATGTCTCACAGTGATAAACGCCTGGGAACAATTCATAATATATTCAAGGGGTACATTTCCAGGTGGTAATAGACTATCTTTAAACTAAAATGACTGTATAATTAAAAGAGATTGAAGGTAAATTTTCCCACTGGAGTAAATATAGAAAGCGTACAATTTTTTGATTGTACATCCTGCAGTACTGAACATAAAAAGGAAGATGGATTATGTAATTTCCAAGGGGGTGGAAGGCAAGTCCATAAGGGCGTATGGCTACCAACCTGAAGGTTGCAGGTTTGATTCCCACCCTTTGCACATTGATCAGGGTGCCAGCCAAAGGAAGCTATTGGCGGTTAGTAGGTCTAATAACACGAAAACCTTACCCATGATGTAACCAGAAAAATTTGAGTCCCAATCTGGAGGTGGAAAAACTTTCTTCGACGTACTTGACCCTGTTCAGGTTTCATGTTATTTCTTTCTTTCAGTAATGCCTGTCCCCTGGTCAGCTTGCCTCGGTTAAATAAAATAAAATTATGTATTTTCCAGCATTTCTGGTTTTACAGAGTGAAGCAAGTGATCTATTTGAAAGATTATTACTAAAATATCCTAGAATAACCACCTGGTAAACAGTAATCATTGACTAGGGAAGTGGAAAACACAAAATAAACAAGGGTCTTCTATACAAAATTTTATGGAAAATAACTAATTTTTACAAAACTTTAAAAAACTGATATTATTGATGCGGCTTATAAATCAACCAGAGGTGGAGGCCCATGAAAACCCTTAGAGCATGTTTATCAAGAATATTACTGTGAATCCCTAACCTTTAACATCATGATAACTCTTGCTTGTTGTGAAATTTGCTAAACACACAAGTCCTACAAGAAAGCCACCATTTTCTGAATAGTGAATTCTGGGTTTTCTTGGCATGCAATATCCCTGGACATAGCAGTGCCATTGAAAATCAGTACTGAAAAAAGCTGATTTGTTATTGTGGCTAATAATCACTTGACTAGTTGGGTAGAAACGCATGCTCTAGCCAAAGTAAATTTTTCAGCAGCGCTGCCAAAACTATAATGGAGCAGTTGATACATTGGCATGATTGCCTTAAATTTAATTCAACAGATAACTGAAGTAAATTTACTATTTATATAATACCAAAACAAAATGATCAAATGGAATGTGAGGTGTGCTGGCAATAAATAAACAACCAGGAACAAATGTAATGGTCAAAAGGATAAATGGTACCTAGCCACTACTATAAATAATCTTATAGCTGGCAGGCCTCCCATTTATTTAACTTGTTAATTTTTGGCAACATTTGTCTATTATTTAAGTTATCATTCTATAATGGGTACTTACCTTTTGAACTATTTTATAGATGTCAGAACTGTTTGCACCTTTTTTTATTATGCATTTGAGCTATTTTTGGTACAACGCCTGTACAATACTTGGAGAGCCTTACAAAAATACTAATATGATACAATCCACAGCCTAGGCTGATACTATCAATGAAAATAATAAGGCTGAAGCATATGAAAATTCAAGATGTCCAACTCTTTTAACCTTTAAAATTGGTGAAAAGGTTAGCTATTGTGACACCCATAGCTTTGGATAAAACAATAAGTTAAACAAGCTCTGGGTAATCATTTGATGTCATTAATGAGTATTATTGAATGCACATATAATAAAGGACTTCTCAGATGGAAGACTAATGAATGGAGTACATGCACAGTTTTTAAGGTCACGTAGATAATTTAATAATATTAAAAAAAGAGAGAGAATAAAAAAGATAAAAAGAGAGAAAAATATAGTACTAATTTACTATTATTTTATTATAAATTATGAAGTATCATTTACCTTAGGTTAAATTACTCCAATTACTTTAGCAATAGATACTGATCATCAACTTTATGCAATCTGACATTAATTTTATTGGCATTCAAGACCAATAAATCTTCTGATAATCCTTGGGGAAGGGTATTGTACAAATGACCCCACTAAAAACTGTCAATAAATAGTGGAGAATGATTAATAACACCGCAAATCCTAGTCTTTTACCCTGAGGAGGAACACATGTTAACTAAAGAAATTTAAAAAAGAAAATCTGATTAAGCATGAGATGTGTTTTAAATTTTAACTGGATAGTGATTTTTCCAATATGTTCTAAAGTTGCCATTCTATTTAACTGGGCAAGTTTACCAATTTAATTAGCTAGTTTTTGGTTAGATCAAACTTCCAAATGGGGAGGTCTGACTTAGCTTCATCTTGATCATAGCTATTTTATTGATTTAAGGCTTCTAAAACTATTGGGGATGATCCCTTATATCTTTTAATATGACCAACACTTGTGGGCGCAATTTCTGCTACTATGGACATGTTTTTTTGAAGCTCTGACTTAGTTGTCAACTTGTCAATTCATTATGTCTATGTCAATGAATATATTCTTTTTTGTCAACTATTACCAACAATTTTTTGTATTTCAATTGTTGGAGGCATTTCCTGAAACTTAAATTACATTTTTAACTACTCCTATGTCTGTCTAAACCTTAAAGTAAGGTTTACAAGGAAATTTTATTTTCTGGTAGAAACTACCAATGTAATAATTAGATAGGTGGACATTTGATTGCCTCTAGTCGCCTACAAAAAACCTTAACTATCACCCCTAATATAAAATCTTTATTTAGTGCTACTTTTTCTAGAAGCTTTGATTATTATTAGGCAACGGCTGCCTAAGTATTTATAAAACAAAGGTCTTACATTAACTGCTTGAACCATTTTTGGCTCACATTGTGCTTCCTGTCATAAAACAGCAAAGCAACTTTATTTACAACAATCCCACAAACCTGTGCTGTTGCTGCTTGCAACATTCAAGTCCTATGCTGGAGTGGCCTTTAAGGATAACTCTAGTTCAAGAGGGTGATCGCACATAAGCTAACCATTTTTGGTAATTTAGTTTATAAAGAATAACCAATCCTTGATCTGGATGTCCTTTAACATAGATTGCAACTATGTTTTTTATCTCCAACTCCAACCTGTTTAGCCAACCAATCACATATTTTAAACAGTTTTCCAAGTACAAACAAAGCCAAAGTTGTCATCCTTAACCTGTCCGCATTTTTTAGTGCATTGGGCTTCTGTCTTGTGGCTCAATGGCGATATACCCAAATAGCCTAACATTCAATACCTGAAGCAGTCTAAGACTCACAAAAAGTATTTTATTTATTTTTGAGGGTGCCAAGTCACAGTTAAGTCCTGTCATCTAGAAGTTCGTCCTTTGTTATAATCAGCATAAAGACTTATCATATTAGAGTACCAATAAGGATATAAAAATGTTTTAACTTTATTTCAGTATAGAATAGGGGTTTTTACTTTACATATAACAATACAAACACCATAAGGAAATAGATTAATGAAATTAATAAAGGAATAAATCTGGATAGGAGGCTCTTCATCAGGCGATTCATCCACATTATATGATGCCTTTGTAGTTAATCTTTACTATGGAGAAAAGGTATGTTGTATGCAATTCAGAAGAGACTTGGTATCACTTATGTCAATTTTGGCAGATTCTTGATTAGTACCCTTTTGAGGCAAATCTTAATTTCCTGCCTCATGTGCTACCTAGTGTAATGGTCGCCTGACATTTCAATTATTCTTCCTTACAATTAAGCAGGTTTTTATATCGGGATATTTAGGCTAAATCAGTCTGATGGAATACCCTAACATTTAGTTTAGCCTTGCTAACTAAAAAATTTTCATATATCTAATAGATGGGATTTCTTTAACCCCCTTCTTAGTCTAGGCGTTGATTCTCTCATAAATTCAATTAGACAATATTCTTCTCATTATGTCTAATACTCTGATACCCAACATCACACCCTTAAGGAATATTACTAGAGGAGTGCCAATTTAAGAATTAGCTATGTACATGGTTGATAGTAAATTCAATAACTAAAACTTTATTGAGTATTCATCCCTGCGCTTGTAGGTTATAGCATATGGCTCATCCTAGATAAAATCTAAGTTTCCTCCTTGGAGGTGCTATACAATTATGAAAGTACAAGATTAAATCCAAAATCTTGAATAATGAAAAGGCTGGGAGGATGCAATTGCTGCTTGGCCTTCTCTTGTAACTGCTTTGGCTAGATTTGTCAGTGTTTTTTATTAAAAATGTATAATCTCCTGGCCTAAACTTCTTAGCTCATTTTCAGGATTTTTGGTGTTATCACTGGTAACTTTGTGGGATAATAGATTTGGTATGAAAGGTTCTTTTCTAAATAAGTCCTTACAAGGTGACATTTTGATGATACAATAGAAACTTATAAATGTAGGTTATCAATGCACATGGGAGATATTGGTCCTAGTGTAATGGATTATTAGTGGCCATCTTGCGAAATATCAAAACAAATGTTCATTTGCTCTTCCTACATTCCATTTAGTTGATAGGTTGTAGTGGGCTGAGAATAGGTGTCAATTTCCCATGCTTATAGCTAAGTTTCTTTAACTCTTGAATTAAAGTTTTTTATTATCACATAGCAGTACCTGCGGGCAACCATGCCAGTAAATATATTAATATATAAAAAAATAGTAGTAGCCTTGTCAGTCTCACAAGAACAGTGATTGTTTTGATCCACTTTGTGAAATGATTAGTCCCTACAAGGATAAATCATTTTCCTCCTTTGGATTCAGGAAACGACCTATGACATCTATGCTGATGATATGAAATGGCTGCTGAGGGGTCATTGGCTGTTTTTTACTTGGCCTTATGCGACATTTGTTTTTTAAAAGTTATTCAAATGCCTAAGACTTCCACTACAGAGTCCAGTATTCCCTCCCAGTAGTATTGATCGTCAAACCATTTATAGCTTTTCTGGCTCCTCTATGTCCTAAGGTATTGTGGGCTTCCATTATCACTGGTACCTATTCCAAAGGTCGCAATTAAGGTAGCTAGTTGTTTTTGATTTCTTAAATAATGATCCATTATAAACTTTAGTATTTTGTGCATGTTATAACGTCTTTTGAACTGGTTCACTTTTGTCCTCCCAGAAGTCTGTCTTCATGAGTAGGTCGTGTAACCGTTCAGCTTTGCTATCATCTAAATGTAGTAAGGGCAATCAGGTCAGTCCATTTACGTTTATGTGCTTCATTTCAGCTTGATGGAAAATGTTCATGTAGCAATGAAGTTTGAGTGTCCAACGGGATAATTTCCAGTAAGATATCTCATGTTTTTCAGTTACTTTAAACAAGCTTGGTCTACAACAACTGTAAAACTGTACCATAAAAGAAAGGCTAGAAATGTTTTATTACAAGGAGAACAGCTATTTACTCTTTCTCCTGGACACTGTAATTTCCCTCAGCTTAAAATTTTTTTGCTGTAGTAAGACACCAGGTGGTCAATTTTTTATTGACACTTTGTGAGATAATGGCTCCTACAGCTAAGTTGGAAGCATCTGTAAATAAGATGAATGGCTTCCCATAGTCCAGATGTCATAGAATTTGTATTCTTTTTGATACATCCTTTTTTTAGTACTAGATGGTCCCAACCCAAGGGGGGTTTTTTTTACATCCTTCATAGTCTCAAATGCAGTTCTTTGCTCTACTCCCCACACAAAAGGGGTGCTTTTGGAAAGAAAACAGAAAAGGGATTTGGAAAGTTGAGAAAATTTAGAGATAAACTGATGATTTTTATCCCAAAATTCCTAAAATATACCTGTATATCTCTTGAGCTCTTAGCTCAGGCATCCTGGAGATTGCTTTAACCTTATCATACAAGGGTTAAATCCTTCCCAAGATATGACATGTATTAAAAAACCAATTATTGCTGGAAGAAGGTACATTTGCAGGATTTAGTTTGATGTGGTTCTCTCATAGTCGTTGAAAAACTGATTTGATGTAGTCTAGATAATTGGTAAAGGTTTTGAGAACACTATTATGCCATCTAGATAGACGATTAAACATCTCAGTTTAAGATTTTTCATGATGTGATCTGCCGCCAGTTGATATAAAACGGGAGCATTGCATTATCCCTGGGGCCAGTTAGGGCAAAATAATCATTCCATGCTTTTCAATGCATAACTTTCTGTTCCTCTGGCGGTAGATCCATCTTCCAATAGCCACCGTTAAGGTCCATTGAGGAGAAGTAATTCAAACTGGAGAGTTGGTCTAGAGCATCGTCAATTCGCAGAATCAGATAGTTGTCCTTATTTGTGGGGCTATTTGGCTTCCTGTAATCCATCACTACTCTGTGACAACCATTTTTCTTCCTTATGAGTAATAGAGAGGATGACCATGAACTCTTGGAGGCCACAAGTAAGATGGCATACATAGTTGCTTAAGCTTGGTCTTTATCTATTGCTCCTTAGCCTTTAAATTCCTATAGTGCTTTGATCATATTGGGGTTGCTTCTCCTACGTTGATACTATGTTCCCAGTCTTTCATGTGACCATAGTAGACATCTTATGTGGAGAAAACACCTTGATTACTTCAATTTATGATGCCTTTTCCATGTTCCTTTTGATTTAACTTATCAGACTTTTAAACTAAAGGAATGGAGCGAAATTAATTATTTTGTTAGTAGTCCAAAAGCAAGGTGGCTACTAATAAATTGTACCTTGTCAATTATTAATGTAATTTTAAAGACCTTCTCCAATATCTTTATGTTTTTAACTAAGATATCTTGATTAATTGGGTTTCCAAGCACTAGCTCAATAGGCCGCTAATAATTTGAGTCAAGAAGCCTCCTGGGAAACTCTTGGTTCAAATCTACTGACCTCATTGACACTAGTGATATGTACCAAGCATTTTGGGGGTCTACTCAGGATTATGTTTGTAGAAACCACTCTTTGTCCTCTGGTATAGTTTTTACATTTTTTAAAGCATAAATTAGTGTACCTTCTGCTGCATCTACTGAGGCAGGTAGCTTTTATTTTGTTTCTTCCAGAGATTATCATAAAGGTAAAGAAGAAACAGGGTACTTGACCAGACAAGAGTATTCTTTCTTGCAGAAGTCTTAATTTTCCAGTAAAAGGGGAACTTCATAATTGAGAAAGGATAAATAATATTCTTTCAAATTGAGGACTCCTTCCTATTTATTCATAAATTGCGTCCCAATAAGTATGTCCTACAGACTACCGTCCTGGGCAACTGCAGGAGCTTAGAAACATAATTTGCTAACTTGAATTGGAAGGGAAGAATATGAACCTATCGCCTTGATATTGTTTGGGCCATCAGTGCTGTACTCCTGGGTGCATTTGAGGTCAGGAACATTTTGATCTTCTTGATGAGACAGGATAGGACAACGTTGATTAGTGATCCCATATCCAAGCTAACCATTACTCCACCTTCTTTATCACCTCTTCTAAAATAAACGAGGCAGGTCAACCTTGGGAAAAATATACCACACCAAGTAATTATCCTGTTCTGGCTTTGAACCTGTTTCATTCAAAACCTGTACAGAATGGAGAAGGAACCACCCCACTAAGCTACCATTCTTCCTGAATCTCGACTTCTAATTTGATAATAGTTCCTTAAAATTTTGGTTGGAGTGCTAACACCTCTTTAAGGCGGAAAGTTGTATTGAGCTTTCTGATAGTCTTGTGTTATTTCTTTTTAATCACCAATAGACTATAAAGTAATGATATGGTCAGATTAACAGATCAAGGAATTGATTAGCATCAATGGCTGTATCAATTATTCTGGGTTACTATTTGACTGAGTTAAGCGTCCTCCATAACGTGGGAATTATTGTAAATTTGGCATTCAAGAAATCCAAAATGGTCGATGAATCCCCCCCTTGGGTTGGGACCATTTAGTACTAAAAAAAAGAAATCCAGAATGGTAAGCTCAGTGGGTGTACCTAAAATATAATAGCCTATGCCTTTTAACCCACTTCTATGTCATTGCAAAAATCATTTTTAGTGCACGCTAGATGAGTGATCAGCAATTCTCTTTTTCAGGTACTTTATGCTGGTTGGCTTTAGAGGTACCTGACCCTAAGCTGACTGCTCTTTTCCTTGCTCACAAGAACACGGTTCATAAGACATATCTTTATGTGATTATTCTTCCTGCAGTAGTTACACTTGGGCTTCTCCACCTTCTTTGGCTTTGCTCCCTTACGGTACACACTCTGGGTTTTGTATAAATCCCTATGGAAGGTCTCTTGATTATGTATATCAACCACATCAAGTATGGCTTATTTAATGACTAAGACAAAGTTTGAATCTTCATTTACAGATGTGATGTGCATGGCTAGGTTGTAATTACTATGTAACCAGCAACAACGGCAGCTATGGCATTGTCTAATGTAAGCACCTTCAAGGTCGTCAACATTTGGGCCTCAATATAGAAGTGATCTGAAAATTACGCCAGTTTTCATTTTTTGACATAGAGATTCTCGTAAAGGCCTGTATCTTCATACTCAAGCTTTGTTTGGAACCAAATTCTTTAATGAGCGCTTCTTCCAATCTCTCCAATTGTTCAAGTCATCCATGTGAGGTACCACAACCTCTTGAACCATATAGCTTTAACAAATTAAATATGCTTAATCTTTTGATGATCAGCTTCACCTTTCATTGTGGCTTCATAGACATAGAGAAGAGATGCAGTACTCCCTTTAGCAGGGAATCTTATTTTTAGAGGTAGTTTAAAAGTAGTGGCTTCCAATAGTGTGTGACGTGTACTTTGGGATTTTTAAATCATAAATTTTGGCAAATGTGTTACTCTGTTCAACTTGATCTAAGAGTTGACATGTTTGATTCTCTAGAGGGTTAAATTGTTGCTTCATTTCCACTAGAGTAAGTCTTAAAGCGATATCCAGCATTTTAATTTTTTTAAAATAAAACTTTATTGTTTTTCAAGTTCTAAAAGCGGATGTTCAGATCATTAATTTGTTGACAAGCAGATAAGCAGTAATTTCAATATTTGTTCTCATCCTCTGATACTTTTTGTGCTAATTTAAGTTTTTCTTCGTCTGTTGGCATTGCTTTTAGGAGGCTTGTTGGTCTTAGCTTCCAGCCCTTCTAGAGAGTATTATTTCGCTGCTCATATCTGTTTAGGCAACGGTAGACCTGATAAATCTCTTCTCAACTAGGTGATTTGCCTCTCATATTATGATCTCCAATCTGTTGAGTTGATTAACAATGAAATGAGTAAATAACTTAGTCGCACAGGATGCCAGATCCTGCTCAACATGGGCCTCTTGAGAAGTAAGATTTTAAGGCACTGATTAAGTCTCAGAGGTTTAATGATTTTCAATCTTATCAATTCGTTTTAGGACTTGCTCTAGCCAGGACTTGAGGAGCTTAATCTATTCTTCCTCATTATGAAAGCTAGTAGAAAATTTGTGCCTCCAGTTTGAAAAATGGGCTTCAGCTTGTCTTGGAAGCTTTTAGATGAAAATTTCAAGTAATATTTAGTATTTTTATTCATTTATGTAATGTCTTCTATGAGAAGCTTCATAGATTTCTCCATATGCTTGATAACACTGGAACAAATGGTTCACATTTGGCTATAGAGTTGTATGATATAGGAACATTTTTACTTCATTCAGTCAGCGGACGTCTCCTATACTTTAAGATGCTATATTATATACCTGTTCTTAGGCCAACTGTAAGGCCCCTAGGTATTAATATGATGATGAAGTTCTTTGTGATGGACTCCTGGTAGGCAACGATATGGTAAAGTGATGGATGTACAAATGAATGATGCAGAGGGATTAATTTTCACTTAAACCATATGTCTTTAGAAAAACTTTTTATTCACATAAGCTAATGAGAGTCATGTCCATGGCGGATGCCCTTTTGCAGCTGGCTCTTTCTCTTAGGTTTATGACTCCTCAAAGTAAGTCTTAAACTCCTTCATTAGAGCCCAGGTTAGGCGTTAACAATTGCTAGTATTCTTTGTATTTCTCAAATTTCTTCAAATAGAACAATAGGGCGTACTTCCCATTTGTTATCTTTTTCACCATTTCCGTTGTGCACTCATCAGGTGACACTATCTGTTGGATTGTCTTTCATGGTGCAATCAACTAGGTGCAAGTATCATTAAGCGTTAGCTGAGCCCCTGTAGTAGCACCGCCTTATTGGACTTCCATTTTTGTGGCTTGATGGTGATATTTCAATAAGCCTGACAGTCAATACTTGAACCAGTCTAAGACTCACAACAAGTGTCTATTTATTTTTTATGGTATGAAGTCACACTTAGGTCCCATAATCTAGAAAACCTGGCTTTTGATATAATTTCTAAGGACTTATTGAATTCAAGTATCAAAACAAATATAGAAATAATGGTTAAGTTTATCTCAGTATAGAATAAGGGTTTCATAGTTTACATATAAAAATTTAGAATTCCATGAGAAAAAGGATAAAAGGAATTAATGGAGGGAGAAGTCCAGATGGGAGACTCTTAGTCAAATGATGCATCCAGATTGTACAATGCCTTTGTAGAACTTTTGATAGAAAGAAAAGGTATGTTGAATGTACCAAATTGGATGGGACTTGGTATCACTTAGTTGATCTTGGGAAAAATCTTTATTATTAGCCCTTTTCGGTTACATCTTGACTTACTGCCTCATGTGCCACCTAGTGTAATGGTTGCCTGACATTTCTATGATCTTTCCTCCTAATTGAGCAGGACTTTATCCCATGTTATTTTAGGCTAAAATAAGGTTGATGGAATTTTCCTAACATCAAGTTGAGCCTTACCAACTATTAATTTTTATGTATAATTAATTTGATGGGATTTCTAGGTCTTCTTCAGTCTAGGCATTGCTTCTCTCGTTGGAACTAATTGGTAAATGTTCTTCTAACATTTCTGATACTCTTATATTTGACAGTGAGTTATACTTGCACAATAAATTGACTTGAAACTTTTACCTCTGTAGCTACAGAGTCCATCTTGTGAGTCTCCTGTCAGTATGTTTTATCAGTTAGTTTTATCTAAGGGAAGCATGCTTGGGCGCAATAGGAGTTGAGTCCCATACAAATAAGTTCAGAAATATAATGACAAAAAGCATGTCCAAGCATTCCCATTTGGTAACACTGTAGTTTCATTAGTCCTTAGATAGGGTTTTCTGAGGTAAGCCACCAGTCAATCTACTTGCAATTGTCTAACTTCGCCAAAATTGCCCTTACAGCCACATCGCTAATATTAATGGATAGTACAAAGGTTTGATCAAATTTCAGATTAAGTGTAATTAGGCTGTTCTAAGGAAGTTAAAATCTTGGACCTACTTAGAATTTCACTCAAAGAGAACAAATTTATAAAGCAGGTAGACTAAAATCTCAGTGATGTCATTGAAATATGACTTGATTTGACTGCAATACCACTACCTTGAGGGATACATGGATGTACCTAAAACTATGGGAAGTGGTAATTTTCTCTATTGCAATGTCTTTGTCAAGTAGCGTTTAAATCCCTTTTTGGTGACTTAATTCACAAGGAACTCCATCTTAAGATAAAAAATTGAACACTTGTAATAATTGAGCTTCAGGGACGCCTTCTTAAGTCAATGAATCACTTGAAAATGTTCTGGGTGCTCATTGAAAATGATACAAAATAAGTGATATTGTCAAGGTAGATCAGAAAACACAATAGCTTCGGGTCACCCAATAGCACATGCATACCCCATTGAAAGGTGGGTGGGGCATTGTACAGACCCTGTGGCATTTAGGATGGAAAATGGTTCTTTGTTTATGATTAGTTCACATTTGGCTCAATCCTTGGGAGCAAGCTTGATTTGCCAGTACTTGCTGGTAAGACTTTTGCTGAAAAATACTTATCTCTGAACCAAAGGCATAGCAAATTGTCAATCAATAGCAATGGATAGCTATTCTTCTTGGTTACTAAATTGAACTTATGGTGGTCCAAGACAACTCAGTGGCTTCCATATTTATTGCAAATGAGTAAAGGGGTGACTTCTGTAGGCTTCAGGAGGGCACCAGCAATCCCGGCATTATAACTCCTTGAGCTCCATATTGACTTGAGCTTCTAATACCACGCTCTTATGGTAAGGTCACAATCAGATGGGAGGAGCATCCCCCGTTTCTACACAGTGTACGACTCCTTTCATCTTGCTAAAGTCATATGTGAAGGTACAGAACATATTTGTGTATTCCTCCATGAACTCTTTGGTCTTTTCCTTTA
The DNA here is from genome assembly GCA_022478985.1 of Massospora cicadina. Lineage (NCBI taxonomy): Eukaryota > Fungi > Entomophthoromycota > Entomophthoromycetes > Entomophthorales > Entomophthoraceae > Massospora > Massospora cicadina. The sequence goes on from JAKSZP010014577.1 coordinate 112,270, forward strand.
TTTAGTAGTCAAATATTTTCCAACTGATGTCAAAACTAGTGCCACATTGAGAGGCTATTAGAACATAAAATCGCAAATGCTTTCAAATTCTTAGATACCTTTAATCTTGTTAATGTATTAGCTGTAAGTATGCTATTGGGGTTTTAAGTACCACCATGTGGCTTGGGTGTTAAGCTGGGCAGTTTCACAGAAATAGGACTGGCGTATGAAGGATGAAGAGTGCCATACAAATTAAAGATCTATTTTACTGATGGGTATTAATTCAGTTTTTCTAAAAAGCTTTAAAGGGTATATTCATGAGTACCCAAATTTTGATTATGATCTAAGACCTTTAGAGGAAATACTTTGGTTCTGGAGAGTATAAGGGCATCCCTTTAGCTCCATCAACCACATGAGGTGGCAGTTGCATAAGGGAACCCTGGTCATGGTATTAAATTTCATCAATTTTGTTGTCCATCTTTAGTAAACAGGTTTAATCCTTAATGCATTACTTGCAATTTTTGACAGTCTCAAATATTAGGGGACGCATGTCCAAGTATGGATAAAAACCATTGGTATAGTAGATGATGGCATTGTACTTGAGGAATTGAGTTCCCAACAGTAATTTGATGCTGTGATTTTAAGGGCTACCGCTGAGGTGTCTAAGGATATTTTAGTAACCTGAGTGGAAGCACCAAATAGGCTCTGATAAAATCGCGCATTGTGGGCCAGCAAGGCTGTTAACTTTTGGTGGTATTGGTTAGATCCGCTAAGCTGGTTGCACAGGTGTAACACCACTGAGCAATGTACAAACAATATGAGGATCACCAATCCTTAGTAATTATAAATGATATATAGATATGAAGCTATTGATCCAGCAGACACTACTTATTATATATAAAACCGCAGACTACTTTTGCTAACTTTCCTCTTTGTTTTACTTCCAAAAAACATCCCTTTTTCCATGCTCTCGTTCAGTTCTTGATCTTCAATCTTCTCAGTTGATTTCAACCCAACAGCTTAGTAACTTTCTATTCACTACAATTTTAGGGGTATCATCCCATCATTGAAGCTTTGTGGAATTCCCTCAATTAGCCTTCAATTATTACTTCAATTTATTCACTTTGCTTTGACATAATCTACCACACAAATATCAAGGCTCACTTCAACTCATAAGATACGATCTGCCAAATATATGGCTTATCATCCAGTCATATCAATTTCTCAACATTACCCCCCTTGATTGGATAATAAGCTCCTATTGCTTGTATGCCTAAAGGAACTTTGCATGAACTCAGTTTATAATTTGACCACCCAAAGGTTCCTTAATGGTGTAAGCATTGATACAGTCTTCTCAATTATTTTGAACGGTCCAGTCCAGATGTTAGCGATATTGTTCTTCCTTCCAAATCCATGTTGGTCGTGGAACAAAACATGATCTCCTGTAGCAAACCGTGGTCGTCCACTAAGTCTAATTTGGTCAGCCGCCTGATCACAAGTCTTCTTAGATAAGCTAGTAAAATAAGCTTCCATTTGTAGTTTTATCAGCATGTCCATTAAATTGGTAAGATAACTCTTCATTTCTCCTCCGCCAGTATCCTCCACACAAAAGTAAATCAAAGCGGAAAAAGCTGAATGGCTACCATAAAGCAATTGGAAAGGACTCTTGTCTGTTGACGTGTGGTAGCTGATATTATAAGAAAAGATGGCAGAGGATAGGAGGGAACTCCACTCAGAGGGGCAATCTTTTATAAGCTTGCATAGAATGTATACCAATGTTCCGTTAACCTATTCCACTATTCCATTAGATTTAGGGTGGTAGGGTGTAGTCAAGACCCTGCAGATTGCCATTAGTTCATTTAACTTGGGTTGGACATGTGACATGAGATTGGTTCCATTGTCTATTAGTATAGGTTGCAGACAGCCAAGTTGCTGTATGACACACTCCATGATAAACTTGGCGGTAGTGACAGCCTTTAAATCATTGATTACTCTTGATTCCATCCATCTTGACAAGTAATAAATTGCTACTAATATATACTTAGAGCGGTTTGCGCCAATTGGCAGAGGTCCCACCACATCAAGGGAAACAGTATGCCATGTGAAATAAGGCTTAACCAGTAGATAGGTGGTCTTCTTGTGGAAAGGTCTCTCCACTTGGCACTGGTGACAACAATCAACTGTCTCAAGCACGTCATAATGCATGCTCTCCAATTGGTAGCAGGTTGCAAGAACTCTAACGTTTTCCGCACCCTCCATGACCTACCACTTTATGGGCATTTAAAATAATTGCTGGCCTAGCAGAGGACTTCGGGAAACTCAGCATCGCTTCTCCAATTGATTTATATACTTCCCCATTGTGAAAGAAGGTATCTCGTCTAGTCCATCTAGCATCTTGATCATGTGTATCAGTTCTTTGTGATATCTTCCCACAATCATCTTCTCATATATGATGTTAGTTAAATCCATCATAATGGCGACCATTGGTAACTGAGAAACACAATCTGCATTCTGATGTTTCACCCCTGGATGGTGTACTATCTCAAAGTCATATGATTGGAGCTTCAATGCCCATTGTGCGAGCCATACTTAAGGTTCTAAAGATTCTGCAGACAACGCAAGAATGCATGATCCATTACCACTAAATGATTTCACTCCGTGGAGGTGTACCTGGAACTGTTTGTATGTGTATATCACTGCTAAGCACTCCTATTCAGTCACAGTGTAATTACGTTAATGACAGTTTAAGCTTTAGCTACAAAACGTGACAGGGTGCTCTACGCCATCATCATCCTTATGGTATAGTACTACCCCTACAGCAGAAAGTGATGAGTATGTTTTCACTATAAATTCCTTTTTGTAATTAAAGTTATTGCAAAACAAGAACGCTTGCCAATGTGGTCCACAAGAGATCAAAAGAGTTTTTACATCTTTCAGTCCAGTCAAAGGTGGCGTTCTTCTTCAATAACATAAAGAGCGTTGCCCCAATACAACTGAAGTTAAGAATGAACCGCCAGTAGTAACTGATTATCCCAAAAACACTTATATCTCGCTTATTGCCTGGCTGAGTCATCTTAAGTATAGCTTACACTTTTTCCAGCTGAGGTTTAAGCCCTTTTGAGTCTACCAAAACCTGAAGTATTCTAATTGCTCCTTGAAAAAATGGCATTTTCAAGGCTTGATCTTGATAATGTCAGCAAGTTGACGGAACACTTGCTCCAAGTTGTCCAGATGTTCTGTGAACGTCTGAGAGAACACATTGATATAGTTGAGGTAGACTAGGACACAGGAAAGCTTCAAGTCATCCAAGATTGTGTTCATAGCCTGCTGGAACGTAGCCATGGCGTTACATAACACTTGAGGCATATGCATGGGTTGGAACAACCCCTTTAAGGTGACTGTAGCACAATTCTCCTGTTCCGCTGCTGGCAACTCAATCTGCCAGTGCCACAATATCAAATCCATGGCAGGAAAAATAGTTATCCCCTCCCAGTCAACCTAAAGCGTCGTCATTCTGTGAGAGGGGGTAGGAATCTTTCTTTGTGATGCTATTAAACTTCCAGTAGTCAATAACCACCAAGTTGGTGCCATCTTTTTTAACAATTAGCACCGGTGATGCCCATGGACTCTTGGATGGCTCTAAAATCTCTGTTCAATTAATTGGTCTATCTTATTGGAGACAACTTCTTCTGCAGATTTTGAGCGCCGAATAGGATGTGACTGAATGGGTTGGTGATTGTCTGTGTTTACCCAATGCATGACCTCTTGCGCACATCCCAAATCATGGCCAGTGGATGCAAAAATTCCTCAGTATTTTCCAAACAGAGCCATCTCTATATCCTTCTGTTCCTCCAACAGCCCAGTCAGAGCTTCCCGCAGAATCACTATCATTATGCTGAATGAGGTTTTTAATGGCAGGAGAGGTCCTCCCAAGACCTGAAATCGTGAATATGATGAACCTCATCAATAGAAGTCAAGTGTAAATAAGCCACCACTTGGTGTCTTTGGACTGTCATAAACTCTTTCTGTAGGTTCGCTATTAATACTTTCACTTCCCCATGCCCTGGTAACAGTAACCCAGGAGCCACATGAGGTTTGAGCTGAGATTCTATTGGGTCCTATAATCTTCCCATATAAACCTTCTGGGATCTCTACTTCAAGCTCCATTCTTAATATGACCTGATGCCCAAAAGGTATGCTTAAAGCGCTTGCATCCCACAGCAAAATACTGTTATACTTGAAAATCCAGTTAGGAAGGGCTCTTGTACTTTGCTTCATCTGCCAATATCAAACAGGAATCACCCCCTCGCTATATGCCAAATTGATCTGAATAAAGCAGATTGGTCCATTGGGACTCCTCTGGAGGTAAAATAAATGGTTATCTGTTGTCCCAGGATAATTATAGTTTCTTCCGCCATATTGACCACTTCCCCAAATCGCCACATAATGCAGCTCCAATCAACATGTCATATTTATTATTAGGCAGAACCACCGCTGGGGAAGAAGCCCTGACTGAGCCAACCTCGGAGGTAACATGATGTAAGCGCCCTCTGACACAGTGCTCTGTGCCCCTGTTGTCCCATACACTACTCTGTGCTCCACACCAGGCTTCAGAGGAAGCTTAGCCACGAGCTTGGTGGAGATTATATTGACTGGATAGACAGTAACTATAATAGCTTGGATATTTTGTTTTCTGAACAAAAATATCACAGTAGGTACACTCCAAATAATAAGAACCGTTGGTGTTTATTACATTAACATTCACAGGCTTTTTGTTACCAAGAAAAGTGACAATACCAGCGCCAACATGAGTATCTCCTGAGCAATTTTTTCTACTGGAATTGCAACGTTTACCCCCACTAGGGAGGCGACATCCGTTGAGGGTCTAACTTCTCTTGTGCCATCTTTACAAAGGATTTGCCAGGCATACAGCTTTTTCATATCTTGGCAAACTCCGAGTCTGTAAGACTATGTTTGCTCTCTTGGATTGAAACTGAGATATTGTGGGGAAGTTGTTGATATAATAAGTTTTTGGGGCGAGTACTGGGACTGACGCAACGTGACTTTTAGAATTGTCATGGACAAATAAATTTGGATCAGTGGGGGTAGAGCGTCCTGTCTCTACTCCGTTAGAGCTTTTCCCTGCTCAATTGGAACAGTTGGTACTGCAGAGCATGCAGGTTGCCAGCAGTTAGTGCATAGTGGCCTTTTTGGCCGCACAAGAAACAATCAAATACAAATGGCTCCTATCTATGGGTCACTCCCAAAGGTCTGGGTCAGAAGTTAAACAAAGAGTTGTAGTTCAGCTGGGAATGAGCCATTTGTGCATAAGGAGGGCGGAAAGGACCTGCTGACATAACTAGTGTGCAAGTATTGACCAACAGATTGTAACCGGGTTGTTGTAGTACATTTCCACTGAGAATTCAGAGGAAATTCAGGGCTTTCTGGTCCACATTAGGAGTACTAAATGTGACAGAGAGATGATGTAAAAAGTTAAAATTCGTAAAAATTCCGTGTCTTCTTGAAGAATGTGGTTCATAGCGTTATACAGTTCTTAATAAAGCTTAACAGCCGCCGTCATCATTATGCCCACATCCTTGGTGGTTAAGATATTTTGATCCCACTAAAACATGAGCTTCATCCATGACCTGCTCCGCAAACTCCACCAGGGACGCGTTCTTTTGAAACTGTATTGTCAGAAATTTGGCCTTGCACTGCGCCATCTTTGCCACGCCTTCAAATAGACAGAGACAGTCTCCTTCACCTCTTGATACATTACAGTACTACTCTTAAGGTAACATGTAACCTGGTCAGCGCTCTCAACATTCAGAGCTGATAACAACAGTTTGTCTTTATGCTGATCTGATGCTCCTTCCATGGCAAATTTGAACCATTTGAAATATCCATGCATGTTCCCATCTAAAGTGAAAGGTGGTAACTTCTCAATTCATACAAAATCACCTGGATCTGTGCTTTGGGCTCAGGGAACAGACAGGATAGGTTCATATTGGCTGAGGGGAACATCCCCTTGTGGGCAAGAATAAGGTCTCAAGGATGGATGTGAATCTGCCATAGTTGACCGGGAAGAGGTTGAATTGTGGGGAGGGAATGAAACGGCCCCAGGGGGTACTCACTGGCTGACCTGTGTATTCCTCACCATACTCACCAAAGACTGCGCCCTTACCTCGCTTGCCAGTTTGTTCAGCGAAAAATTTGTCTATTATCTGCTCTACTTTGACCAAATAGCTTTAACACTGCCCATCTCTCACCCACTGCATAAGCTCTTCAAATTCATTCTTTAATTTGCGGTGGAATTATCGTTTTGTGTCCAGTTTACGCTCAATTCCTTAAGACATACAATACATCCTCCAATGTTCCCTGCATTCTCGCATTCTGCTGTTTGGTGTTGCGCACTTGTCAGTTTGCTTAATCTACTTGATTGATTAGAGAAGCTCATTCCCACACCAACTCCTCATTAGACCGTCAAATGTTATCCAAGTGCAATCACATATCAGCATACTCCACTGTCTCAATGAACATAATAGCAATGGCTCAGCCTTGAGGAGCCTGGTTATAACTCTCTAACTGATTAATCTGATCTAGCAATTGGTTGTATTATGAGGTTGCCAAGTAAAAGCTGGTCAAATGGTCAACCATCCGCTGGGTACTCCTCTCAGCTCAAAGTTGACTAAATTTGACTGCCACTGCATCAGCGTGATCAGTCATCTGCCACTCTAACAGGGTAACCTGGTCCCTCATATGAGCCACCACTGTGTTTTTTCCTTCCACCCATTTAAACATTTTCACCATAAAGTGATCAGTGTTGCTACCTAGCGTCATTACATCCCATACCCATTCACTCAAAAGCCTACGCCAGTCTAACAGTTCTCCTATTACTTGGGGCAACTCGTGATTCAGGTGTGGAACTAGTTATCTATCAATGGCAAACTTCCACAATACAACTGTCTATATGCACTAGCGCACCCTGGATTTCCAAGAAAGAGTGGTCAAGGCGTTCAAGTAAGAGGCAAAAGTCGTTCTGTTGCGCTTTTATAAACCGCATGACATTGTCAATATCAATGTTATGTCAGGCCAACACATGCAGTAGTTGGCAAATCAAATGCTGAACTTATGCAACCAGGTGTTCCTCAGCATCATGGGAGCTGATCCAGCGAGACAACCCTGTTGTGCTAGCATTGAGGTAATACATATAAAATTATAACAGGCTTCTTGGTCCCTTTGATTATAAAACAGACTTTAGGCATGTTCACCCACATCTTCTTTATATAGGCGTTAACCCAGCAAGAGCCATCCATTATACCCTGCAGTTGCTGATGGGTTACTTTAGTGGACCTACCATGTTGGTCTAACTCTAACATGGGACAAGCTGCTAACCGCGTTTCCATCCTGGTTTCTTTACTTTTGGTTCTATCACTGTATATAGTGCTGGTTCCTCGTTAGATGTCTCTATTAGCTTTCTGTAATATTAGTTGTAAAACCCTACTAAATTATGGCATAAAGATTGGGGGTTTGTCGATGCCCTAGTTGCTTATGTACTACAGTTGACCAGTGGCCCCCTGTAGTGAGCACCGCTGTTGACTTTTAGCAGTATTGGTTAGATCCGCTAAGCTGAATGCACAGGTGTAACACCACTGTGCAATGGACAGATGATATGAAAATCAAAATCCTAGGTAAACTTTACTGATATATAAATATGAAGCTATCACTACAGCGGACCCTACTTTACTATATAAATATAGCCGCAGACTACTTCTACCAACTTTGCCTCTTTGTTCCACTTCTAAAACCCTCGTCCTTCCATTCTCTTGTATAATTCTTAATTTTGATCTTCTTGGTCAATTTCAACCAATTATATTAGTAACTCTCTATTCCCTACAATTTTAGAGGTTTCATCCCATCATTAAGTCTTCAGAAGAATTCCCTCAATTTGCCAAACTTTTAGTACTTTGATCAAATTTTCTTCACATTGACATAATCTACCACTCAAATCTTGAGGCTCACCTCAACTCATAAAATACAATCCGTTGGATATATGGCTTATTGTCCAGTCATATTAATTTCTTGACAAAGGCCATACTCCATGTGGTGAGGCAAATTGGGAGAAATCTTGATATTCTTCATAAGCTTCAAGGAGATAATGTTCACTTGGGAATGATAACAATTTATAATAACAAGGATTTTGTTTTTAATGGCAACCTGAGTAATCAGGCTGTCAAACTGGGGTGGTAAAGTTTAAACGTGTGTAATTTATCTTTTTAAATTTATTATGAGGCACACCGACCAGGGGTGGACATTACTGAAGCTCAGAAAGTGATAAAACAAAAACTGAACTAACTAAATTCTCAGATCAAAATGAAAATGAACGTTCAAATAATGGGAAGAATGCAACAATTGAGATACCAACCTACCAGGTGGGGAAGCGCCGAGGCGCTCATCCCACCATGGAGGAAGGGGAGGGGGGATTGGTGGGCTCAAATCTGAGTCTCATTTGCCTCTTCGGCAAGAGCACAAGCCAAAGAGGATAGCAATGGGGTGGGGTGATCAGCAACATGGGGAGCGAGGTTGGTAACTAGCAGCTGCTTGAGATATTGGTTGTACATCAGCAAGTTGCCAATGTACTTGGCAAGGGTGGCCTCTGCTTCAATGCGAAGGGCGGGGAGCTGGGACAGAGAAGCCATGGAGGCACAGGTAACCTGAGAGTTGGCTTGCGAGGTGGAAACCACTCTCTGGATGGCCTCCTTAGTGCATGTGTGGGCAATTTCAATGTTCAATTTGTGGCTTACAGGTGTGGATGGCTGGAGGTTGGGGGCGGGATTTCTGTGGCTAGCGCTACAACTGATGACTCTGCCATTTCCCAGATGGAGGATACCTCAGGGTGGGTGGCTGCTGCTACAGTGAGCTGGTGGTCTGAGCGGAACTCCACAGCATCCAGTTGGGGATCATAGTATTGTTGGGTGACTTGGATGGGAGTTCAACTCTAGACAAACTCGTCATATGTGGGTTTTGATGCCTCTATAAAATTACCCATCTCATCAGTTTCAGCCAATGAGGATCATGGGTTCAAATCAAACTCAAAAATTTGGGTCTACAAATTGAAGCGGTGTGGCTGGCAATTGCAGAATAACATGCGAACCCACATTGGACCAAGCCAATCCCTGATTGGATGAGGTGCAGGTGGCACTGGGCGAGGCACATGTGGCACTTGCCTGAGGGAGGGGCTGATTGGCTGCAGCAGGCACCGAGGCAACAGGTTTTGGGGGAGGGGGGTAGGGTTGTACCCTAAGTTGGAAAAGTAGTGGGGTATGAGGAAAATTGGGGGCCTTGCAATGACCATGCTGGGTCCAAGGAAGTCACAAGGGAGGGGCATTTGCGCTTTGAGTGGTCTTACTCAAAGCAGGAAGGACAGATTGTCCATCCGCCCTCTACCCGGGCCCATAATGGGTGGTTGGGGGATGAGGGTATAATGGTGTGGGGAAGAATCAACAAAGAAAATTTTTAAATTTATGGGGCAAATTGTGGCAAATGCCCAAGGCCCAGCTAGGCGGGTGGCCCCATTGGGGACCACAAACTGGAGGATGGGGTTGGAGCTGTACGCGGCTAAACCATCCATTAACTCCTGATGGAGTATTGCAGGGGGGGAGGTGAGTGGGCAACCCCACAAACTGAATCACCATAGTGGTGTCAGTGGGGAGCTGGGTGCATGTTGTTGGTATAGGGGTGCCCTTGAAAATCAAGGGCACAGTAGCCGCAGTGGTGGCATCAGCTTCACAGGTGAAGCCAAGGTTGAAATACCCCTTAAAGGGGTGGAAGTCAATAAAGACGGCCAGCTGCATCACCACCTGGGCCAGGTTGATAATTGCTCGTTCCTTATATGGGAACAATCTTCCGTACTTGACCTGAAGGCCAAAATGGAGCTGGGAGTGGGGGAGAACGAGTGGGCTGCAAGGCACAGCCTGGGTTTGTGCCAGGTGGATGGCGAGATCCTTGGGTGGATTAAACTGACCCAAGGACTTATTTGGATTGGATGATCCAGACCAAGCACGTTTTCCCACTGGATGGAAAATGCTAGGCGGGGTTTTGCCGCTGCCCCACATTGGAGCAGCTGGTGGCGAATCTGACATCATTGGGGGTTGAACAGCTGTGGTTGGCGTTCAATCACTAATTGTTTTACTTACTTTCTGTTTTATTAATAAAATCGCTCAAAAGTGACTTTGAGCGGAAAGAAAGTTCCGTGTGTAATTTATCAGAAGGGAAATAAGTGGCAAAAATGTATAATTGTCAAAAATAATTAACTCATTTACCCAGGCATCCTCAAAGGCAATCTCTTAAGGGACAGCAGATTTGTATAGAGGCATAGTACTAGATCTTCAGCATGAAGAGCCTCTTTTTTTGCTGACCTCCCTTTAGCTGACAGTTCACATACTGCCTCCTCTGCATGTTGCTTATAGCATTTCCAATGGTGTTAGAGCGTCCTTGCAGTAGGTGAAGATATGTATATTCTTGTCCTTTTCTTCAATGGCATGTACATAAGGTCTGGTGAGGGGCTTCAAGGAAGTAAAGAACTTTACTAACATGGTTTAAAAATTTTGTTGAAATCCTCCATAAATTCTTGGATTCACATGAAAATTTGCTTAAAACCTAGCATATAAAGTTAGATGCCAGGCCATAACTTGAGTTAAGATATGACAGTGGTAATAGCCTCATCTAGAGAAATGCATTTAATAGTACCTAATGGTTGAGCGCTGGCATAGAATCTTTTATAAAAATATGTAGTACTTTCTCTTTGTTTAAGAAAACGGTCATTAAGGCTTATTTTGGGTTTAGAGGGTTCAATCACTCCTGAACACCTGGATAAAAGTGTCTTTGACTTGTGCCCAGGTTTGACAATTGCACAAATAGAGAACATGATCTCTTTAGATTCTATGCAGAGGTATGGATGAATGTGCTTCACTTTCTGCCAGTATGCTTCCCCCTTATTGCACTTTCATAAGCATATAAAAACTTGATACTCACTTGACTGAAAATTAAACTTTTTAAAACTAGGTTTAAAGATAGAGCTAGAAGAGGCAGAAAGAGTGTTGATAACCAGCTTGGTACTATGGTTGGGTTCAGAGGACACTGTCTCCACATACTCACAGTTGTTCTTTGGTCCAATTTTCTTTTTTAGTTCTTCTACATCCTCCTGTAGTTCATTCCAGCATTGCTCAAGGGCAGTGGTACTGATCTTCTGTCCCATATGAACTTTAAGAGTTAATCTCAGCTTTACAGTTACTGACTTGGTTCAGTGGGGTCAGTACAAGTTTGTTCTATCCAATTGAGATGCTTATCAGTGGGTTGGTGAATACATGCATACTTTCTATCTTCTTGTCTAACACCTCCAAGGTAATGGTTTCAATTGGGCGAACACTGTGGTGAACTTAACACCCTTGGTCAATTTACTCAAATTGCTTATGCAAAGCTTTGATGATTGATAATATTACCCTTTCGCAGTTTGTCATAACCTTCAGAGCATGTGATAGTAGACCCAGTGGGACCAAGAGGCCCCTCAGGACATTGTGGTCCTTCTGCTCTGTCAGAGTCTTAAGTCCCTCTAGGCCCTATGTGACCCTGAGGCCTTTCAGAACTATCATTTCTGGTGTGATCTTATGGCCACCTATGCCCTTGGATTCTATAACTAGGTTGAGATTCTGACATCCATGTTGCAGTCCTTTGATCAATGTCTCTACTAGGTCAATCGTTAGACCAGAGCCAATTCTAGAGCCTGGATCTGACTAGTAGATTCAGAGAAGGTTTCTTTCATATATTCACATACTTTAACTACTACACCTTGTAGTTGGTGAGTAAGTTGCTTATTCATATACCTAAAAACGGAATCCAGTAGGGTGATCTGATTCTGAGCATTGTTAATGAGGCATCAATCATTCTGGATTGCCTCAAATTTATTTCAGACTAATGTAGAAGTTGCTTCATAAAGGTCAATAAGGTTGTAGTTAAGGTTCTACAGAAATTTCAATTGACATAGCACTCCTGATGTTGCTGTCAAGAGAGTGTCTGTAACTCTCTCATTCCCAGCAAGGTGATGTGGGATGCAAACCCACATTGCTAGGGAACTAGCTGTTAGAAGAATGGGAAGGAAGACACCTCAAGCAGTGCCTGTGCAAAAGGCACCCCAGGCAAGGGTGTAAAGCGCAACATAGTGTACCAGGTGAGACAGGAATATCACAGCCTGAGTGGACCCCAAAGGGGAGTCCATAAATTAAATGTAACTTGGCATCAGGGGCCTTGGGTGCCTCGATCTGGAGGGGACCTGGGCGGCCCAAGGGAGCACCTGGGATTTTGGTAAATTGCGATAGAAGGTAGTGGCCCACATAGTTGGAGACCTCCCTGAAGAGGTTCGCCACCAAGTTAGCCTAAGGAACCATAAGGAAAACGTAAAAAAGGGTATTTTTATCTAAGAAAAGTCGACCAACAAGGAATGTTGGTCGCAAAAACATATTTAAAGTGGGCCAGGGAAATTCAGGTTCTGTGGAAGTGCGCCCAAGCCTTGACGCTCCAATAAACAGATGCTTCCATCCGTTTTAGTAAAATACACCAAAAGTGCCTTCACTCAATTAATCAATTGAAGCCATATTTTACCTGAGCTCAAAATTTATAACTTGAGCAGGACTCAAACCCTTGCTCTCCAATCAACTAAATTTAACCATCTTTGTTCATAACGTAAATCGTTCATTTTAGTGCCTGGGCTGAGATCAGAGGCTGGGCGTTTTGCACCCCATTATAACTAACCTGGACATGCTTGGCTTGCACCCAGCGTTGATCTAAGGTGTGTTTCAGGTCAGAAAGAGCCTGAAGTTTCACCTTCTGGGCCTCCTGTCGCCCAGCCTTGTCTTTAGCATCTGTTCCTACTATAAAGTCATCTAACCATGACAGTTGCAGTCCCATTAGTTGGAGAAGGTAATGAAGAGCGGTATGTGCAAACAAGTAGATGTAGGGGTCACCCCATTAATTAACTTGTTAGTGGTCAGGGTAGCAGAACCACAATGTCTCCACATAGATGAAGATAATTGTAATGGGCGGGCTTGCGCCAATATGCCACAAAGGAATTGGGTAGTAAGATCCATATTGTTGCTGACCATACTAGGGACAGGCCCGCAGAAGCCATCATGAACCCTCCCACCATGCCTCATCATTGCCACGTATTCTTGCACCACTGTTCCCATGACGCTGCACATCAGCAGCATGGTCTGGCTCCATGAGAGAGCTGAGAATGACGCCAACGCCACGCCAAGCTCACTAGTTGAGCATATCACTTTTATCTAATAATATACTTTTTATAAAATAATATTTTTAATATCAAGTGATTTTATTTGAATTTTATAATTTTTCTTAGAAGATGCAACTGGCCATTCAGGCCCCAACCATCCCCTAATAAATATCATTTTGATAGTCTTGTAATAAGCTCCCTCCTACGCTAGGCTCTTTTGAACACCATCCAAAACATCACTTGGAAAGACTTCACATCCCACTGGATCATCAACTACGTCATTTGTAACCCCAACGTCATGTTTCCTTGGATGCATCTCAGTCTCAGAACGTCGAATCTCTCACCTTCAATCATATGACTCCCCATCTGACTCACCACCAACTATGACTTCCTCAAGTTATTTGAGGCCCTACATAATAAAGCAAAGTATGGATTGAGTGTCACCTGATCTGAAGCAATGTGTGTAACAGGTGCATCCTGATCCATTACATCACCTCCCCCCTGTGAAGCCCAAAACCTTGGACCTTTCCTAGGCATCATGCGCAGTCTTCCTTCATCTGCCACGTCACCTCCTTTACTGGGTAACCTTTCCACTTCACCATCTATTGCTGCCAGCCCTTCACCCATCTTGCATCCAATATCTGTTCCACTTCATATTCTGAAACATCACCTTCCTAGGGTTTAACAGTCCTGTCTATCTGGACCTTTTCCTTTGAAGACCTGTAACTGGGAAGCATGAATCACCGGATGGGTCTTGGAACCTTCTGGCAATATCAATTCATAAGCAACCCAATTAATGGCTTGAGTGATCTGGTATGGGCCCAAAAACTTCAGTCCCATCTTATGACTCTTAACTGGAACAGCATAGTTCTTAGCCACCACCAATACCCAGTCCCCAGGCTCAAATTCCGGATTCAGTGCTCTGCATCGATTTTCCTGATGCTCCTGCTGAGCCACTGCTTGCTCCAAATTTCCTCCTAGATCTTTCCCAATATTGCCATAGTATGTGCCATCTCATCCACCCCCTGATACACTCCACCCACAGATCCCCCATTCAATATGGGATTTAAACCATGATTTGCAAAAAATGGAGTCATTTCTGTTGACAATTGACAATGATTGTTATAAGCAAATTGGGTCATCTGAACCCATGGGACCCAGTCATCCTGCTGATCAGAGACATAACACTGGAGATACTGCTCAAGTATCTGATTCACCCTCTCCATCTGTACTTCAGATTGGGGATGGTATGCTGAGGACTGACCAGGCCTGATTTCCAAATTCCCTGGCAACTCTACCATAATTTTGAGACAAATTGTGGACCATAGTCCAATTTAATTTTCTCAAATAACCATACCAGGAGAATACTTCATCAATAAAAATCATTACTGTGTCCTTTTCCAAAAAAAACTCCCTGTACACAGAAAAAACTCAGCGTAATTGGTCAGTCTATCCATGACCACCATAACCACATCCTTTCCGTGCATCCTTAGAAGACCCATTATAGAATCAACACTAATTGAACTCCATGGCACACATGGCATCTAAAGTGGGTTTAACTTACCCAGATGTAGTTTCCCTTGAGGGTTTCAATTTTGCACATACCAAACACTCCCTCACATACTTCTTGACATCCTTCCGCAGGCCAATCCACAAAAAGTCCCATCCCACCAACTCCACCATCTTCTCCACTCCTGGATGACCCACAAACAGATGATCATGAGAGACCCAAATTATTTTCCCGTCATAACGATGGATTGGGCATCCATAAACAAGAATTGTGGTATACCATCTCACGCCTCTTCATGAAAGATTTATGGCGCCTTTGTGGTTGTCCTTTCTTTACCTTAGCCTTTAACTGATATCCAAATTCTGACCTTATTTGCTTCTGGTGGACTTCCTCCCCCAACTCACTCCCCCAACCCTTAATCATAAATTGATCTGGTCAGAACATTGTGGTTGTATTAAATTCCTCCAATTCATCCTTCATGTATGCTAAGCCTTCATCCCAACTCAACCAATCTTCTAGAACATTTGTCAAACACATCCTGTATTCAACCCAGAAGTTGTATTGGACTAGCTCCACATGCCATCTGGCTTGCTGCTGGTTCATTTTCCTTGGTTCACAATAATATTCTAATGCTCTATGGTCTGTTCAAACAACAAAAGGGTGTCAGAAATAGAGCAGATGGTGCTGCCATTCCTGCAAGGCTGCCATCACCACCAGCAGTTACTTATCATATATCAGATAATTAGTTTTTGTGGGGATCATCTTGCAGCTAAAATAACACACTGGGTGGTTGAGCCCATCTTCCCCTCTTGTAGTAACACCACACCTACCGCATAATTTAAAGCATCAGTTTCTACCACAAATGGCTTCTAAGGATATGTATAGGCCAAGACAGGCACCATGAGTAACTTATCCTTTAAAATTTGAATGCCCGCTCCTCTTTTCTTCCCCACATGAATGTAAATACTGCGTTAGATGCATGAGAGGTAAGGCCGTTTGGGATAGATTTCTCTAAACCCGTCATAGAAAGTTCAATGTTCCCAAAAACTCTGCAACCCTGTTTGATTAGTAGGGGCCTTCCATGCTTGTACCACGCGCAGTTTTTTTGGAAACACCCCTAATCCATTCTGGAACATCACGTTGCCTTGGAATATCACCAAACTTTGATTGAATTCACATTTGAAAGGTTTCAATTTCTGACCCATCTGTCCAATTGCCCCCAGAACTTCCCAGACATCTCAGACGTGATCCTCTCAGGACTGTGAAAACACCAATATATCATCCATATAGGCGGCACAGCATTGACAAATCATCCCTCCAAGGACATTATTGATCATCTGCTGAAACACCGCTGGGGCATTTCTAAGACTAAATGGCATCATACAATATTGATATATCCCCAAGTGACATTTAAATGTGGTGTATTTTTTATGTTTCAGCCTCACTGGTACCTGATTGAATGAATCCATGAGGTTTAAATTCATAAAAAAGGTACAACCAGTAACCATAGGGAGAATATCCTCCAACAAAGGCATCAGATATGGATCAGGCTCAGTGACTGTGTTCAGATGTCAGAAATCCATGCATGGGTGTAGTTTGCCACTCACTTTTGGCACCAGTAATACAGAAGACACAACTGGCGACTTAGAAGGCTCAATCAATATTTTGTCCAACATTGATTTCATATGGCTCTCCAATGCTTCTTTTGCTTGTAGGTTAATAGGGTATACAGACATCCCTGGGGAAGCTCTGACCCTTCCTTAAACCAGAATGAAAATGCAAAAGAATCAGTAGAAGAAAAAAGTGCGTTTCCAATAAGACCAATTACACCAACAAAGTCACTATATTCAGCTGGTAACTCTCCCTCCTGCATTCCACCCATATTTCTAAGTCTACTCGGAACATCACTTCCAACCTCCATCTTCCACCTCATCTGAGACCCCATCTGAGAATTAAAAGTAATTGTACTAGATTGCAGATCAACCTGGGGCCAGAACTGATGCCACCACCGCATCCCCAATACCACAGGATGTGCCAGATTCTTGATTGCACAGAAACTCTTTGAACAAAAATTGGTTCTGTCAAACTACTATCCAAGGCACCAAATGCCATGAGTGAGCCCTCCCTGACACGTCATCAAACACCACCTCAGGACCCATCTGCATTTTCAATTTCAAACTTTCTGTCAGGGTAAATTCCACATAGTTTTCCTCAGCCCCTGTATCCACCAGGGCCAACACCCTCTCCATCCAACCTTTCAAATATAACTCTACCAGGATAAATAACTGAGGATAAAGCAAAGAAGTAGATTTAATGTTTAGAGCATTCTTAGATTGCAAGTCTGCAGGTGAGGTAGGTTTGGGACCATTATTCTATCAAAGTCCCTGATCTTCTGTTCTCCCCAACTTCTCAACGTTTCCCTGGTGAAACCCTCCATGGATATTTCAAAAGATTCTGGGTGACCCCTGTCAACCTCCTTGACCTCTACAAGCCACTGCAGGTGACTGGCCCCTTCCTGAAGACATAGAATCCTCCCGCCAGTTTTGTGCTAAGGCTAATTGTTTCTCAACCTGTACCGCCAATGCAATTTTCTCAGCAAACATACTCTGAACTTTGGCAGCCGCCATAGCTTCCAACATATATTTACTTGCAGACCCTTTCAAAACATTTTCATTGATTGTGAATCTGATACTCATGCTGCTTTCACTAAAGGTCAAAAAATCTGGGCATATTCTTCAACTAAACCTCACCACTAATTCACCATCAGCAAAGCCAACCACGCCTCGTCCTGCGCCTCATCTAGGCAGGTAGCCCAGTTGATCCAATTGACACACTCATTCGTGGAACCTGAAAGGCAACCTTGCTCCTCAATCAGTTCTTGCACCCACCCTGTCAGGACTGATGATAATGCCTCCACAATTTGTGCAATCTGCAGCGAGAAAGGGGTCTCTCCTCCTGTCACTTGAGCCAAATGCACCTGAAAATAAACTCACAACACCACCTGATGAATCCTATCCAAAGCTTCCATGGGCAATGCCACCCAACCTTTTGGAGATTTAGATACTCCATGGCTCTCCTCCACCTCCTCAGATCTCATGCCACATACCCAAACTACCTCTCCTATCATGAATTTAATGAGAAACTCACCATCACCACTGTCAAAACATGGTGAGACCATTTCTCCCCTCCTGGGGCCAACACCTCTTTTTGGGGCCCCCAAAAAACTGACAAAAATATATATGAGTTGCATCTAATGTAATGGGTGGGCTTGTGCCAATATGCCATGAAGGAATTGGGTAGTAAGAGCCATGTTGCTGACCATACTAGGGTCAGGCCCACAGAAGCCCATCCCTGAACCCCCCTGCCATGCCTTGTTGTTGACACATATTCTTGCACTACTGTTCCCATGGCGCTGCACATCAACAGCAGGTCTGGCTCCATGAGAGAGCTGAGAATGATGCCAACGCCACGCCAAGCTCACTAGTTGAGCATATCACTTTGATCCAATAATATACTTTTAATAAAATAAGGTTTTTAATACCAAGTGATTTTATTTGAATTTTTTGATTTTTCTTAGAAGATGCAACTGGCCATTCAAGCCCCAACTATCCCCTAATAAATAGCATTCTGAACATCTTGTAATAAGCTCCTTTCTACGCTAGGCTCTCATGAACACCATCCAAAACATCACTTGGAAAGACTTCACATCCCACTGGATCATCAACCACACAATTTATAACCCCAATGTCGTTTTTTCTCAGATGCATCTCTGTCTCAGAACGTTGAACTTCTCATCCTCAATTGTATGACTCACCATCTGAATCACCACCAACTTCAGCTTCCTCAAATTATTTGAGGCCATACCTATCAAAGTGAAGTATGAATTAAGCATTGCCTGACCAAAGCAATGTGCGGATCAGGTGCAGCCTGATCTGTTACAATAATGTTATAACTTAATGTGGTGAATTAGCCTTCAGTCAAATAAAACCATCTAAGAGCTGTTAGATGGTAATGCTGATGTTGTTAGACTGTAGTTATATTAATTGCAGTCTGTAATGGACAAACTGAACTCAAAGGTAGTCAGAACTTCAAGCTCACAAATCATACAGATGATACTTTATATTGGATGGGCTAAACCATCTGGTAATACTTCTCACCCCATTGGAGGGGTACATTGCTAGAATTATTGTCCATATTTCATGATTGATGTTCTTATGTTATAGCTTGGGGCCCTCTATAATAAGCACCAATATTGACTTTACTGATATAGTAAAACCAAGTAAATGATTTTTGGTTGCCTAGAGGTGTCTTGTTTGGTAATTCTGGTTTTCTTTGGGATGGCATTTGATAGTGGAATAGTTTTTGAGAGGTGAAGGCTAACCACTTTTGCTTCAGTAGGGTCCATGTAATGACAATTATCCTGACTTAAAACTGCTAACACTATTGTCAGAAGGTTGCAAAGAAACAAGAATATATGCTATATAAAAATTAGAAAGAATTTTGAACTAACTTTATTAGGTTAAAATTTTTCAACATTTATAGGTGCAAGTAAGTCTTGTGATGGAGCAAATGTCTGGATCCTCCTCAATCAGTATCTATATCTCATCCAGTAAAAGAGTTGAGAAGCAGCTAATTCTCCATGTTAACATCTGGATTTATTATGATCCATTGTTATGGTGATTTAATATTGTTTCTCTGGATATCAGGATGTGGTTTGCCTAGGTCATCGATTGGTGGCCCAATTGGAATTGTACCATATGATGATTCTTGAGCCCCATCTATTAGTTCTTGCCCATTTGGGGGTATTGACTTATCAGATGAAAATTTGTTTGAGTCAGGGAGGTTCAATCCCAGATAAATCATTTGAACTGTTTTTCACTCCAATATTCAATATGGTTGGATTTTCTCTAATACAAATGCCATCAGGATTAACAAATTTTTATATTGAGTGATAGATAACTTTAAAAACAGAGGTAAAAGATAAAAAATAAAAACTTTAGAAAATCATTTTGTTGTAGATTTGTGCTGTATCACTGAAATAATACTTGACTAAGCCTATTCCAATGCATTAATATACTTTATACAACTGGTATCTGGTTTTACTTATAAATTCAAACTTTACCCTGAGATGATCGGTCTATGATATAAGGCTGTATAAAGTGTTCTTAAGGCAAGTTGATCGGGTCATGGATATTACCTAAAGCTAAAGAATAAACAAAGATTTAAATCATTTACCAAATGACAACAGTATAAAAGCATATTTTTTTAGTACTAGATGGTCCCAACCCAAGGGGGTGTATAAGAGCATATTAATATCTCCCAGCCGCTGACTAAATGTAACATATTATGGTCATTATCTGAGTGTTTTTTTATTACACACTTTCTAGTTTTCTCAGTTTTGCTCAACTTTATAATTTACCGATGATTCTTAATCAATCATCTTAACTTTTAAATTGTAGATGGTTATCAATAAATTTAGGAAGTAATTGTTTTATTAAATCAATCAAATAACCACCAAACCACTTACTGAAACTATCAAACCTATCAAATCAAAAAATATTTACTAACTGTTAAGTAAACCCATTGAACCTATCAAATCAACCATATAATAAAAATTGCTTAATCAAACCAACATACTGAGACCCATTACAATTATACATATTATAACTTATATGACTTTTATTCATATTATGCTTTTGCAAAAACTGATTACGTTGGTTTCCCTTTTCCATAGAATATTTGTACCAAGTTTAGTTGAAATGAGTTAAGTAGTTTAGGAGGAGATATGGAACAAACATACATACAAATATGTAATAATTTTTATTTGTATTAAGATGAGTTCTTGATAAATCACCTTCAACTAAACGCTGCAGGATTTCAAATCCTTTCAAATACATCTTTGTTATCAATCATCTGCCTGCTGTCGCTGTCGTGAAGTTGGCAAATCATCCATTCTATCACGACAGGCAATGCATAAAGCAGCGGAGATATTGGACATATCAGCCATAAGCAGTCTGCGGCTGATATCGGACATCTTGGGAATGAGCTCAGTATTCCCTGAGTTTGAGCGCAGGTGATAAAAATAAATAATAAAACTCTTAAACAGAAAGCCTTAATTTTATTGTATACTGCGACTAATTTAAATATTACAAAGAGATAAAAGATTTAATGAATTCAAAGGATTTCAGCTAAAATGAATCAAGTGTGGGACCAAGTGATCGAAGCGCACAGATTATTTCAGTGTTTCGTTTTCTTTATATCCCTCACAACTTTAATTTAGGCTGATCCAACCAATTATTCAAGTAATCTAACCACCCCACTCATCTTTTGTTTAAGAGTTATACGATAAAATGCAATGATATCACAAAGTGACAGTAAATGAAACGTTACAGAAAGTTTCGGAGGGATATCCTGCTAAGACATTATCATGCTCTTGAGCTTTTACCATTTGGTAAACGGTACCGTAAATTTTTTTAAAGGGGTATACAGATTGGCCCCAGTTCTATTTGATATCTATCAAAATGAAACTGAGCTAAACTGTGGGTTTGCTATCGCGCTCCATGTAGAATACCATCATTTAAAACGGTGCCAAACAACTCGTTATGGTGGGCCCCGATCATTACAGAAACGCTCAGCCATATAAAATAAGCTCAAAATTGAAAAGGCATACGTGAAAACAGTACTTTACAGTTATAAAAGTAAACAAAAATAAAAAGATCTGAAGTTTCCCACCTTTCTATCAAATTAAATGATAAAATTATAAAAGTGCCACCCACCCGCAGCCTAATAGTAATTTATAATAAGAGTATAGTAAAAATACAGCGGTTTTAGCAAATCATTAAGAGCAAAGATTATAGAAATGCTTAACTTTATTATAATGAAAGTATGATTATAAAATAGCACTTTTGAGCTAGCCAAGGATTAATATAAAAGGTTTGAAAGTACCAGTTTCAATAGATCATTCCTTCAGAAAAGGACCATCTAGTTCTAGAAAATACAAGAATACTTGCCTTTGTGTTAAATAGGGCCTACGGAAAATGATGAGCTTTATTTAATGAATTGTCAAAGTGAATATAAAAGAAAAGACCATTTTAAATCTAATTTGGCTGCAAGTAAAAATGGTGCTACAAATTTCAATCAAACTAAACAGCACTTTACTATGTGAGTTGTAAGTAGTATGTAATCTTTATAAGCATATATATTATTTTTGTCAACTCCCTTTTTTCAACCAAACAAAGCCTACAGCGATGAATAAGTATCAGCGGATAGGATTTTTAACAATTTTTGACAGCAAATTTAGTTATGTTAAAACACATTATTTGTTTAAAATTTAAGTTAAAAGACAAATCATGACGCTTTCACACTTTCGATTCCCCACAGTCTAGAAATTTGATATGTATACATATCTTTTTTTTAGTACTAGATAATATATATATATATCAAGACAGAAATAATCGCTGCTGATATTGAGTTTAGCAATTTAATATAATCACTGATTTTATTAGTTTGTGGTAATATTTCAAAAGTTATATGATCTTTAAAATCATTTATAATATTTAATAAAGCTTCATTAATAGATATAAAGTATTCGAGGTGGGTCATCCTCAGGAGAAATATATCACACCGAGAATTTTTCTAGCCAGTACAGGTTTTGAACTTGTATTGAATAAAACCTGCACTAGGGTGGAAGCAGTTTTACCCGCCAGGCTAACTATCCTTTTCATTAATAGATATAAATTTAATAATCTTCATTTAATAAATCAATAAAATGACAAATAAAAATCAAGATGATTGTATTCTAACATCAAATATTGTATACAAAAAATATTGTAAATTGTAATTATGTTCACATTAATAAATTCTGCTATTTTGTGTATAAATTTTCACTGAGCATTTAATTTCAATAACCCAACAAAAGACTAAATCATTTGAGGGGCTTCAATGTGCAAAAGTTTTGCACAGGTTTACTGGTTAGCATACAAAATTAAGAAACTACAAGTATTTTAGTTTTAACTAGCCAATTTCCCCAGCGTTGGTTGGGTTTATAATTTGCCAGAGGATTCCAATCAATTATTTTAGTTTTTATATTGTAGATGGCCATCGATAAGTTTAGGAAATAAATCGTCAAATCGAATAAAATCACTAACACTTGGCAAACCCAATGAACCTATCTTTTTTCCTTTTTAAAAAAGATATAGCAGTAGCAGGAGCCACCCCATATGACCACCATCCAAATTTTCCTTTTTAACCCTATATCATTAATTAATTAATGATAAGAGAGGATGGAGAAAACCCAATGAACCTATCGTATCAATCAAAATACCAACTACTCAACCAAATCCAATTGAAGATATTAAAATAACCAATAAAACAACCGCTCAGCAAAGACCAATTAAACCTATCGAATTAACTAAAAATCACCAACCTCTCAGCAAAAACAACCTATCAAATCAACTAAAAACCAAAACCACTAACTACTCAGCTAAAATTAAATAAGCCCATCGCATTAACCAATCACCAAATGTATACTAAAACTGCTGAGCTTATCAAATTACCCAAATAACCACCAAACCACTTAGCAAATCCATTGATATATCGAATCAGCAGAATAATACCAAAACACCCAGCCAAAATGAAATAGCGATTACTAGTGATATATCATTTTTGAATCTTATATTTAGCTTTTCTTCATATTATTATAGTTCTTTTATCCCGTTGTGGCAGAAATTGTATTAATTACATTTTCTGTGCCAAGAGGATATCAATACATATGGATTTGTGCACCATACCTCAGTCTGACCAAGTGAATCAGTGAAGTTAGATTCATATAATCCCAGCCTATCAGAATATACGCAGGAAGGTTTTACCCCCAGTACTTGGGTTTTATCCTCCACTCCTATATTGTCACTCCCTACTCCCTATCCTCTCTATCGGTGCAGTATATTTGTCCCAAGGTTGGCCCACCTCGAATAAAATTATAGTTCTTTTAAATAAAATATGCCACTTCTCAAATTTCAAAAGTATTTATGGCAAGTATAGCTATTTTTGGGTCATTTTCCAAGTGGAGTTTTGTCTCATATATACTAGACCTCATGGTGGGGTGGCAAAGCACTACTGGATCGCTGATCCATTGAACTGATCTAATAAATTGATCCAATGAACTGATCCAATGAATTGAGCTAGTAAACTGATCAAGTGAACTGATCCAGTGAATTAACTAGTTGATTATTCCAATGATATACTAAACTTGCTGATCCCTTCTATTCAGGTGATTTGATTAGTCCAATGATTTCAGGTATAAGATAGGTGGATATTTTAATTTAAGTTTTAACACTCATACATATATACATGATTTCTATTTATATAGAAATCATAGTATATAGACTTTACCTATAGTTTTCATATAAATTTTATATCATTAATTAAGTACAGTACCTTTTAGGTATTATTGCTCTAAGTATCTCATTCATAACTCATCTACCTAATAAAGCAATTTCACTGACTGACTGACATCTGAAACCTTCATATCAGATAGGTTCAATCTATTTGGGTGAGTTGGTGAGAATTGGCATTATGTCCCTAAAATGGTAAGAAATGCATATTTAGCTGTTAAAAAGCTATGATTCATTTAGATATATTGGACTAATAATCGAATCGATTAGCATTCTAAAAATGAAATAAAGGTGATTGATATTAAATATAAGTAGCAGGTTTAGCTGCATACATCTGTAACCATAAGTTAAGGGTAGATAAAATACCAATACTGTTCAAAACCTGTTCTGGTTAAGATAAACATCTTTTCCTCTATCACTTTTACCATTATTCAATTAATAATATAAGGCTAAAAGAGATTTGGTAGTTATCAGAGTAGTTCCTTCTACTGATAAATCTTAAAAAAATAATAGTAATATAAGTATATATATATTAGAAAATATACTATATTACTTTTTTTAGTACTAGATGGTTATACTATATTACTTTCATAGAAATAACTTTGATATATTTCTATATATTATAAGGTATAATTTGATATATAAAGAGCAAACAAATCTAGCCTCAAATAAAAATGTTTCACTATCTTTTAGTGCCATGATCCAATTAGCTATTACTAAGATTTTGGGAGTGGCTTTATTAAATCCTTTGAATATCAATCATCTATCTAAATAGAAGGTAATATGGAGCACGAATTTCTTAAGAGCAAACTATTTCTTTATAGCTGATCTTAATATAAATTTATTATATAGCTTTAATGATTGGTTTATATCAGCTGACACTTGATAATGATAAGTCTAAGTGATATAAAACTTGTTTTTAGATGGCCAATCAGATTAAAATCATGAAGATGAGTATTTTGAAGCTTTTGAACAAAGTGATACTAAATAGTTCGAGCCGTAGGTCAGTGCACAGTTTGCCAGCCAATCAAAATCAGTTTGGAATGGCTTACCCATGACGAGTTGCAGGTTATAATGCAAACTCAGTGATATTTAGTTTTCTCTTTAATGTCATATAGTCATTAGACGAGATTAATAAGTACTAGCGACTTCTATTCTTGTCTGCCTATAAGTTGGTTGAAGTAACAGCAGGTAATGGACTCGGAAAGTACTCGTGGATATTAAGCTTTGTTCTACTAGGTTTGTATCAGTTTTTACCTGAGTTACCCAATGTTTTATAGTTCATTCATTTTTTAATTTGCTGTTTTGTATCCATTAAGAATATAGCTCTTAACGTGTAGTTACTTTTTTACTGCTACTTATTATCTAGGTTATCTCTGATGCTTTATTTTTTGATTTTTTAGCTTCAATTTTATCAAGGCAAATATTTTTTGAAATAACATTAATACCTGCTAAACTTTTACCTAGAACTCACTACTGCAAATGTTTTTATGATTTTTAAAATGTTGAAGCCTTTATTGATTAGTTAGAGCCTCATCTAAATATTTTCTGCTTTGATTCACTTTAAAAATATACTTTCATATTTTGAGGTGATGTTTGTGGCACTATAATTTAAAGTTGGCTGCTTAATTTGCTAAGTCTATTATTTCCTGGACCTTTGCTAACTTTTATAACTTTGGCTTTAGCCAAACTGTGTATCAAAGAGTAGGGTTTGCCACTCAAAGTATCTTTAAGTGGATTATAATCTTATTTAATAATGTACTTATCACTTTTTTCTGAGCATATGAATTACCCTAAACCAGCTATTGTTTCTTCTGGACAAGAATTTTTGCAGAGCTCTAAACAGGTCATTTTTTCAGAACTTGAGGGATCCTCTAATATTCCAGAACTTCATCTGTCAGATAAATCCTCATCAGGTTCTAACTCTCAGCTCCCTTCACCAGATAACCAGGGTTCAAATAGCCAGGCAAGTCTAACCACTCACTCAACTAAGGTATTTTCTAAATATGATGACACTTCAGCTACTCTTGCAAAGCATAAACCCCTCCATCTCCACCATCAACCCTATACTCGTATAAAGATTAGTGATTTGATTAATCCTGTTTCCCAGGAGCCCTTGCCTCAAGGTAAAAAGTTCCAAACTAAAAATTGCAGTTCTAAATCACATACCCTTGAGCACATTGTTCGTCATGGAGTTCATATGGTACAGCATCAAAGTAAATTAGACTATGCTTTAAACCTGAGAGTGGATTCCTTGGCTAACTGTCTGGTTCAACTCTCTGTAATGACTATTGAAATTGTTTGGGGTGATGGGTTGGGCTCAACCACTGATACATCCTATAAAGCACTACACTATTATGTTACTGAACTCTTCCGCCGTTCTCAGATTCCTCGAGCAGTAGTTCAGTTTGCCCTCATTTACTGTCTTCAGGTTAAAGATACAGTTGCTATGGCCCGCAGGATTCTCTTAGCACGAGCTGGGCCTAGATTACCTCCCAATGGTGCTTTCTGTGGGCGGCGTATGTTTTTGGCATCTCTCATCTGTTCCTCTAAGTATCTACTTGATACTAATTTTTCCAACAAGACTTGGGCTAAGGTTGTAGGCTTGTCTCCATATGAAACTACTCTTATAGAGATTTCCTTTCTTCGCCTATTAGATTATAAGCTATATGTGAGAGACCCAGGATTCTATAGCTATGCAAAGTATATTGCTGGGTATCCTTTAAAGTCTGGGCCTGCTTCCTATTCTTTCCAACTGCTTGTAGAGACTTGTTTTGCAAAAGACATCAATTAAGGGTCTGTAGCTAGCTTATCACTGGAAAATGCTGGTACCCTTTAGCCTACATCCCTTTGATAATACTAACTCTTTGTTCTTATGTAGCTTTCTTGAAATAAAAGTAAATGAGCCTAGTCTATCAAACTATTGCTATTATTATACATTACCTTATTCTTAATTAATTGGTATTAATTTAGCTCATTATATATAAATATTTTTGCTAATACCTTTGATAGTTTTAGTTGGTAATTGTTCCAAATTTACTCTAGGATAAACTTGAGAGAGTGAAGCTAACATGATATATATTAGTTATTATATATTCATTTTTTATTTATTACTATTTTTATTATCTTTGGAGAATTCAGTTTAGAATAAAATTTGTCTGCAGACCAGTAGCTTATACTAGAAGATAAAGTATTAAGTAACTTAAAGCAAAGTGCACTATATTTTCCAACTCTTTAGGCTGATCAAAAGCTCAATACATATGGTCAAATATCAGAATAGATAGTTATTATTGTAAGCTGCCAGCTTATTTTGTTTCTTACTATATATTTCAGACAGATTAAATCAACAGGAAATTATAATATAAAGGCACCATATTCTTTAAGTTTTTAACTAGCCATTTTATATTAGAGTTTAGGCTGCTTTTTAAGTTTTAGAATTGAGGTTAGGCTAGCAGTTAGTTTTAAAATTTTAGATGATTTGGTTACTCAAATTTTATGAGCAATCCAATCCTATTATTTATAGTTGCCTCCATATTCATTTGAAATTAATGAATGATGATATCATAAACCAAATCTGATTCTTTAAGATTCTATGCTAACCGTATCTTGATGATTATAGATACCAGATAATCAATGATGCTCTTCACAGCTCTTAATTAAGGATATTTTTGCTCAACGATATTATATCCTGGCTTTATCTATAGATTATTTTCATAACTTTTAATTATACAATAGGTATAGGCTAACCTTGGGCTGATTAAAGCTCTCTTTAGCCTCTATGTAGTCACTCTGACTCAATTCTAATTCTTCCCTAGATTGTTATTCATTCTCATTTATCAAGGATCTGAGATTAGAGATTATATAATTATCAAATAAAGGATGCTAAGCCAAAAACATCAAATATATACCAAAGGTTTAATGTTAAAATTATATGATCTATGTTATATTTGGTGCTTTAACATCAAATTACAACTGCATAAGTCAGTTTATACTTTAACAAAATAAAGAAAACAGTATGAAGGCCATGGCCTTAAAATGGGAAAATGAATTTTATATGTTTAGTTTTAATAATACTAACTTCTTCAAGCTAAGGTAAGATAAAATCCCCTTCATAATGCTACTTCCATCATTACAAACCAAAATGATATTCAATAATAATGGGCAGTGCATAAATATTCTGGAAATTCTAGGAAATATAGGTCTAGATTTTGAGGATATTATTGATAAAACCTAACAATGGTTTTTTGCCAATTTAAGTCAAGGAAGAAATAATAATAAAAATAAAATGTGATATTTAAGTTTATATAGCTTCAGGGCCAAGGTAAATGATAATAATAAGTGATTTGATGTATAGCACTGTCAGGATGGAAAGAGATTAATTGCAACTTGGTATGCTTATCTTTAATTGGTAACATGACCTGATAAATGTTATAGTAACAGTTTTGTCAGCAATGTAGTTCAATAAATGCTATAGTAGTATCCTACAATGCGGATGTATAAGCAAGGCAATTGAGGCCATAGTCTGATTATTAGTTAAAACATAGATTAAGTAAAGTATTTATAAATAAAATAAAGTGAAATGTTTGGTCAGACCAAATTGCAACAATCTACTTTGTAAAGTACTAAGCTAACATCCTTGTCTCATATAGGCTTCATAGTCTTTATATAATTGACATACATTTTAGGTTATATTTCCAAACACAAAGGTAAGGATGCTTGTTTGATAAAGCAAAGAAATCTACAAATCATAATTGACATCCTTACCTATCTAAGTGGTATAAATTTTTATTTAGCACATAATTTTTATTTTCAATTTTGTTAATAGAGTGACTTTTATAAGATACCCTATTAAAATATAAAAATCTAGGATTTAATATATAATATAGTAAAGTACAATTATGTAAGAATTAATCTAAAATCTTGAGTTAGTGGTTTTCAAATTTTAATTTAGTTAGCCAGTAATAATGTCAGCTTTATTCTGACATAACTATATGAATTTAACTCTATATGTAATTATTAAAATATATATACAATAGGGTTCTTTACATTACAATATATAGTAATTAATTGTTAAAATCTGCTATATTTTCAGAATGTGATATTATTTGTGAACATCCAGTAGCAAACGTCTAACTTAACAGCTATAACTAGAGATGTAAAAGGAATAGAATATAGAGGCTTTTATACAAAGTACAATTTACTTTATTATCTATAAACATAAATAAGTTCAAAGAAAGCTTGTTTTTAGTATAGATCATTTTAGTTTTAGTAATCAAATAGGGTTGACAGATCATTTTTGATATTCCACTTAATCAGGGTTAATTAAACAAGAATTAGTATATAAACGCCATCTTTAACTGTACTTAATGAGTGAGTAGTATTTTCATAGTATTATTTTGTTCAAATCTAACATTATCCTAAATTATAAGCCAAATATTCCAATTTATCAACTACCTTAAGATAAAACAGGACCATTACTTAATAAGGCAACATCAAGTTTGCACCCCTTATGTTGTAATAAAAATCTTAGAAAGCATCACATTTAGTATGGAGAAGTATTTAGGCTATGAGGTGGTAGT
Source organism: Massospora cicadina (assembly GCA_022478985.1). Classification (NCBI taxonomy): domain Eukaryota; kingdom Fungi; phylum Entomophthoromycota; class Entomophthoromycetes; order Entomophthorales; family Entomophthoraceae; genus Massospora; species Massospora cicadina. The sequence continues at coordinate 142,015 of JAKSZP010014577.1, forward strand.
TCAGGCAATTTCACAATGCTTTTATGAAGCAGTGAGTGTGATTTTTAGATTCATCATGAGAACTTATGTGTTGACTATTAAACCTCTGAGGACGCAGATGTTCCTTTATTAAGGACATTACTGTAGAGTACCTTAAATTGCACTAAAATAAAAAGAACAAAACAGATAACTTTTTAAATTATCAAGACATGCATGTGCTTCTAAGTAAGATGACTCTTGGCGTTTAAAAGCCTTTTTATAATAGAGCCATATGAAGGGTGATTAGCTGAGTGGGTAAAACTGCTTCCACCTTTAGTTCAGGTTTTGAGTTCAAAACCTGTACTGGCTAGAAAAATTCTTGGTGTAGTATATTTGTCCCAAGGTCAGCCCACCTCAAATAATTATAATAGAGCCATCTGATCATCTGAAATGAAAGACCATTTAAATAGAAATAGAACAACTGGTACAATATGTATTTTTACTATAGAAGAGTTGAATTCATACTTGCCTGGAAAAAGGAAAAGATGTTGCTAAATATGCCTTAAAATGAAACATGATAGTGATTCTATTTGAAAACCCTAAAGGTAGTTATACAAGAGAAAGGAATACAGCTTTAACAATTACAGTAAATTATAAAAAAATCCTCCATATTTTATATATATGTAATAAAATTAGATGCAATAACAATACTTTCTATAAAGCATGAAAAGGTTGTATATAATTTTATGTTGTAAGCTCTATAACAGAAATAGATAAGAATTTAATGATGATACATATTTTTGAAATGAAGTAAGTAAGAGGTGATAATACCATATAACTGACCATATAAAAATATTTTTTTAAAGGCCTCAGAAATACATCAAAAAGTTGTAAAGCAGAGAAAATGGCAGTTTAGGACAAAGCTGCAAGATTAAACCTTAAATAGGTAGCAGGCTTAGCTCATAAGTATATAAAGCCACTGGGACTTCAGGATGTTTTTAGTCTCAGGTTTTTATACTCATTAGCCCAACCATAGATAAAACACTAACCATTAGTTTCATAATGAGGCATAATTTATATTGTCTTATAACATGGCCATACTATAGATAATTAGTAATCTTATATATAAACAGAATGAGAAGGTGATATGAACATATTGAATGAACCAAAATATATTATATCATGGTGGGATTCATAGAGGTTTGAAGGCTAGTCCTTTGAAGCGTTCAAGGCTGGACAGAGGAGAGAAGGACTTAACTTAAGTTAGTTTAGAGGTCCTTATAAAAATAGTTAGAACTTGGTTAAAAAGAGGCCAGAGGTTCCCTGAGAGAATAATATTAAAGGGAATTAATCTAGACAGGTTCAGAGGTCCCATGAGAGAGTTTAATTATTTAGTCCTGCTAGCTAAATAAAAGTAGGTGAAGCTGGAAAACAAAAAGTATTTCTATTAGAGAATAAACTTTACAAATAGCCTAAAAAAGGTAAGAGCGTAAGAGTTATTTTATTGGGTAAATTATTAGCACCTTATGTAGTGCTAGGAAATAAAGGTCAAAGTAAGGGATATAAAGTATAATTGGAGCATACCTAGTTGGAACTAGGAACAGATCATGATTTACTATCCTAGATCTTTTACAGGATAAAAAGAAGTAGACAATAGATAAAGGTACTCATAAGATAGGGCAAAGTTAAAGATAAGGTTAGATAAAACTGTGATAGAAATCTGTTTCATACAGGAAAGAATAATAAAGATAGGGAATATCACCCTGAGTATTAATTAGTGGAGAACTTCAATGGAGATTTATCCCAAGTCTGTCCATTAAAAATTTATCAATATTGATTGATCTTGGCAATTACCAAATGATCAAAAGTTTATAAATTTTTGGGCCTTAGGCCCAACAAGGCATTGATCAAACTCATAGTAGTAAATGTAAGTAGAGATTCTAAAAGTAAATAATAAGCTGGAAGCTTAAGTTGAGTCTTCATCCAAACTGTAAAGAATCCTGACATATCCTCACATGGCATGAAAACGCCCCATCTATACCAAATGATCTTGATGTCTAATGATAAGGATGAACCCAAGAAAGCTGCTAAATGAGCTGTTTAAAGCCAGTCAGGATTGGGAAGGCACTTTAGGATGATGAACTCACTAACAGTAGATCTCTAGATATAGCATGGCTCTTATCTATCAAGTCTTTTAGTAAAAAGCAAGGGCTCCTTATAACCCTAGTAGATGTACTTGTGTCAAACATTTGATGTGCCATGGAAATAATTGGCTTTTGTTGGGGGGTACTTGTTGGGATTTTAACCAGATTATGTTTTTAAATTAATTCTTAAATTAGTACTTTGATTGATTGTGCCCAGTTGCCAATTGATTTAATTAGTTGAAAGTGTTTTGACTTACATTATTTAAGTTCAATTTAATGTTTAAATATTCATGGACAATTGTCAAAATAATTTACTTAGTTTTAATGTAATTAGGTTTTCCTGTTAACAGTTCAATTTTAGTTCCTTAACCTAATCAAGCTTAGTTTTTTAAGTCAGTCTTGTTTTGCATATTGTAATGTATCACAGATATTTTAATCCAATTAATTAGCAGGATAAAAGCTAAAATTTATAGTATAAATTATTAGATTTACTGTCTATTGATACTAATGATAGTTGACATTGTTTGTCAGCAATTAATTCCAAGATTAGTTGATAGGCAGGCATTCAATTGCCATTTGTTGCCTAAGTATAAACAACCCCAATGGCTTTTGATAAGAACTTTTCTTGTGCCTATTTTATCAGTTTTAAGTTGACTAGTATCCTTGGCTTTTAGGGATAGATTAAAGGTCCCCAGAGTGGTTGGTACCACTACTTGAATACCTAGAGCTATAAGGAATTCCCACGCAGACTTACCAAACTAGAGAGTTGACAGTGAGGTACTAAGAGAATCTAACTCCAACATACTGGGATTAATGATAGGACAAAGATGAGCCACCGTGTGTAGGGCTCTAGGCCTACCAATTTAGTCAATTAACTGAAGGTAAAATTTTTGAATATGTTAGTTTGGGGAGCAGCTGCACAAACTTTTAGTAAAAGGTAGCCATGAGGGCATAAGAGCAAGGGCCAGCAGTTTTCATACTGTTGCATGGCACATCAACAGAGTACCAAATATGCGGAATGCAAGATTTGCAACAATGGTGCTCACTACAGGGGCTCTGTTAGTGTGCTGTTTGACTATCTAGAGACAAAAATGTTAGTTTGTTAGGTTTGGCTTTAATGCCATTATTTTTTTCTGGCGCTGTATGCTGATAGTTCACTTAGGCTATTACATCTTTTTTTAGCACTAGATGGTCTCAACCTACAGGGAGATAACCAATCCTTATGCTCTTCCATCAATTTCTCTGGCAAAGGGAGCCTCTATTAACTTTGTAAGCTATGTCAGAAAAATACTTGGTAACAAGTTCTGCCAGTTTCTGCCCTTTTGACACCATTGTTTTAGTGATGCCCTCAATTTCTGCAGCAATGAATTCTTCCACTCTTTTTTTCCAAAACCTTTTAGATGGGGAGGTGATACCAATGATTTATCTGCCATATAGCCAATAATTAGATCATGAAGCTTAAAACTCTCAGCATCCAGTGCAGTAGCTACTTTGGAAGGGGATAATCTGTTTAATCTGGGTAATGTGTTGGGATATTAACCATATTATAACATTTCAATTGATTTAAAATACTCACTTTAATTAACTATACACAGTTGCCAACTGATCTAACTAGTTTAAGTGTTTCAACTTTGATGATCTAATTCTAGATTAGTATTTAATCAGCTGAGGGTAATTGGCAATTAACTTATCTAGTTTCAATGTAATTAGTCTTTTATGTTATAGTTCCAATTTAGCTTCCTGATTTGATTGAGTTTAACTAATTCAATGTCTGTCTTGTTTTGAAAATTGGGATAAATCACTAAATTTTTAGTATTCCAATTGAATAGTAGGATTAATACTACAATTGATTATTGTATTTTATTAGTATATACCAGCAATTGATGTCAATGCTAATCAACGTATTGTTGCCAGAAACTGATTTCAAGGTTGATTGATAGATGTGCATTTGATTGCCATTTATTGCTGAATTATATATCCCCTCAATTTCTTTTTATTAAAAACGTTTCTTTTACCTACTTTTATCAGTTTCAAGTTGACTAGTATCCTTGGCATCTAGGGGCAAGATTAAAGGTCCCTAAAGTGGTTAGCACCACCACTTGAATACCTAGAGCTACAAATAACCCCCACGCAAACTTAACACAACTGGTGAGCTGACCTATGGACTATGGGAGATTAACAACAACATACTGGGATCAATGATAGGACAGAGCCAGGCCTCCCAGGTGGGTGTAGGGCTCTGAGCCTACCAATGTATTAAATAAACTGAGAGTGAAGTTATCAGCTAAGCTGGTTTGGGGAGTTGCTTCACAAACTTGTAGTTAAAGGTAGCCAGTGAATACAAAGACCAAGGGTCAGTATTCATTATACTGTTGGCCTGGCACACCAGCAGATTACCAAATGTGCATACTGATAAAATTCATAACAATACTTTATCAATAATCACATATATAATACACAAGGTGCTGCTATTATGACCATGTGGGAGTAGGTACCACATGGCGAAAGTAGGTGAAGTATTGGTCAACAAACATTGTTACTTCCCAAATAGTAAATTTAACATGAAAAGCAAATTTGCCAATATTTCCCACATTAGGGCGTGGTCATTAGTTACTAAAGAGATGTTAAATTGATGTATTTTATCTATATCCTGAATGCCCATGGACGTTGTTTAAGCAAATTTAAATTGTGATGTGACTGGTGGCTCCTCATTGTGTACACTCCCATAGCCACCATATACATTTATCTCCATTGTGAGGTCTTCTTCTAAGTTTATGGCTCATAGATGGGAGTGCTTGGTACATAAGAATTGTAACTACAAAGGGGCGAGTGTAAAATTGATAATAGGTGGGTATTAGAAAGAATATTTCCTCGTCAAATCTCCTTAGTGCTCCACCATTTGTGGCAATCACAGTAACAACTAAGGAGATGGAAAACACCATCCCTTAAATAATAGAGTAGGACCCCTCCATAAGCTCAAGCAATATTATTGCTAGAGGTAAATTTAAGCATATTATTTAGTTAACTTTAAGAATAAGTGGTTTAAGGTTTTTATTAAATTGCTATATTTAAATAATCCAGCACCCTACTACTGCCAAGTCACTGGGCTTATATACCAGATAGAGATGAAGTGTGACAGTATAAATTCTTTATATTTATAATAAGATGAGGCGCTACACAAATTGTACCAAGATCCAATTCTATTTAATTAAGCCATTAATGTGAATATTGGTGGTGGATTAGAAAAAGCGATGTGTCACTCAGCGCCTCAATTTTAGGCCCATTATATTTTCTTCAGGCTGAAAAATCTTCCTTTAAAGCACCCTTGGTTAAACCTGTAGAACAAAATTTTTAGTGGAAATGTTTTGGTTGGCCAGACCATTTGTTGGGGGAGATCCTTTATGGTCCATTTTGCAGTAAGTTGTTCCTGTCACATACCTTGTACAATTTCAAGCCATTATTAATCCTCAATCTTCTTTTCAGACTGTGTAAGTGTTGGGGACCAGCTCCTACAACTGGATAGGGAACAGCATCTCTTTCAGACCAAAAGGGGGCCAAAGGCCCAAGTGGACCCCCTGTCACAGTTGAGCGACCTGGCGCACATGGTTGATGAGCGCTGGGTAACTGACCTTCCACCTAGAGATATCCAAATCTCTCCCCTCCCCCCTCCCCAGCCCTGATAAAATTAATAGAAGGGACCTGCCAGGAGATCATGCAAGCCAGGGGCCTTGGGCGGGTCCCTGGGATCCCCCACTTACTAGGGAAAATTTACCAAAATTTTGAAGAAACTGCAAGCACAAGTATTGGAGCCCAGCCTGCAGATCTGGGCTAACAGAGCTGGTCTGGACTGGCCAGGTCTGAGAATCGGATCAGAACTTAATTTGGGTTTTGAACCAGGCCACCAGTGACTCAGACCAGTTGCCCCCACCCCTTGGAACAGATCCAAGAAGTTCAGATCACATAGACAACCAAATCAAGAGTTCAGACCAGGTTGTGGACAACCGAGCACCAAGGCCACAGCCTCCTGGGACAAATCTGGGAAATCCAAACCGTTTGAGCTGCCTGACTTGAATGGTCAAGGCCCAGATTGGTACCATTGACCTGGTCTGACCCCAAAAATTTTGAAAAATCAGCAAAAGTTTTTTTTGATTTTCTTAAGATTTTGGAAACCATCCATCCACCCCCCACCTGCCAGCCAACCAAACCCCATCGCCAATCCCCAACCTCCCAATACTTAAGGCAACTGCTCTGTCAATGGGCAGTTGTTGGTTCATTCTCTATTCTCCTCACGCTTTGCACCAAAATAAAGTTGATTACCCTGAACGCCTTGTCATGGACTCCACCTGTTATTTTTCCTATTCAAAATTTCACCAATTGATCCAGCAAAGTGCGCCGCCACCCAAATAATTTTCTTGATGATCGCCAAATGGGTCATCTGGTCACTCAACCCTGTCACATGGTGGTGAATTGTATCTGCGGTGAACCACCTCACTCTCAATGATGGAGTTGACTCTCCATACATTTTCATATATCTTTTAAATGCAAAACCATCTGTTCACTTCACTGACAGGCTTTCCAAGAGCGCTCCTCTATTGGAGCAGCCTTAGGGCGCCCCTGCCCTGAGGCCCGCGAGCTTGGCCCCCACACCTGGCTCACTTGCCATTAAACCCACCCACCTAAGGGCCCCAGAGTACCTCAACCAAGGGGAACTCAGCCCCAACGCTCATCTCGGGCCTGTTTTCCCCTCCAACAGCACCCCTGTTCGCGTGGTGGGTTTTGTGCCGCCCCTCTCTGGCACACAGACATACCTACCCATAACTGAAGGCCAGCAACCACGCGCCCTGGAGGAGTCATCATCCTCCCTGCCTCTCCCACCCTTGGGGGTTGCCCCCTCAAGACTCGCAGTTGCCCCCATTGCAACCATCTGGTTTGCCTTGGGGGCCTTCAGTACATTTATAAACATTTACTTTTCTCACATCCCTGCTAGGTCCCCCCTTCTTCTAGTCGCATGGACCGCTGTGCCCTTGGCATTCTGGCTCTCCACTGGGTGCTTACACACCTGACTGGGAGCCCAGTCTAATTCTTATCAGCCGTTTCCATGACAGACTGCCTCTGTTTCTATAAGTCAAAAGATGCAGTCTCAATTTTAAGAGATTTGGTATAAAAGTTAGAGAGTCATTCCAGTTAAATCTGGACAGAACAGAAGCCACCCACCTCTTATTAAGGGCTTTGGGAAATGGATACTGATAAGTGATTAAGTGTGGAGTGAATAAAATCAAGCTTTAAAAACTTCAAGTATAACCAAATTCTACAATATTATTTATATCTGAAGGAAGGCTATGATTACAAGATTTAGCATTAAGTACAAAAAACCCAAATCAGAGAGTTTTATACAACAATGTTCATATTTGATACTTTATAATTAAAGTAATTTTCCACTCCTATAATCTAAGGTTATTTGCAAAGTTCCCTTAGGACCTCTGAACCTCCCTTAATAGGTTATGTCCTATTATAAGTCTTTTTGACATCAAAACCACCATTAGTTATTTAAGTCCCTTAAGACATCTGAACTGTCCTTTATTACAATTATGACCTATTTTAATAACTTTAAAAGTTTTCTTGTTGTTCTCTTCATATTTTTAGCTTTCAGCTAGCATAGTACTAGACAAAGAATTCAACTTTATTATATCAAAGGACGTTTTTCCTTTAACATTTAAAGCATGTAGATTCCTTTGAGTACTTTTAGGTACTGGACTATCTCAAGACATTTGGACGCTACTTCCCACCCAATTTAACATTTTTATGGCTTTCTGCCAGTTCTTCTTACATATATCCTTTAACTGATAACATAAATGACTAACAACTATTCTTTGAATAAGTCTCCTTTTAGAGCATTGCCTGTTTCATAAATAAGACTTGGTTTTCAGATTTTTAGAAAGTGTAGCATCCATTTATATCTGATGACCTTTTTGTACCAGCTTTTAAGTAAGTGGAGCAGCTAATTATATCTACTGTTTTTTACTAGCAGAGCACTAAACAGTTTCAGATGTTCCAGGAGCTGTCAGTTTAGATAGCCTGTAAATTTAAAACTTTATTTCATGCTCTGAGGCCTCTGATACACTGGCTGGTTAACTGTACATGCTGATCAAAATGAATCCACAATTAATTAAATTTTATTGTTGAGGATCTTCAAAACTCTAGTAGCTACCTGGATCTGTCAAGAAATACCCCCAATAACCATTATATATGATGTATTTGTTAATTTTTTTGTCAAGGCCTTCCACTGCTCCAGTTGCATATCAAGATGTAACAACCTACTATCTTCATGTTAATTTTGCTCCCTTGATGAGGCCCTTTGCTGTTTGGTAGTGTTCTCAATCACCTAGAGCACAATTTCAGCAATAAGGTTGCATTACTCACCAATCATTTAGTCCTTGACAACATTTTATACTTTTATTTAATATTTATTTATCACTTTAATATTTTTTGGTTTATCTTAACTCTAGGTAAGCAAAAAACCTACAACCTATTTCCAATTAGATTTTAATAACGCTTCCGCTGGCCTGCCAACTCAAAAATCCAATTGCAAAAACTCTATCATCACTCCCCTCGCTGCTTTTGCCTCTAGTTTACCATGTATCTATGGCAAGGCTAGTAGGTGGTGCGCTGAGCAGCCCTGCAAAAAAACATCTCTAAGCCTTTTCTCTGTTTTTACCATAAAATTAACTACAGCCTGCTGAAATCAGTTAGTCACTTTGAGTCACCTTTAGACCACATTCTCTTTGGCAACCTATACCATTGACGGCAAAACTCATGCCGTTGCTGGTGTTTACATCTCTGTTGGGCTACCTGAGCTAATATCCTGCAATTATATGTGGTTTCTATTAAATCCTGTTTTTTAGAATAAGATCATTTTGCTAGCTAATATTATACCACCATTTTTGCATTTATTGTAAACTTGTTTTAGGGCACAAGTGGGTGCAGTAAATTACTAACTACTTACTTTCACCAAAATCAAACCAATATAAATCAAAAATTAAATGGCTACCCATTTATTACTATTATTGCTGATATTACCATGGTAATGTACTTATCTGGGTCCACAGAAGTTCCCTTATACCTTTTTTGCTCCTACAACAAGATTTTGGAGAAGCCATTGTAATTATTTGAAGTGTGATAATCTATTAAGTGTGCTAGTTATAGTTCAAATTTATTGTTTGAAATTCATCCAGATAATTTAATGTTAATTAATATTTTAAAAGTGAGTTTTGATTATAAGATCTAAACTTAGATCCAAAAATGCCCGAATTGACGGTGTGTTACACAACAACGCTTAGATATCATGTTGAAAAATAAAGTGACACTTGTACACTTATATATAATGAAGTTAAATGCAATGTTTATTAAGACCTAGGAATATCTATCATTAGTTTATGCCCTATTGTAAGTCTTGGGACCTCTGACCACCCTTATTTGGTTAGGTACCTTAAGACCTAAACTGTACTATATTCAGCTATGTCCATTATAATAATTTGATAATATGATCAATGTTCATTTTATTTTTGTTAAAATAACAAGGGGATGGGCATTATCAAAAATAGAGAGATCAAAACTTAACTAAAACTTAAGATAAAATGTCGAAACAAGACATGAAGATCACTCAAATTGACGCAAAACTAAAATACCCCAACCAAGCCATAGAAGTAAACCACTATTCAATTATGGCGGAGGGTAAAGGGGGATCAACGCATATCTTTATACTAATTGGGGGTGCATATGGCTCATCACAAAGCTAATAGCGCAGGCATGGGCACATCATGAAAATGGGGGGCAAGGTAGCAAAATTCTGTATCTCTATCTTAGCTACAAGGAGGGTGGTTATATATATATCTGTAAAGGGCTTTTCCTTCTTTTTTTAGTACTAGATGGTCGGCTTTTCCTTCTTTAAGTCAGGATTTAAGGAATTTGGTAAAGGTGGTAATTTTGTTGCTGTGATGCATGTTTTTGGGCCAACTTTTGTGACTTATGCAATTTTTTGGGCTGCTTTACTGGCAATCTTTTGGAAGAGGATGTATTATTTTTTGTGGATGTGATGCATGTTGGTAGGAGAATACTAGGGGCAGGCACTCACCCAAGAGTGGAAAAGACTTTACAATGGTTTTTTGATAAGAATGACACTCAGGAGATGTACCTGCTTCTTTAGAATTTGTGATCACTGTATAATGTGTCAGCTTTAGGGAGGGGCGCGTATTGCTAAGGTTATTAGGCTGCATATTTGGAATTAGAATGCAATTTGATTCCAGGAGCCTTGACCAAATTGGGAACAGAATTATCCAACTAAACAACTTTCTCTAAGTAAATACAGGGATTTTGGTTAGGATGATTGGGTTATTAGCATAAGATTTGACTGTGTTGAAGCGGGTGGCTGGGTGAAGGGCTTGAGTTTTTATTGAGGTCCAGTATGGCTCCCATTTTAGCTGGTGCAGAAAAGGACTCTAAAATAGTGGTGTCCTGATTGAAATATTCAGGGGAAGCTGTGGCTACTGCCTTTGGGGGAGGAAGAGGAAGAATTTCACCCCAAAAAGAAAGTAGGTGGATCAGCAATGGGGCATCTTAATTGGGTCAGGTTTGTGGGCTATGGCTTGAGCAATAGAGGGGCAGCGCTATTTTTTGTGTTCCAATTCAAAACAGGTGGAGCAGATGGTGCGCCCTCCATATTCTTTGGACTAGAAATGATGGTCATGTGCAGAAGGGACAATGGTGTAAGGGCTAAAAGGGCAATTTTGGTTGATTTAAGACTTATTATTGCAAAGGCAAAAGGCCCACAAGTCATGTGGCTCCATTAGGAGCCACAAATTGCAAGAAGAGGCCAGGACATATACTGATGGTATGGCAAGAAATTTCTAGCGTATAATTTTTTGTTTGGGGGAAGGCCTGAGAATTGAACCACAAGAGTGGTATCAGCAGGCAACTGGGTATGAGTGGTTGGGAGGATGGTGTTTTGGAATACCAGGGGGAATGTTAGCTTTAATTGCAGCATCAGCTTCACTCATGAAGGTGAGGTCAAGATACCCTTATAGGGCAGAAGTAAATGTAGCCAGCAGACTGCATAACAGCCTTAGATAAATCGTTAACTGCTTTATCATCATATGGTAACATTTGCCATATTCAACCCTAAGGCTAAATTGCATATTGCTCTGGGGGAGCACAAAGAGGGCTAAAAGCACCGCCTGGGATTGTGTGATCTGAAGAGCTAAGTACTTATGTAGGACAAAGCGATAAGAAGGGTTAGGGTGCTAGCAGAGCCATCATGGCCACGTTTCAGAAGGGACCAAAAACTAAATGTGGTGCTCCAATGCTCCACATGGGACAACGGGTGTCAATATTATTGGCAGGGTGAATGGAGAGGGCCAGAAACATTGTAGTTGTGTTTTAAAAAACTAAACTAAGATATAACTAAAAGTGGACAAATTGATAGAGAAGCGTAACAAAAATAAAATTTTAGTAGTTCATTTAATATTTTTTGTTGTTGTCTAGCATAGAACTGGATATGTTAAGAATTCAACTTCTTTATTAGAGACAATTTTTACTAGTAATAATATATAAGTTATTTCTCCAAGTACTTCAAAGGTCCTGATCTTTCTTGAGACAAAAAGACTCTTCTTCCCACCTCTTAACAGAGGGTATGCCCTATAACCGCAATGTTGGTCAAGGATAATGACTGTATGACACCTCTCTTCTAGTAAAGGTACATATAGTTATGTTAACCAAATTGGCGCATCTGGGACCCTTGCATTACTCATTTATAAAATAGAAATCACTACACTATTGGGCCTGTATAAGATAGTACTTTTTGTGTGGTTCAAAGAGTTTGATTACCATAATGGCAATTTACTTGGACATAGAAGGGGGTGACTTTAAGATTTTGGCACAAACTGCTCTTAATTTGCTACTTTTGGTGAGATCTCAATAGGGAACTCAGCTGGTCTTTTAAGCCAAGATTTTCTTTCCATGATAATATATGTTAAACTCTGTGATTGACTTATCTTGAGTCCATAATAATTATCTTAAACTCCAGTATCTCTTCCACCAGGATGTGTTCAACCTCCAGTGTTTTCTTGCTTTTTAAAGAAGACAAGGATGACTCATAGAAAGAGGTGTGGATCCTTAATTGCTCTAGTAGTTTTTTGTTGAAGGATCCAATATTAAGGACTTTGTTGGTTGGGAATGGTCCTGCTTTTTTACACGCCAACGTTTGGTATGGAACCTTGGGGTGTAGACTCTTCATGTCCCCCATCACCAAGTATGCTACTTGGTAATCATGGGCTGCCCATCGCTTCTTTCAGAAAAACCAATTATCATTATTAGACGACTTGATCAGCTACCTTTGGATTTGTTGATGAATTTTTCTGAATATATAAAAAAGTTATCCGCTTCTGTAATGTTACTTTATTTCTGAGGGCCAATCAAGAAATATGGGGTTTAACCTAAGTTCATGTACATTGGCAACGTCCCTGTTGATGAGTTTAGGGAGTTGTTATATAAGAACTGAAAAATTGGCAGGTCAGCGGCCAAGTATCTTGAGAAGCAGTGGCATACATTGTAGGCACTGCCCTAATAACTTATTAACTTGTTTCGTATGCCCATCTGATTGGAAGTGATAAGCCAATGATCTATCTGGTTTAATTTCTGCATATCTTACAAAGCTTCCTAAAACCTAAACTAAACTGAGGACCTCTGTTATTGATAACTTCTTGGGGCACTTAACACAGTGAGAATACGTGGGCCACAAACAGCTATGCCATGCCCTCCTCTGAAGTTGTTGTCAATCAGGGTATGAATATGGCATACTTTGTGAGGCAATCTATAATGACCATGATAACGTCAAACCTTGATAGGTTGTAAAACCCACAATGAAGTCCACCAAGAGCGATGCTCATAGTCCCGCTGCCTGTTGGAGAGGGTTCAATAGTCCGTTGCAATCCTTTAAGTAATTAATTACTTGTGACAGATGAAGCCACATTTCACCTATTAAAATACATCTTTTTTTAGTTCATTAAAGTAATAATCTCATACTATCATGTTGTTGCAGTTCTTATCGCCAGGAAGGACTATGGTCAATGGGTCAAGATGTTCTCTTATGACGCGGGAACTTAAAGCCATGGGTAAATACTTGGTCACAGAAGTTAGTCGCCCTATTATCTAGGTGTACCATACAGATGAGAATTTACCATGTCCCATTTTGGCCTAGAGTTCATGACCTATAGGGCCATTGTATTTAGCGTTCCGTACTACATTGAGGAGTGAGGCATCATTTTTGATGAATTGGCGGTAAGTTGTGTGGGGTTGATTTATTAAATGCTTTTGGGGTGATATCAGGGGTTTCAGGTCTTTATTTTGATGCTAGAGTTGGTGGTTTGTAGTGAAGCTTTAATTGTGACAATGGAAGAAGATGGTTGAGCTAGTATTTGAAAACAGGGTTCATCACAAACTTAACATCCTCAACTGGTTTGGGACAGGAGTAAGGCTTTTAATCAGTATGTCTGTTAGGATGTGAATTGACCCCTCAAAAACTTGTATTTAAGGGTTAAATTGATAGATCCTATTGTCCTTGTTTGTCTACGTGCCAATCTGGCAATACTGGTAATAAACTCAACAACTTGTGGTCATTATGGATAATAAAATCATGTTTGGCACTTAAAAGGAGGTAGCGCATTATATTAGCAACCAGAAAATTGGAGAAAAATCTTTATCATAAATAGCCCATGAGCGCTCTGTACCATTAACATTCTTGAAAAGTATGTCATTGGGTGTTCTCAGCCATTACTTTCTTGAAAAGATCCTCGCTCACAGCCATTCCAGAAGCGTTGAATGCAACAATAAAGAGCTTGTCATTGTTGAAATGGTTCATAATGGGCGCCATGGTAAAGGCACCTTTTATAGAGTCAACCTCTCGCTGATACTCGGTCATACAGATGAATGGTGTGTCCTTACCCTAGGAAGTGCAAGGGCAATGCAGGTTCCAAATTGAGTAAGGAGAATTTCTTCAAAAAGGTGATTAATCCTAGGAAGCAACGGAACTGTTTCTAAGTAAGATTTTATCATGACCTAATGACTTTGAGTTTTGATGAGTCAATGGCGTGTTTATCCTTTAACACAAAGGATTCATGGAACTGAACTCCATCTTTAAAATTCGCATTTAGATGGCTTTGTGTACAATCCCGCATTCTGCAGAGCTGCAACCACTGCCACCAAGTCTTTCTTGTGCCGTTTGGGGGTCATGGAGCATATAAAGGATACTATCAATAATATTGGGAAATTACCCAGATGGTTTCCTCCCATTATGCCGAATACTAGGGTTCAATTAATGTAGGTAGTGCTATTAAAGTGATATCCTAGGAATACACTAGATCTGGTCGTTATGGAAAGAATTTGAATATAATCTGGATAATTTGAATACTTGTGATCAGAAGCTGAGGGTAATTGACAAGAGTTATTTTATTAAGTTCTGATGGTTGTTGGAAAATCAAATACCAAAGGTTAATACTGAAAATGCAACAATATGGTAGAAATCTCACTACAATTGCACCAAGCAAATAGTTTGTGAGAATAGCTGCTTGGTAGAGTTGTAGGAGCAAAAGCAGCAAAATAGATAACAGCAACTTCAGAGAATGGAGAAGGAATTGCTTTTAAAGAGAAACAAGCTGCCGTGGATGTGTAGCAGGAAGTTAATAATGAGTATCAATCCCTTAAGTTTGACATTAAAAATCTGCTTTTGGTAAATTGGTGTCCCAGAAGCGCTTAGCTTTTATTCTTGTACTTAATCTTTGCTTAGGGACCAACAATATCTACATCGTCCTCCTGTTGTATCAGTGGGTTTAACCTATGTGCAACAACCCGCTGGAGCTTACCTAAGCCGTCAGAAAATCTGACAGTGGTGCTCACTACAGGGGGCCCAACAATTCAACACTCCATCTCAAATACCTGTACCTATGGTAAATTTTAGTAAATTTTGACAAGACCTCATGGGTTTACATGACAAATAGTGGTGACCCTATGGAATCTTTCAAAGAGAAACCAGCACTATTCACAATGACTGAGCCAGCTGACCTCGGTTAAACCCCAATGAATTTTCAGTTATCCACTTTCCCAGCTCTTGAGTTGGCCCAGCATGGACGCTCCACAAGTGTCAACGCTGCTCAGCTTAATGGTATTATGGTGCGACTCCTTTGGGGTAATGTATCTATGACGGGGACTCCTTAGAAATTTTTATGAGTATGTTCTTTAACCAGCGCGATCAGTCCCAGTGCTACAAATTGTATATGTCCTATTGGGATATGACGATCACCAGCCTGACATGCCGCCTTGACTCCACGTCCCAGTATAATATCTTGTTGCATATGTACAACTGTCTATCCAACAGCTTCTGCACACCTTAGTTCACCACAACATTGAAATTGGGGACATAATGCAGTTGCTCAAGCGCAGCAAAATAATAATCAGTTGCTGTTGGAGCATCTCAAACTGACATTTGCAGAGGTGAGGGGGCTCTTGTTTAATTATATACCCATATTGCCAATTCTTACAGTTGAATGAACCAACTTGTACCCCATCTAAATTAAGATACCCCAAGTTATGGGTGAGCTGCTGAATCAGAGAGGACTCACGCTTGACTAAATTAGGGACATGACCACATTTGGAGGGAACATTGAATGTTTAATGCAGGAAATTACCAAATAGATGTCAGGTATTGACTCCACTATGGTTTGCAGTATAGATCGCATTTTTTTGTTGGAGAGGCGTGTAACCAAGAAAGCTGACTACATCGTAATTGATCTCAATCAATTGAGAAGTGAGTGGATCAACCACTACACTGCTGTATCTGCAATTGATTAATTTATTAGTTCCTCCAAATATGGCCAGTTGTTGAATTAATAAGCTCACCTCAAAGGCTTACCAGTGCCAATTGGGACAACCTGTGACCCTTCCATTCATAATTTAAATGGAATAATCTGACCTCTTAGTCAGTTTTGAAAGTCTTCGCTGACCAAATGAGGAGCTTTTCTAAGAGTTAGTTGCACTAGAAAAGCAATTTAACATTACCTCCCATCAAGCACAGGCAAAAGTCATCAGAGTTCCAGATTGCAAGGGACTCTTGAAGATATGATGGAGCGGCTTCAAACTCTTGAGCAAAGCCTGGCATCAGAGAAGGACATATGTTGAGATATACAAAGGGAGGTCAACAATCTTAGACATGACGCCAAGGAAGGGTACTGTCATTGTAAATTAGTTAAAGTGGAGCGAATAGTGGAGGAGTTGTTTGGTGACCAGGCGGGGAAGCATTTTGGGATACAGATAGTCTCAATTCAGGAGATAAGTATTATGGGTTGATGAGTGCGCTAGCCCCAGCTGTTGTTATCCCAGCTGTAGAAACTACCACTTTAAAAAACCCTAATGGCCGCAGGTTCTGTTTCCCATCCTACCTATGGCCCTCATGTGGGTGGTACGCTTTCCAGGCCGGAGGAAGCCCAGTTTGCTCCCTGGGGTCACAGCCTGGATCATGAAGAGAAGGTGCACAAAGAGAAGATTCCCCGCTTAATTGGGATGGAATATGCATGGGTTCTTTAAGAAGAGTGAGTTTACCATTGAAGGAGTTTTGTATCGCCATAAAAATAAAGTTGATAATCTCCACTATGGATGTCAAAAGCGCTGATCAGGTCACCTGTTACCTGGTGGATAGCTCAGTGACCTACAAAGAGGTCATGGATATGGTGCTACATATGTTTGGTGGGGTGGAAAAGAAGGTGCAACGGAAAGCAGACTTCTTGATTATCAGGTTTTACTGGAATGAAACACTGTCGACATTCACTAAAAACTTCACTGTGGAGGCGCATGTACTAGTAGGGGCAGGTTTATTGTCAGAGGAGGGAGTTAGTATTGCTATGAATACTGCCATGAAACCCCATCGGGAGCTCTACAATGCAATGGGTCCAGTTCTCCAGGGGGGTTATCCCTACTGCTTATCAACTTTTTGCGGCAATTGTTTACCAACTTTAACCCACCCAAAAGGGGATGGAAAAAGTCTGTGACTGC
Organism: Massospora cicadina; assembly: GCA_022478985.1. Classification (NCBI taxonomy): domain Eukaryota; kingdom Fungi; phylum Entomophthoromycota; class Entomophthoromycetes; order Entomophthorales; family Entomophthoraceae; genus Massospora; species Massospora cicadina. The sequence goes on from JAKSZP010014577.1 coordinate 159,210, forward strand.
CGCTGGAGGTCCAGCTGCAAGTGGCCAGCATCAGCTGACTTAGACAGCTCTGGTGAACCCTCCAACAAGTTACAATATTCCCTAACCTGCGAATGACCTATGTTTATTTGGACCCTCCTGAATATTTTGTATGCTCTACTTCGCCCCCACCTAATCTACAACCTTTGGTCTGTATTTAATGACGTTCATAGATGACATACTTCTGGAATAACTTTCTATGAGTGTGGTCATCAAGGACATTATACGGCGAGTTGTCCATAATGGCGAAACGTCCATGAAGTTCTGCCAGGGTTGGAAGAGCAGGGAAAAGAACAAGCAGAGTAGAGACGGGGCGTTCTACTTCTTCTGCGCTGAAATTATTTTGTCTCATCTGAGCATGATGTATCCGCCTTGTAGGTGATCCAGAATTCAACGACATATTTCTTTACTGACAAACCACTGGCAATGTAAACGTGGTAACCCAATCCCAAGCCAAGGAGGGCATTGTGGAAGGATCTGACAAGGGATCCAAAAACCATAAGTCTGTCAGGTCCTGGAGTGCAACTTGGCTGATGAACCCCAACTCTCCTTGAATGTGGTTTTTTTGGAGGGGTGAATGTCACCATTCCAGTGGAACGGATTGTAAATGAGTACTCACAGGTAGGGTCCAGTATTATGTACTTTCTCAATAAAAAATTCCTTAAACATTAATGTATTGAATAGTCATGATTCTTATTATCCTGATTTACTTATTGCGACAATTTTGTGAAGAAAATAAAAATATGGCTATTATAGACACTGGTGCTCCAGTTATCATAGTATTGACAAGGCTGTTATTTAAGATGCCACTAAAACTCTGGCGTGGAGCATTGGGTGGTATATGGTACTGTGGGGACAGAAAGTACTGTTTGGAGGAGCATACAACGTGTTGCCTCTTCAGTTCAGGTCAACGCTGTCTCTATACCAGAAATTGTATTTCTGAATCAAAATTATGAAATGTTAATTGGTGCTTTGGGGCTTGTTCAACATGGTGGAAGAAACCTTTGAGATCCTAGTCCAGCGGATACCTGTCTATTTTATATCAAAGGGGGTACCTCAAGGGTCCAACAAAGAAGATCAAATACACCTGGCCTAATGTAACAGCGTAGTCCCCATCTGCTACAAGAAATTGAAGCGTCAGACTAGGGCTCTTCCCAATCAGATATACGAGTAACAAGGGATACTACTGCATATGGAAGGTGCTATAATGATACCATCTGGATGCCAAGTCATTGTGGAAACAGAGCTCAAAGTGGAAATACCAGAAGGATATTTTGGGGAAGTTCTTGGGCCCTACCAACAATCACATCTAGAAACTCATGTGGCTTGGGAAATATTAGTATTTGGCCATGGGAAATCAAAATGCTTTTGGCCAAACTGTATAAGGAGCCCCTTACAATACAAAGGCATCAGGTGGTAGCTTATCTACATCTTATCCCTGTTGACGAGGTATGTCATACTCATGAATTTGGCTCAATGGATGAGCTTGGCCTCCCTTCTCAGAATTCAGCCAGTGTAATGGTGGTAATTACACTCAAAGCTTTGATGAGGCTGTCTTAAGAGCAACAAGATTGGGAGATGGCATTATTTCAAAAATATCAAGAGTTTTTTTACACCACATGATCATGATCTGGGATGCGCTTGAGGCGTGGTTCATTGAGTAGACGCCAGGGACCATTTCCTAATTGCTCTTGGCCAATTTGGCACTTGAGGGCTGCAGAAGAGGTATTATCTGACAAAATAGGAAAGTTGCTTGAGAATAGTACCCTCAAGTCATCAAAAAGTCTTTGGGTTGCACTAGTTCATATTGTTAAAAAGAAGGATGGCACAAAACAGATAGTGATTGACTATCAAAAAATCAATGGGCTCACAGAAAAACTCATATCTGCTACCATGAATTGATGGTTCCTTAGATTGGCTAAGTGGTGCTCACTATTTTTCTACAATGGACCTAATCTCAAAGTGCTACAAATTGAGTTACCCGTGGCAGAATGAGAAAAGTGTACTATGATCACCACCAAAGGGTTGTTCCAGCCTACTTAGATTCCGCAAGGGCTTTGTAACGCCTCATTACATTTCTAATGCCAAAGGATAATATTCTGGCTGATTTCAATCTTTTGTGTATCTTGTTTACTTTTAAGACATAAAGTATCTTCCTGGAAGTTTTTGAAGCATCTAGATCATCTGAAGGAGGTGTTTCACTGGCTCTCAGAGGCTAACGTTAAGATCAAGCCTCACAAATGTCATTTTATCAAGGGGCAACTCAAATATCTCAGGTTCATGTTAGATGGCAGTGGCCTTTGACTGCAACAAGCTAAAATAGAAGCCATATAGAAGGTGACCCACCCACAGGTCAGATGAGATTCCAAGTCTTTTTGGGCATAGTTTGGTACTATCATAGGTTCATTCAAATTATAGTTCCGTTGGGGCCCCGCTCTCTGAGCTTTTGAAAAAGAACGCCACCTTTGAGTGGATGGAGCGCTGTCAGAGCACTTTTGACACCCTTAAACAGCAATTATTAGCACTCCAGTGCTCCAATTTCAAATCTTCAAATAAAGCTTATTGTGCAGATGGATGCTTATCTTTTAACTGTGGATGCAGTCTTTTCACATCAGGATGCCAATGGGGTGGAGCATCTTATCATATATTTCAGCCAAAGTTTGAACTGACATGAGCGAAATCATACTGTGACAGAACGGGAGTGCCTAGAATTAATTTACACATGTTAAAAATCTAGGGGCTTCACTGCTTGCTCACGAATATTAATCCCTAAAATGGTAACTGCACTGGTTCAGTGTTGTGCATTTCTCATGTTGTCTGATGATATATATATGATTAATAATAGTATGAATACTTTTATCCATAGTTGAATAGATCACTAGTGTTAGGTCCAACGTTTGACAAATGTTCCTCCACAAAAACTCTAGATGTCCTCAGTAGGGATTTATTCCCTTATCTGCCTAACTTGATCCACGATCAGATCCTCGTTTATGGCCTCTCTCTGGTGACATACAGTCAGCAGAAATTACTGTCTAGGATCAGCTTCTCTTCTCAGGATACTTGATCCTTACTCTTTATCCTAGTAAAGAATCTCCTATTAAAGCACACAGAAATAATTTCATAGAATATAGATAGAGCTAATAGTGGATTCTGCTAAATTATGTTTTTTATTAAGTGAATTCTCAGGGGAATCTATAATGTTAATTTGTCGCTCAACCCTTTTTTGGAGCCTCAGCGATGAAACGGCAGCTGGTGCTGTTAAATTACCCTTTGTTGTCTCATCAGCGATGGTATTCCCCATCTTGGCTAGGATTCTGTCATCAAACATCCTTAAGACCTAAAACAGAAAGAGTCAGAAAACGTGTCCCTAACTTTTTCTACTCATTACCAGTAACCCACCATATTTGACAAGCGACCTGCTTAGGTAATGGGACTTGTTACCCATTAAGGCATGTCAGAAACCAACTGATTAATTTTCTAGTTGCAGGCGGCATCATTCAACTCACAACTTGCTCCTTGAATTCCCATTTAATCAGTGATGAAACCCAAATAATTCTAATCAGTACACCTGATAGTTAATCATTAATCAACTATAAGATGCCACCATTTCGTTGGTAACTCTGCCCGACGATATCTTGAGCATTCACCTGGATCAATCCCCAATGATTTAAACCAGGCGAATTACTTAAAATCCCTTAAACATTGTTTATCCAAAATTGGGGTCAACTGATATCTAATTCACTCACTATAGGGAAATATCCCCTAGCGACCCATGGTAATCTAGACAGCTGAGAATGTGGGCAAAAATCCCAACAACATACAAATAATTGTGGATATATCTCCATGGAGTAAAGTTTAAAGTTGTAACCAATCACGCTTTATTATGCTGGTTACAGAATCTTTGGGAGCTCAAGTGCCACCTTTTTTGATGGGCGCTCAAGCTGAAAGTGTACAGATTTGAGATAAACCACTGCCTGGGAGTTAAACACCAAAATGCTAACTGTCTATTACGCTTTCCCAATGATGCTATTACACTAGATCTAGCTGACTTAATGTTTGAGACAATGATTAGCAGTCAATATGCTGATGAGACGCCTCAAATCATCTGGCCGTTGGATGGAATGAGGGCGGACAATCTCTTGACAAAAGACTAGTTGTTTAAAAAGCTCAGTGGGGTCATGGTGAGTTTTCCAAAGCCCTCTACACAACTGGTATTATCTGGAAACCCATAAGGCGATTAGTAATAGAGGACTGCAGAAAATGTTAAGATCTTAAGGCCATGATACTACTTAGAAAGTATGCACTTTATTGTGCTGTAAACTATCAACTGTTGTCATCAGTTTCAAGTGGAGAAGTTTTTTCATAAGAGAACCACTTATTGTCTGGTTAAAACTCAGTTCACTTAGCATACGGTATCCATCAACGTGGTAGGTCCTCTGCCAATGGTGGAGAATCTCTCAAAATAAATCTTGGTTACAATTAATCACTTAACCTGGCGGGTGGAAGTGTGAGCCATCAGCGATCTTGGGGCTATAACTGCCACTAAGTTCATTATGGAGTGTGTCTTTCAACGGCATGGCTGCCAGAAGTTTTACTCATGGACAACGGAACAAACTTCACCTCCCATGTACTGCACACACTAAACGAATTAATTGCGATCCACAGCGTTTAACTACGCCCTACCATTAGAATCAAACGGAACTGTTGAATGGGTTTATGGCACTTTGGTATATATCCTTTGGAATCTTGTAAGGGATCGAACCTCTGACTGGAGTACCCTTCTCTCCACGGCATTTTTTTCATTTCACTAAATATCACTCAGCGATGGGGAAGAGTCGTTTCAATTATTCTATGGAAGATTCTCAGCTTTGCCTCCTGTCCTATAAACTTGTGTAGAGGATATGGGAGGAATGGACCCCAACGGTATCTGAAGAATTTATGTCTATGCTCATTAAACTTCAGACTGAAGAGTACTTGACAAGCTTAGGCCAAAAAATTAAGGAGTATGATTCTGATCTACTGAAATGCAGCAGACTGCCACAGTTTACCAAGGAGAGCATGTCTTACCATGACCAGAATGGATTAGCTGGCGGAATAGTCTCTCTAGCATCTGGACCAGTTTTTTGAGATATCAGAAAAGATGGGAACCAAAGCTTTACAATCAAGGGCCTAAGATTGGTCAGCTCATTAACTAATTGCACACTAAGTTCCTCTGGCCTTACAAGCGCTAAGTGAACCACCTGGAATGCACATACATCATTAGATGAATAACATCTGGTTAAGAGGAAGGAAATGTCAGTAAACTAACCAGATGGTTTCCTCCCATTATGCAAACACTAGGGTCCAATTAATGTCAGTATTATATTAGAGCAATAGCCTAAGGTTACGCTGTATCTGGTTGTCGCAGAAAGCATCTTATAAAAGATTGTAATACTTTAATTACTGGTGACTAAAAGCTTAAAATAAACAACAATAGGTATTTTATTAAGTTCTGATTGTTTTCAGCGAATCAAATTCTAAAGGTTAATACTGAGAAGTGATGATATGGTAGAAATTCCGCCTAGATTGCACCAAACAAATAGGTGTGAGATTAGCTGCTTGGTAGAGTTTTAGGAGTTACTGCAGAAAGTGAGAGATAACAGTAGCGGCAGAGAATGGAGAGGGGATCGCTTTTGAAGAGAAACAAACTGCAGTGGACGTGTAGCGGGAAGTTAATAACAAGTATCAATCCCTTAAGTTTGGCAGTACAAAGCTGCTCTTGGTATATTGGAGTCCCAGAAGAGCTTAGCTATTATTCTTGTACTTATTATCTTTTCTTAGGGACCAAAGATCTCCACATCATCCTCTCATTGTATCAGTGAGTTTAACATCTGTGCAACAACCTTCTAAAGCTTATCTAAGTCAACGGAAATTCGATAAATATGCTTCTGCACAAATGAATTAAAAGTCACCTGATGCTTGGTCAATCACCATCTGGAATATGGCATGGACATTTTTGAGCCTGAAAGGCATCACTTTATTTTAATAGATTTGTTTCACAGGCAGATGACGGTCAACTATTCTTTACCTTGTTGAAATTGGAACTCAAGCAGCAATCTCACTAGCACAAGTATTTGCACTTAGTATAGAACTGTATGAAGACTTTAAATCAAAAATTACAAAGTAAAATCTAATTTTTTAAAAGGGTTATTATTAAAAAGGATATAAGGGATAGAGCCCTATAGTCTTTTAGTAATCACAGTGGCTAAAGTCTTGCAGATAGTTTCTTCCTCTTCTTTAGTAGGCTTTAACTACTATAAAAACCAGATCCCTGTTGATGCGTGGCGGCTCCCCCTTTTGGGTTGGGCACCACTAGTGTTAAAAAACCAGATCCCTGTTTTAATGACTAACACTTCATTATATGCTTATTGAACCCAGAAATCTTATTGGTGCCAGATATCTGGTAACTTAGCTGAACTCAGGAATAGTAAATAACTTGTATAAAATTCTGGGAAGTCAATGAAATGAAGGCCTTATCCTAATAGATTTACACCATATTAATGATAACATGCTAGGGCTAAAATGTTGACAAAACAAAAGGATAATAAACCTAGTAGCAACATTTTATGCCAACGTGGTGGCAAAAGAGGCAATATCATTTTTATTAGTGATCCATATACTAGGCCGCAAGCCCCAAAAATTGATATAAATTTGATATCCAAGGTTAATCATCAATGGGGTGGAGAGGAAGCAATGATATAGTTATGATACTATATGTAACATTGATTGCTAATACGGATTATTGTAAAATTCTCATAGGCAATCAAGCTTGACAAAGGTCAATTAGTAAGCCGTTATTGTAAATTGACCTTGGCGTAATGATCTAATTAATTAACCCTCATTCTAATTATTAGAAATAATCTAAATCAACTAAATAACTAATTTTGTTCACAGAATTGGTCAGACCATATTGAAACAGTACTCTTTCTCCCACGCATGATGAAAGGCTTTGGCTAGTCAAGTTTGAAAATACTTTTGTCTTTGAGATTGTTTTGAGATCAGAGCTTCTAGTGGGAGAGGGTAGGGGTCAGAGCTGTAATGTTATTTGAGGTGCCTGTAATTCACACATGGCCACAAGGTGCCATATGGTTTCTGTGTAAAGACAACGGGAGGGCAAGGTAGAAAAGTCTTCTTGATCAACCAGCCCATGGATAGCATATCGTCAATCCATTCTTTAAGGGACTGGTCTTTGGCAGTCATATAGAGATGCAGGGGAAAATTGATCTTAATGTGGCTTACTTTCAACTTGAAGACTAATTGTACTAAGAATGTTGTGGAAGCTGGTTGGCACCATTTTCATTGAATATATCCCTGAATGGTTCCAGTGCTAATATTCTTAACTTCTCCATTATTGTCAGGATCATGGGTTATATCACAGATCCTTTTTGTTGTTTGAGGGCCAGATAACCCAAAGTCTGAGGGCGTTGGTTACTTACCTGGGTTGCTTCTATTGGTCAAGAAGTCTTGTTTAATCCAGATATCAAGTCTATTGTGATAAATTCCAAATAGATACAATTTTTATAAAAATTGAGAAAATGGAGAAAAATTGTAAAGCTTATTGTTCAATACCCATTTTTTAAGAAAGATTGGGGAAGTTTATAAGGGAAAATCTAAGCCGCCCAAGCCTAGATCTTATAAGATAAATGAATTGGGGATTTGGTACAAGCCCCAATTATCTCAGTTAATCTGATTGAGCTCATCTCATAGCTTGAGTTTGAACCCCGACTGAAGTTTGGGTTTTTTAGTCAGTTCAGGATTAATTCCCATTATCTGACGCATCCAAATTAGCTGTGCAGGTAGGAATCCTGATAATACCCCCTCTAGATCTTGGCTCAGGGGGAAAACGGATGAAGAAGGTGACTATGTATGCAGTTTATGACTGTGCCCTGAAAAACCTTTACAATTGATTGTTCATTGCCCTATCTATATATGATTTGGTAAGGCCCTGACTAGTTAGTGCCCAGTTTATGATTGCGACCTCCAGGCTGGTGATGGTAGAATAGAACGAGGTCACCTGGTTGGAAAGAGTGAAAGGGATCACGCTTATCATTAAACTGAGCATTTTATCTACTGGTTGTGGCGGACAGGTTTTTGGCAGCCAGGGCCTGAAGTCTTATAATTCATTTGCAATACTTTACATAGAGACTTCAGGCGCTTCAAAAGAAGCTTGTTCAAGCATCGCCTGGAATTTGGAAGGCAGGTGAGGATTTCTGCCATACAACGCTTGGAATGGTGAAATATTAGTAATTCGATGGTAACTGATTTAATAGGTTAGAATTGCGCTAGGCAAATATTATAGCCAAAGAAGGGGTCAGTCATAGCCATTTTCTGGAGGGTTGCAGTTAGAGTACAATTTAGCCATTCTACTATTCCATTAGTTGCAGGATGGTAGGGGGTGGAGAATACTTTTGTGGTTCCCATCAGGTCAGCTAACTCTTTCACCAGCGTCAAGTGGAAATCTTGTCCATTATTGGAAAGAATGACATTAGGGCACCCATGCTGGTTGATAATCCTAATATTTAAAAATGTGGCGGTAGCCTTTGCTGAAGCGGTGGGGAGCAATATGGCTTCGATCCACTTCATTAGATGATCCATGGATAGTAGGAGGAACCAATGTCCATTGGATGCACGAGGAAGAGGTTTACAACATCAATGCTAATAGTATGGAATGGTTCATAGGGTGGGACCACTAGATTTTGAGAGCGGGGATTGAGTCCAGTTTGGCTTTTATGTACCAGACAGGTCTCCAATATATCCTGGATAGAAACAAGCATTCCTTCTTAATAACATTAGGTTTTAAGCTACTGGTAGTTTTTCTGAGTTCCCATGGCTGACTTGCCGATGTACCTCTAATATGACGTTGGTTCTAGCCAATGGTCTTACATAAGGCACCCATTATTTAGACACAAGTTTGCACAATTGACCGTTATTGAGTTGGAGATTTGCTAATCATTTCGCTAATTACTTTTGGAGGATTGGGGATTCATCCTTCCATAACTGTGGTTAGGTTAGGAGGTCGTAGAGTTGATCCTCTTCATGGTCAGTATAGTTAAGATGGGAAGCCAAGAAAGACAATCCGCATTTTGATGGATTGGCCCTGGTCAGTGGATAATAGAAAAGTCGTAATTTTTGAAGTTTTAACGGCCACAAGGCTTATCTTTATCAGGGTCCTTCATTTGCTGTAGCCAAAATAAGGAAGCATGGTCTATTAGGATGATAAAATGCTTCCCATATAAATAGGGTCAGAAATTCTTAATGGCTAATAGGACCGCCAAGCATTTGCGTTCTGTAACGCAATAATTACATTCAGCCTTAGATAAGTTTTTGCTATAGTAGGTGATGGGATGGTCCACAAAGTTCTCATCATTCTGAGAGTAGTTTGGCTTCGATGGAAATATTGTTAGCATCCATAAAGAGGAGGAAGTGTTTAGCAAAATTTGGATGAATAAGTACTGTAGAGTGAACAAAGAGAGATGCGCAGCAGGTCAAAGGCCAGCTGTTGATCTTCTTTTCACTGAAAGGGTATTCCTTTCTTCAGTAGATACACCAGAGGCTTGGAGGTGCCTGCAAAATAGGGGATAAATTAGCAATAATAGTCCACCTTATCTAGAAAAACTTGTACATCTCATAGGGATTTAGGGGGGTCATTTTGGCAATAGCCAAAACTTATCATTCATGGAGATATTCATGCTTTACTGACCTTGTGACCCAAAAATCTATCTCACTCTGGAAGAAAGAGCATTTTGATGACTTTAGTTTTAATGATAATTGCCATAACTGCTGAAAGAATTGCCTGAGGTATCTAGAATTTTAGTAAAGGTTATTGGAAAAACGGTAATATCATCAAGATAAACTAGTACTCAGGAACGTTTTAAATAGCCTAGTAGTCCATCCATAGAGCGTTGTAAGGTAGCAGTGGCGCTACATAACCCCTGAGGCATTTGAGTGGGCTCAAATAGTCCTTCACTTGTGATGAGAGCGCATATTTCCCAATCTTCTGGTGACAAATCTACTTGCCCATAACCACTGGCGAGATCCATAGCGGAGAAATAGCAGGACCCTGACATTAAGCATAAAGAGTCATCTATATGCGGCTGGGGTAACTATCTTTATGAGTGATAGAGTTTATGCGGTATTAATCCATAAAAACCTGATGATCTCCATCCTTTTTCTGAATTAATAGGAGTGGGGAAGCCCATGGACTTTTGAAAGGCACAAGTAATCTGGCTTCCAATAGTTGCTGTAACTCTAAGGCCACTTGATCTTCCCTCATATTGGATTTTTGATATGATTGGAATTTAAATGGAGGGTGGTCTGCAGTTTCTATTTTATGAATTACCCAGATATTTTCCCATAGTATTTTGATTTTGAGGAAAAAATATTGCCATACTCCTCAAGGAGGTCTCCAACATCCTGGCGTTTGTTTAGGGTAGTTTTATCCCCAATTCTATTGTGAACCAAAGCTATGGTGAGTGATGGATTGAATCCTAAATCCGGTGATTTGCCAAAACATTTTACATTGGCAATAGTCTCAATGGGACATAGTTTTACATAAGAGATAGGGCATGACGAGAACTTGTAGAGGTTTAGTGGTTAAGTTACTTAATAGAATAGAGATAGATTTCCCATATGCAGGATCCAAAATCCCTGGTCAGGCCAACGATTCCTTGATGGAATTTTTTGGGTGTCCACTAAGCTCAAAAATTTGATCAGGAGGGGCAATAATCTGAATCCCCATATCTATAATAACTTGTATGCCCAAGGGTATTGCAATAGAATGAGGGGTATACAGAATGATCCCCTCCTCAGCATTTACAGCCTCTGGGGGTAACTTAGTTTTACCACCTAATACTTGGTACTCAATTTTGCAAATGGAGGATGGTTATTTAAGGAAACATGCCCTGTTTTTTAGGGGATCCTTTAACTTTGATGGAGAGTTTGAATATTAACAGAATCCAACACCCAAGCAGGGATAATATTTTTATTGTGGTTGATAATGCATTAAAATCCCGCATCAGTTGGACCCTAATAAGTAACTTGTATCTATCATTTTCTAGAGTAATAGCAGGGGCAGTAATTAATAACTTCCCAAAATTGAAGGTTAAACAAAATACACTCCTATCACCTTAGTAGACTGACTACCTGCCGCCCCATATTCAGCTTTGTGTATCAAGTCTGGAGCCTATTTTATCTTTTTGATAAACCGGGAGGATATAACGTTAATCAGAGAACCAGTGTCAATTATTGCTAGGATTTTAACCTTATGGACTACTACTTTGACTTGAACCACTGATGATCTAAATTGGGAGTTGCTATCTAATAGGATGTCATTAGGGATTTGAAGTTAAGCAAGCAAAAGATTCTTCTGTGGTCAAGCTCAGGGTTGTTCAATACATTAAAAGTTTTATCTGCCAATGATTGGCTTTCTATAGAAGAGCTGACCACCAAAATTTGTTTGGGTAACTGATCAACATAAAAGTAAGAAAGCTAAAGGTTTTTATTACTTTGAATAGACAGAGGGACTTCAACTACTGACGAGGCAGCTAACACAAAACAACTGGAAGTACTGGGGATACAGCTAAAGTTAGAATAAGGGTCTTGAGGCACTTGTTTTCCGTCACCATAGGGAGCCTCTTGCCCTATACTGACTGATCTTCTGCCAACTTACATTGAAGGATGCGGCAGTTGTCTACAGTGTGATTGTTTCTTCTGCAATGAGTGCAGTATAATTCAGGTGTAGGTGTATTAGGGGGTGTAACAGCTGATACTGGGACTGGGGCTTGTTGGTGTTAAAACGAGGTAGCCCTATGGGTTTATGTAGTTTGTCCAGAATTTCCAATATAGCCTCTTTAATATGGAGGAGGGAAGTTAAGTTAGACTTCACCGCTTTAAGTTAAAGTAGGATATCAGGCATATTTTTAAATTCCAAAAATGCAGCGGTGATGGCATTGTTTAACATAAGAAGATTCCCTACAACCAGAGTTTGTGCTTAAAGGTAAAAATTTCGAGTAAATTCCTTGATAGTTTCCCCCCAATTAAGACTGATACCCATAAAGGTATGTTTTAGTTGGTTAGGATTAGATTTCTCCCAAATTCTTGGAGCAAGGCCATCTTGGCATCAGTCCAAGTATGACACTGCATCAGATGGGGGACCATTATGTCCTGAGCTATATGGTTAGGACAATTATTCAAGTGTTTAAGCCGTTGATGGTCAGTCGCTTCTTCCATGAAGATTTCATAGCAATACAAGAAAGAGAAAATACTTTTCTCTCCAGGGACATATTTCTCTTTGAACGAAGGTTTTAATTCACCTCTTGGGGGGTTGGAGGAAGACAACATGAACTGATATGGGACAGCGCTTTCACCTAATGAAGAAGCATGATATCTGGAATATGCTTGAGGTTGAAGTGCATCTAATTGTCTCCACAGATTGTTAAGATAGGCAACTATCAAATCTACTTGTTTGTGGGCAACACTGAGAGCCGATTTGTGGTGATGAGTTGGTTTAATTGGCATACTTTTTTTAGAGAGAGGTACTGGCAGCTTGGAGGTCAAGTTGACGTTGTTCAGTGGTGAGCACTATTTTTTATAATCCACATACCAAGGCAGGTAGGGTGGACAAGGTCCCAATGCGGTCGTGATGATAAGTAAGGAAACTTTGGGAGAGAGGGGAACTCCATCCCAATTAAGTTTGGGATCCTTGGGCGATGAATCCTAATTGGACATCAAGATTTTTTATTTGTTGGATTAATGCCTGGAGGCGTTCATCCGGGATTCCAGAGTCAGCACTGGGTCCTGGAGGACCTCTGGGCCCAGGGGATCCCCTTCCTCCATCTTGTCCATCATGACCAGGGGTCCTCGTTCACCTTCATGTCCATCATAACTGGGAGGTCCATGCTCACCAGGCCCTTATTGAAACCCGGAATTATAGGAACTATTCTATCCTTCCCTTAATCTGTAGATCACTTCCTCCAAGGTTTGGTGGCGTTCATTGAAAAAGGTAATAAAGTTATCAAACTCTGAGAGTAATTCACAGGTATAATATATAACTCAATTATTGATAACAACCTCTAGTTGAGTGAAATGAGAAGTGAGTTCTGTCTAAACAAAACTCATGACTCCTTGATTAAGCAGGCGAGCAAATTTTGTCTTTCATTAATAAACTGCCAATTTTCTACAATTTCAGTTCAGTTTTTATTGCAAACTTGGAGGCAAATTAATAAAGTTGGATGAGCTGCGAGTGTATGGTCTCCAATAGCTGCAAGTGGCAGAGTAATTATTGATTATGGAACCTCACTACTTGAAGTAGATGATATATAGTGGGATGGACAAAGTGATGCAGATAGCATTCCATATGGTCAGCTCCAAATTGTTCCATATCGAGTGAAGAACTTTAAGCTAAGTGCATCATAGGGGCTGGCATGGAATGAGCTCTTCTTCCTTTTGGCTCAGCCCCTGTAGAAAACCAGCCAAATCTTTCTCGCTGGTGCTTCACGCCTGTTGGTTTCCACAAAAGTTTGTAATACGATTTATGTATAAATATAAGGATCTAATAAAACTGGGTTTTATAAATTTTATTAAGAGTGTGATAAAAGGAAAAAACAACCCTTTTATTTGATATCTGACCAATCAGTATTTAAACTGTTTCAAGGGTTGAAGAAATTGAGGTTAGGTTCAGAATAACTTAGATGCTTCTGAATTAGGAATTATGGTATACGATCCTATCAGATCTTAGGAAATGGGAGTTACTTTAAGAAAAAACGAAAGTTGGGGTTTTGGCGCAGAATGCACCCATGTGGTAAAGTTTAATAATTCAACTAATCACCACTTGATATTATACTTTTTCCTTGGGGGACCTCAGCTATGCCTATAAAAGGGAGTGGTCCCCACGTAGATGCTTCAAAGGACCTGATGAGGGCCGGTGGCATATCTTCCAATGGTCGTCTCAAGGTCCATCATGAGGTCATATTAATCTGACCACTTGGTATAACTTTTTTGCCCATTCAGGTTTTGACATGGTGTTATCCCAATTAATAGGGCTCCACTGGAAATTAGACAGGTAATTTTGGCTGATTTACTCAATAACATTAAAACCTTTATTATCATGGACTAGTAGATGCCTGACATTTTTCTTTCTCAGCTGAATTTGATCCACAACATTCTTATCATATAGCCAGGAGGGCAATTGTCTGACATCACCCCCCTCAAGATTGTTGGGGGGGGAGAATAGGGCCATAGGAATCAGCCATGAACTTGATTAATTGTAATTCAGAAGCAAGGGTATTGATGGAGTAATCCTCTCCTCGCTTGTAAGTAACTACAAAGGGCCCTTCCCAAATAACTCAAGTTTCTCCCTTCTAGGGGAGATGCAATATTGACAATAGAGCACCAAGACCGATACTTATAAGGAAGAGGAGCCCAGTGCTCATTTGCAGCTTGACCCTCTTTTTTTAGTACTAGATGGTCCCAACCCAAGGGGGATTCATCGATGTTTATTGAATTACGCCTGGGCTCCTAAGAGCCTGAGGCGAGGGAAGGGGAGGGAGGAGGCATCGAGAAAGGGAGGGGGTTTGGCGCCAGAGCCGTGCTGCAGTGACAACTGAGCGGGGGAGGGTTGGCGACATAGTGCAGACCTTCAGGGCCATCTCAAAGTGTACCTGAAAGTGGGTGATCATGTATGGAAGGATCCACACCTGCTGGTAAAAGGCAGCACGAAGGAAGGAGTTATGGATGGTCCAGATGGCTGTGGCATAGGCGAGGACACGGAGGGGTCGGTGGCAACCAGGCAATGTCTGCTCAAACATGAGGTCTTGCACAGGGTGTCCAGACCAGGGCTGAGCATGGAGGAGCGCGCGGGCCTTTGGCCAAAATGCGGCGACACCTGGACAGGTGAAAAAACGATGGAGGTGGGAGTCAATAGGCTCCATACAGTGGGGGCAGCTTCGGTGCTGGAAGGTAGGGCCAGTCCGGTCCCCTGTCCTGTATGAACAGTGGAGCACCCTCCATAAGGTGCTGGACACCTTTATTGACAGGATGGGGTGATAGACGTCCTCTCACAATTCCTTAAGGTCAAATCTCACGGAGGGAGGGAGGAGCTCAAGGAGTCTTGGGAGGATGGGAGGATGATCTTGGGGGTTGAGGCGAGTTGTGACAACTTGTCCATTGTGCACAATTGCATGGCGACGTGGGCTGAGGCCAGGGCCTTCCCTTCTGTATGGGAAGGCATGGTGGATCCGCGCGCCTACTCGTTTCAGGGCAAGGAGAGCCTGGTTCCAGTAGGGGGATGAGGATGGTTTTAGGCGATGGCCTGGGTGGCTTGTGAGCCACTCCCTAATGAGGTCAGAGATGCTCTAGGAAGACCCAGAGCTGCTGACACTGACTGGCGGAGGGCGGGCGCCCATTGGGGCATGGGGGTCGCGTCCCAGCAGACAATCGGCCATAGGAACTTCAGGAAGATTGTGGTGGCGTGGGATCGCGTGTCCAGAAGCCCTAGGCCCCCTTCATTGCAGGGTCGGGCAATGGTTGAGAGGGCCATTGGTGGATGGTTTGAGCCCCAGATCCAACAGCGGAGGAGTACATACAGCCGCGTATAAAAGGCATCTGTGAATGGGCAGACGTGCGCTAGGAACCAGACTTTGGAAAGAAGGAACACATTGGCCTTCAGAGCTCGACCCTGGGGGGTGATGTGCCGCCGGTTCCAGCTGGCAATCCTGGAGTTAACTGCTGCAAGGAGCAAGTCCTCATTGTCTTTTAGCGCAACTCCTTGTTGGTTGGTGAGAACGCCCAGGTGACGGAAGGTACCGCGCTCAGGTTCAATACCAAATGGTGGGGGGAAGGTGGGGGAGCCGACCTGCACAACTGTTGTCTTGGAGGTGTTGACCATGGCGTTGGACGCCTTGGTGTACCTCTCAATGGTCACAGCAGCGAGGGCAACATCCCCAGGGCAGCCAAATGCAATGGCAGTGTCATCTGCAAATGCCATGGTGCGTGTGGGGGCTTTACCTGGGACCAGAATCCCTGTTAGCTTGTCCTGTAAGGAGGCCAAGAGGGGGTCAAGGGTGATGTTAAAAAGGATAGGGCTCAGGGGGTCCCCTTGCCGGAGACCTTGTCCAACTGGTACTGCCACTGTAAAACCCATTGGCGCCAGGACTCTGGTGTGGAGCTGGTCATAGAGCGCTGATATCCAGCGCCTAGCTGCGGGTGGGAGATGGAAGCGGGCCAGGGAAGCATCAATATACTTCCAGGCTACCCGATCATATGCTTTCTCCATATCCAGGAGAGCCACAAAGCCATTCACCTTACGAGAGTTAGCAGTCAAAGTCACGTGAAGGTCATTATATTTGTCCCATAACGACCTCCCCGGAATAAAACCGTACTGGGATGGGGAGAGGCGAGTTGACACCCATTTGGTGAGCGGTTGGCCAGAAGCTTCATGAAGAGCTTGTGGTCTGTGTTGATCAACGCTATGGGGCGCCAGTTCGCCAAGTTCTCACGGTCTGACTTCTTGTGAATGAGGGTCGTGATTGAGCCTCTGGAGTCGGGGAGGACCTCGCCATTCACCAAAAGTGCAGCGAAGAGGTCGCGGAGGGTTCTGGCTATCACTGCTGGTTCCAGAAGGTACACCTCAAAGGGTATTCCGTCTGGGCCTGGGGCTTTAAGCCGTGGGGATTTTAGAAGGGTTTCCATCACCTCCTGGATGGAAATAGGCGCCAGTAGAGCCTCATCAGCCCGTGGGTCAATGGGCGGCTCTGAAGCCTGCCACAGGAAGTCTTGGATGTCCGATGGGTCCACCTGGGTGGCATGGAAGAGGCTGGAGTAGAAGCGGTGTAGTTCCTGCGTGATTTCCTCCTTGTCTGAAGTGGTTGTAGTGCCAATCTTCAGTGCAGTAATATCCTGCGCTGTTGACTGGGCTTTCTGTTTCTGAAAGAAGAAGCGGGTGGGGCGTTCCCATTGAGCATAGTAACGAGATGTTGTAAAGTTTGCTGCCCGTTCTTCCTGCAGTGTGAGCTCCAAGCGGAGTGCTTGCTGCGCCGCTTCCCAGTCTTCCAACCATCTGGGAGAGGGCGAAGGCTGGCAGTTTCGCTCTAGATGTCTGATTCTGGCTTCCGCCCTTTTGACTCTGGCGCGAGCTGCAGTCATCTGGGCTTTGGCACAGTTGTAAGCAACGCGGGTGATGCCCTCCTTGGTCACCGCCCATTTAGCCTTGTGGTCAAGCAGGTGGGGTGGGGGGGAGGTGAGAGTCTCCCGGATGGTCATAGACAGCTTCTCCTTAGTGAAGGGGTTGTTGAGAAGAGCTGGGGCAACCCTAGGCCAGAACCTACGCGACGGTCTAAGTGTGGTGGTGAGGACAACGTTGAGTGACCTGTGATCACTCAGATGGTTGTCACGAGAGATGGGAGAGGAGACGCGGCCAATTAGCAGGTGGCCAATCAGTGCCATATCTATGCGTGACGCTAACTGGAAAGCTCCTCCATCATACTGGATCCTAGTCATGCAACCTAGGCCAGACGCGGAGGGTGGAAGCGCATCTATAAAGCCACTCAGGCGAAGGAAATCCTGGAGGCGACTTGATCCAGGGCGTTCCTTTGCTGCAGGGGGGTAAGAGTCACGGACGCGACTTATGGTTGTGTTGAAATCTCCTTAGAGGACTGTATTCCGTGGGAGATTGAGTTGGAGGAGCTCTTCCAAGAGCGGATTTTGCTCCTGACCTGCATTAGGCAGGTAGATGCTTGCAGCGAAGAAGGAGAAGTCAGGAGTGGTGAGTTTGGCCTGTATGAGGCGGCCACCTAGATATTGTGAAAAAGAATGGGTTTTAACCCGGGGATTTAAAACAATAAGGGCGGCATGGTTTGTCCAGAAGGAGTTGCCTCCAAACTGTTCATTCCATGCAGATTGTTCGTGGGGGAGGATATGGGGCTCCTGGACAGCAGCGATGTCAATTTGTGCTGACCTGAAGTTTCGGAGGAGGCGGGCTCTCCGCTTAAAGTCCCGCAACCCATTTGCGTTGATGGATTGCAGGGCCAGGGTGCTTCCATGGGGACTCATAGCTGTTCCCCTCCATGTCTTGGGGGTTGCCAGCGCTTAAACCTGCTGCTGTGAGGCGGCTAGTTTTGAGTCCTTTAGCTTGACTATTAGCTGCAATCCGTGAGGAGCGTCGAGGGTTCTGAGGGGAAGGAGAGGGTGGGGGGGGCGGAGGACCCAGTAAGCCAGCCTAGGATGCTGCCCCCGCTCCGTTGCAGGGGAAGGACCTGAGGGTGCTCAATGGTGACCTCCGCGGTGTCCCCATTTGATGAGTCTGAGTCCATATTCACTTCCTCCAACACTGCAAAGGATCCGCGCGAAATGGACTGTGGGGTTGGGGTAGGACTCTTTGAGGTGGCACTTCTACCGCAGGCCGCGAGTTGCCAGTCCATGCTGGTGGGCATAGCTCCATTGGGAGCTGAGGGTTGATGCGATAAATCGCTGGTGGAGGTTGGTGGGGGTGCCGCGGAGCCCTGAGTGGGGGTGGCTGACGAGGGGCACCCTGTGGGAGATGCCTTGCGCTTGGTGAGAGAGGGAGTTGACTCTGGGAGATTGGAGGGGGTGCCCATTGGAAGGGGGCATGAGCACGAAGGTATCCCATACCAATAGTGGGGTTAGCTGTTTCAACTGCTAGGCGTAAGGCCTCAGGGGACAGGTCTTGAACGGGAACCCATTGTGTGGGTTGTGGAATAGCTGCTGCAGCCACATGGGATCGTTTTTGGCCTGGTTTAGGCCCCCAGGTGGTGGCTAAGAGGGCTTGTTTTCGAGATGTGCAGCCACTATACAAGTGTCCAAGGGCGTTACACCATGAACACCGGGGGCGCGCCTGATCAGGGTCGACAAAGAAGATCTCAGGGCATGACCCAACTACCGCCACACGAGGAATAACCTCAATGTTGCGGGATACAGTGGGGGGAGGGGATGAACGACGCCCTAGCAGTGTGAGCTCTTTGAGTGGGAGCATAGTAAGAGGGGACGCTAAAGTCCACTGAAAGAACAGACCCAAACTCCATTAAACCACGATGGAGTGCCAGTTTAAGAGACTCAGGATCAACAGTCGTTGGTAGGTTGGAAAAAGTAACCCATGAAATTTTCTCCAGGTGAGAGCGTGTGCGGGAGATGCGAAGAGATCCGCGTGGAATAATGACCTGGAGGGTGGCAGCATGGTCAGCAAGGGCAGCTTCAGTGAAGCCCACATCGATGTAGTGGCCCTCCACTGATTCATTGATGATGGTGTTAATTGGGAATGTCTCCGCAATCGCTGCAAAGTATGAGAAGTAATCCTCTGTATAGAATTCAACAGGGTTATGCCCATAATAAAGGCGAATTGCGTGGGAGAGGGTTGAGCAAGGTAGAGCTTTTTGCGCTCTAATTTCGGCCCATTTCTTCTTAACATCAGCAATAAACGCCACTTCACGGGGATCAGCTTTGGGTAGCGTTGGTGCCAGAGGTTTTTGCCACGCCCCAGTGGCTCCTTTGGTACGTTTGTGTTTGCTTTGGGCTGCAATTGCAGGTTGAGTGTGAGCTGGTGGTTTAACAAGTTTGCGGAGTTCCCTTGTTTCTGGAATGTTACAGCAGTTGCTGGCGTCATATTAAATTGAGGGGCGGTTTGTTGGGCCTCGCTAAATTGGGGAGGCCCATCCAGATTGGAATTAACTCCAGCCAGTTGGGAGGAGGAGATGTTTCATCACCATCCCAATCTATTTGGGTAAATTCAGCCCGAGTATTTGCTGTGATTTCGTGGGCAAAACTCACTGGCTGATTGGTGAATTGGTCGTTTTCAGCATATTGAGATAAAGTGCCGACTTGAGAAGTGCCGATTATGGGGTTTAAATGGGACGGGTGAGATTGGAACTGGTGTGAAGTTCCAAAATCTGAACCATTTAAATCCCCATTGGGAAGAGTAGATTGTCCCAATTTGGTGCTTAGTAAACCAGAATGTGCGGCTATTCCAACCTTACATCCGAGGGTTTGGGGGCCAGGTGATTGTTGGGCCTCGCTAAATTGGGGAGTCCCATCCAGATTGGAATTAAATCCAGCCAATTGGGAGGAGGGAGATGTTTCATCACCATCCCAATCTATTTGGGTAAATTCAGCCCGAGTATTTGCTGTGATTTCGTGGGCAAAACTCATTGGCTGATTGGTGAATTGGTCGTTTTCAGCATATTGAGATAAAGTGCCGATTTGAGAAGTGCCGATTATGGGGTTTAAATGAGACGGGGGAGATTGGAACTGGTGTGAAGTTCCAAAATCTGAACCATTTGAATCCTCATTGGGAAGAGTAGATTGTCCCAATTTGGTGCTTAGTGAACCAGAATGTGCGGCTAATCCAACCTTACATCTGAAGTTTTGGGGGCCAGGTAGCTGGGTATCGCCCCTCATGGAGGGAGCCAGAAACACGGCGTCAGCAATAATAGATGGGGCTGAATTAGCTGACACAATGGGGGAGGTGAATGTCTGGATGGGCTGAGTTGCATTCAACTGAGCAGACGCCATTAAAACAGCGTGGGTGATGGCCTCCTTGGTTGGAGGGGGCCCAGCGGGTTGGTGGGAGGAAGCGCACACAGAGCTGTTAGGCGTGAAGGTTGCAGAAGTGCGATCAGGTGAACTGGCGCTAGTTGGAGTAGCTCCAGGTTGGGGGTGGTGCCTGCTTTCATGGCTGCTGCTTGAGAGCGGGTGATTCTGGTTGACCCTGAGGTGGGTAACCGAGGGTTGCTTCGCTTGGGGTGGTGCTGGCTCGTTTGGCATAGCCTGCGGGTTCTTTTGCGGGGTTTCCCGCCATATTTGCTAATAGTTTTCGTAAATCTCTTTAGTGGAGCTAAATTTCAGGCTGAATTGATTTTCGAAAAGTGATGCTTAGCAGAAAGAGATTCAATTGCAGCTTGACCCTCTTTTGTGAC